>CM053772.1:86804287-86815664 GCA_028658325.1 Potorous gilbertii | reverse complement strand
CTTTATTAAGGTATTGACCCGTTTTTCATGCTTTTCTTGCATCTCTCTCATTTCTCTTTCCAGTTTTTTCTCCACCTGTCTAACTTGATTTTCAAAATCCTTTTTGAGCTCTTCCATGGCCTGGGCCCATTGGATATCTATTTGAGATGTTTGGGATACAGAGGCCTTGACTCTTATGTCTTTACCTGATGGTAAGCAGTTTTCTTCCTCGTCAGAGAGGAAGGTTGGAATCATCTGTTCACCAAGAAAATAACCTTCTATGGTCTTATTTTTTTTCCCTTTTCTGGACATTTTCTCAGCCAGTTACTTGACTTCTGTGATTCTTTTCCACACCCACCTTGCCTCCAGATCTGCCCAGCTAGTGCTTGGGGTCTGAGATTCAAATGCTGCTCCCAGCCTCAGGGCTTTTGGTGGCAGGCCTGGCTGCTATTCAATGGGAGCTTAATTTCTGATGCTCAGATGGGGGCAGGGTCGCCTCCTAGGCTCAGTTCCCTCAGGGGGTTTATGCAGAGACCATCCAGAATGGAGCTCCTGCCTGCTCGTTCCTCTCTGTGTCGTGGCCAGGGCAGGGGCGGGCTCCGCTCCCATCCGGTGTGCGATGGACCTTTGGGATCGGTTTTTCCGGGGTCTCTGGAATGGAAATCTCCTTCACTGTGTTGCTGCGTGGCTTCCACTGTTCCAGAATTTGTTGGAAGTTCTTTTTAGAGGAAATCCATGGGCTGTGGGTTCAGAGCTAGCATATGAGAGTCTTTCTACTCTGCCATCTTGGCTCTGCCCTCCCCAGACATCTTTCTAGAACCTATATTACTGATGAGTTGTCAACCTACATTTGTGGAGGGAATTTCAACATCATGAGCTTCCCACTCCAAAAGATCAAAAAATATAAAGAATACCCATCTTGCATTTCAGGAGGTGATTCCTATTTTGCCTATTTCAAGTCCTGATAAATGCCAGTTTTGCTCTATGTAACCCTTCATGATTTTTAGAAACATTATTGATATTTCCTCTCAAGGCTACATCTTTCTTGATTGAAAAGGCTTTAACAGCTTTTCAGTTTATCTTCATATTGAAACTTCCCCTGTAACCATTTTACTTTCCTTTCTTAACACCTAAATTATTTTGTTTTATTGAATAAACATTGATCAGAATGTCACCCATTATTCCGTTTCCTGATGCACTACAGCTTTGTTTGTTTGTGTGGAGGGGGAAGGCAAAGCAGTTGGGGTTAAGTGACTTGCCCAAGGTCACACAGCTAGTAACTGTCAAGTGTCTGAGGCCTGATTTGAACTCAGGTCCTCCTGACTCCTGGCCCGTGTCCACCTAACTGCCCCATGCACTATAGCTTTTTGCAGAGATGCATTAAGCCTTCTGCTATATTTCCATTGCCCTTCTGAATTGCATCTACTATTTCATTGACCTCTTTGGATATAATCACATAGCATACTAATGCCTTCAGAGAACAGAAACTATACTGCATTGATTTGCTTTCTAGGTTGCAGCTACTAGTTTGTCAACTTTTATGCAGAGTTTACCTATTATTTTATAGATTCGTTACTGTAGAGTTTACAGAAACCAATCTGTCACTTTTTTGCTCATCAAAAAGCTTTGTGAAATCTTTCCACTATTTATCCCAACTCCTTGGTGTGATATAGGATACTGTAGGACTCTGCTCATTTTTAATAACTGAGAGACAGTGCTTTCCCACTGTCTTACCCAGCTTTTTATAGAAATATTTCATAAATATACAAAATGACAATTTATTTTTAAACTCTGCTTTTACTTATTGCTAATCTGTTTCCCTAATATTTTCTTATTGTTTGGTGATTCCAGGTTTCTGTATGAATATCTTTCATTTTAAAATACAATATAAGTATTTTAGAATTAACACAGTTAAGCTTAAATAGCATAAAGAACACTAAGACTTTGGGGGTGCCCTGTGTAGTCCTTTAGGAGTAAGGACCTTTCTTCCAGCTCAAGTGTATCTTTGTTTACAACAAAAAAAAAAATGGGAAGGTCAGTTTAAAAAAGTGGGAGATTTCATTATGTGTGGTATTGAATGCACACACAGATTTTTATCTGGAATATTTAGCTCGTCAGATATTGCTTAGTAGTTTCTTTTTTTCCAGTTTATGTAAATGATTATCACCTTGTGTTTATTTGTAGCTATATATGTTGGTATTCATATGGTGATTCAGTATTGAAGGAATACTTTTTCTTTAAAAAGCATATATTAAACCACTGAAATGGAACTACATACATACATACGTTCATCAGGTATATTCCATATTTGATTTCTCTTTGCAGCTTTCAGTTGTAAGCTTTGGTTTGTGATTGTGCTTTTCTTACTGTTCATAGAGCACTGAGCCCAAGAGCTTATTGTTAGTCATAATGTAAGGTACAAATCTGGATAGCCCTGAAGTGCAACTCAAGATGTGATTAGCTACTTAGTTGGTTTTTTATTAAAATATTATTCTTGCCTACAGATTTGTAATCCAGAGAAAAATTACAATGTAAAAATAAAATAGATTTATTTTAAAGAAACATTCAAAAATAATTGGTTGAATAACAGTATGTGAATACAGATGAGGTGGTCCATTAAAGTTTGTTCACAGAGTCCTATGGCAATATGGTCAGATTCATACTAGCTAATTATTGCAGGGCTTAAGTTCTAAGGAAAAAGCAGTCTTAGAAAAATCTTCTTAGTAGAATGTTGTTGTATGGCTAAATGAATCTCTGTTGTCAAGAAATAATGTTGCCAATTACGCAGAAAATAATCAAAAGCTAAAATTTTGGAGAACTAATTGTCATATTTTTCTGTGTTTACTGATTTTACTTATTTGTTTCAGTGAAAGGAATATGCATAAATGATATATTTTCACTTGCCTTCAAGCTGGGATTATTTTTCTTGATGTTCAGATTCAGATGACAATTAAATGAAAAGAAATCTGTCTGCAGTGAAATTACCACTATGTGTATAGTGGAGACTTGTCAATAGCTGTTTAATCTTATGACTTGTTAGGTTTCTTTAGCTTGCGTCCAGGTAGTTTAACATGAATGATGGGTTATTAAATCCTTTTTTTTTTTTAACAGGGAGTAGACATATTTTAAGTTAATAGTCCTTATCACTGATGCCAATTAGTAGAAGGAGAAATGAATTCCCTGAATTCCTGTATTCTTAATAGCTCCATTAAGAGTATTCTATTTCTTTCTGAGAATGTGCATAGAAGTTAACTTACTAGCTTGGTGATGGTAACATATCATTATGAATATATAAAGGGACACATTTTTTTTAACTCTGCTTTTACATATTACTTGTTTTGTCAATATTTCCTTATTGTTTGGTGATTTGAGTTTATATTGTGAATATCTTTCCTTTTAAAATATAATATAAGCATAATATTAACATATTAGGGAATACAGTTATTATTTTTATGATATTGCCAATTAATTAAATATCCAGAGTAGACCTAGAATGAGATAGATGACAAATTATAAAAATCACACATCTTTCTTAGAGGGGAAGTGTGATGTAGTAGATAGTGTGCTTACCTTGGAGTCAGGGAGTTCCGAGTTCATATTCTACCTGTATCCTCATGGACAAGTTACTTAACCCCTTCTGAATCTGGAACACTTTTAAGATGAAGTCATTGACTGTCTGGAGAGAAATATACACATCTGTGAAATTATAGGTTCTTTGAAGTACTCACTCTGGGTCTGTTCCCCTACTTGGTACTCCTACTTGCAGATTGTATATGTGTGTGTGTGCATGTGCGAGTGTGTGTTGACACTACATTAGCTTACCTTTAATAGTCAGCAAGTAGATACAAGTAGCTCAAAGATGGCATAAAAAGAGCATTAGCTGCTAAATATTCCTCCCCAGTGTCCCTCTGTGCACGTCAGTGCCATGAGATCCATTTCCTTTTTTTCTTTTCATAGTACTCTCATTCTTCTCTCCTCCCTCCCCTAGGCAGAGCATCTCCTAAACAGATTACTCATATGGGGCTCCTCTCTCCTCCACAGTTTGACTCTCAGTTGTAAGAAACTGTTCTCTCTTGCATCCATCATCCTAGCATCCGGGTGTCATAATTCTGAAAACGGCTTCCTATCATGAATGCTTCCTTTTGTGTCTGTGTGTCCCTCAAGAGTGGGGTCTTTTGTCTCTCTGCTGGATATGGTAGGTGTTGAGGGAGTAGTTGTACTTCAAGATGCCCTCCTCCCTATTTCTGCCTTCTGGCAGGGAACAGAGGTCATACTCCACACAGCTGTTCCTTGCCTCACCTGTCTTGACTGCATCCAGTGTTTGGCAGGCTTAGCTTTTTTAAAAATTTCTAGGGTCATAGCAGATCTTTGCCCAGTTAATGCTGAGCTTATTTTTTTCCTGATGGTAATAAAACATAAAGTCATAATAAGGGTAAACACATACCTCTTTATCTTACTTTTTATGATTATATCTACTAATCTGAGATGGGAGGGGAATTAAATGCTCTCCTCACTCCCATTTCTTCCTCACAAGGGCTTGACATCCTGACCTAGAGGAACTGAAGGACACTAGAGAAATCCTTGCCTTGTTCCTAAAACTCTGAGCCATGAGAGAGGTCCTGAATTCTCACTCTTCAGTCCTTATAGTCCTGTGCTGGTTCAAGGAAAATCACTTTCTCATTTCATACATTTGAAGGAGCATGGTGAGCCCCACCCATTAAGGCTTTGAGGGACTCTTCCTTCATCTTCTCGTGTTCCAGGGAGACTTTTGATACGGCAAAATGTGGTAGTCTTGGGGAAACTGAGAAAGGAGTGGTGAGGCAACAATGATTTTCTGCCATTTAGGGTATGCTAAACCAGAGAAAGGTTATAGGATTTCCATCATAGCTGGATGTTTGAATTTCCCCCAACTATTAGGGAATTTGCTCTAGTTCCCTCTTACCAAGTCTCAACATTGATAGTATATACTAAGTACACCAGAGCGTGTTTGAAATAAAATTTTGTATCATCTATCATAAAATATAGCTTTGAAAAGGTTATCCAGATTAGGTACCATAACACATGGGATCTTGAAGAACTGTAATTGCTAATATCCTTATTTTTGCTTGAGAGCCTTTAATACTAGTGGTCTATTTTTTGTCACAGAAGTTTGTCACAGAAGCTACAGAAAGTATGGTATTGAATTGCCCATAAAAATGAAGTAGATATTAAACTAAAGTACTTCCTTTTTGCCTTCATTAGCCATTGTGATGACAATTTTTTCCTTAACTTTTACAGAATTACTCAGTTGTATAAGAGATTTACTTGGAAAAGGAAATAAAGAACCATAGAGCTTCTTTTCTATTCCAAACCGCTCCTTCTTCTTATCATGTGGCAGTTGCTCTTCTAGAAGCCTTTTTTATGACTTATTGCTAAAGAGAATGCATAGTTGTTCTGTACTGGGAAAGACCTTAAGATATGTTCACTTGTTTTAGTGAAAGTCACTTTAGCAGAATATGAATTTCCCTGTTTCCCTGAATAAAAGTAGTAGCTGTAAGTAGTTAGTTAATGAATGATGTTCTTTCTCAGATATATATATATATATATATATACACACTATATGTATGATTTTGATTATTATTAAATAACCAGGTAATGAAATCACCATTTGATATTCTTTCCTTGAGTCTGGAGTTAAACCTGGCCCTCAATCTAGCATTAAGAAGCAATGACTTGTTGATCTCCTTTTAGCTGGGACCAAGAATGGAGGTGAGCCAGCCCAGTAAAACTATATTTAAGATACTGCCAATATGGAGCCCTCCTTTATTCCAAGTAGCATTAGTTTCTTATTCATTTCTTTACTCACT
Source organism: Potorous gilbertii (assembly GCA_028658325.1). Lineage (NCBI taxonomy): Eukaryota > Metazoa > Chordata > Mammalia > Diprotodontia > Potoroidae > Potorous > Potorous gilbertii. The sequence goes on along the minus strand of CM053772.1, from coordinate 86,809,839 downwards.
CAAGGTGTTAACAGATCTCTGGTACCGTTGAAGTAATCCTTTGGCCAAGATGATCTGTGAAACACAAGCGCAAAACAAACTGAGTTTTCCCTTAGGCAATGAAAAACAGCAGATATATTAACAATCCCCTAAATCAAGAACATTTCTCTGTAGTCTCAGGGACTGTCTTTGCATTGTGCTGTAATGGATTGATAATGCCTGTAGGCAGAATAGAAATTTTGAGTAGTAACTTTAATTGGAAAACCAGTGCTTGACAGATATATTTGTGAAGCTGAGTGACCTTACTGAAGGGGAGGATAGCTAGCATGAGTGTCAGTGAACTATACTTCACCCAAGTTTCTTCTCTCCTTACTCACAGGACAGTATTGCTGATCTTCCATCTGAACAGTTCACATTTCACAAGTGCCCTGCACCTCTCTGCTTGAGTGATGTTCTTTTTGTTACATAGTATCCTGACATTCTGTTAAGACATTGTAATTATGAAACAAAATCTTGCTTTGTTGACATTAAAAACAATTGAAAGTTGCAGCTGTTTAGCCTGCCCTCCTTGATTGAAGAGAGAACTTACACTGGCCTTTAGTTGATTAATGACTAGAATTTTTGCATTTTTAAATAAACCCAGAGTACACCAGGCAGGGTATAAACTGCAAATTTCAATAATAAGATGAAGATTAGGATTTCTGTCTCCTCACTTGGTGTTTTAGGAGTCAGAGTCACACATGAATTAGTCAACCTTGACAAGTTTAGAGGTCGGTGAATTTAAGTCTCTTTCTCATGTAGCTAACTAAGGTGGGAAGAAAATGCAGGCCAGCAGGGGAGAGAGAAGTAGAAATTAAAGCTTCTTTACATAAGTCCAGCGCTCAGTCTTCTGAGGCACTGCGGCCATCAGATTTTAATATTATCCTTAAGGGCTATGCTTCTTACTTCAAATTTAAAATACTGCTATTGGCTCAGTGTACAATGCTCAGAGTGTATGTAGTATGGTTATTCTTTGTTTCCACTTTACTTGTATTCACAAAGTAAGTACTCAACACTGATAAAACTGTCAAAATTAATCAAGAAATATAACTCTTGGAATATTCTTATGTGTAACTAGGTGGAGAAGGGAAGAATTATGAAAAGAACTTTATGAATTCTATCTTCATGAGTCAGGGCTTTTGAAATGTTGGGGCTTTTCAGTTTCAATTTCTTTCTTACAAGGGTAAAAGAATTCTTCTTGTGTTAGCTCAAGAATGCTATATTTGATCATTCTTTCTTACTCAGGACATAGCTTCTGTGAATTATAGAACATTGAGTCTGCTAGAGCAGATCATTCTGAGTCGGTCTGCCTATAGAGAGTATCCATATTGAATGGGAATGGAAAGTTCTCATTCAAACCTCCCAGCCAACCTTCCTGTTTGAATGAGATATTTATAAGTCACTGAAGATTCTAACACCTTCCAAAATGGTTTGAAACTGATTAAAAATTATCAGACTGTTAACCAACATAGAAATAGCTTCATTTAGTATATTTAAGTTTTATTTCTGGAGTCATTTTAAAATATACTAAAATATGGGAAGTTGGATGGTATAGTGCCGGACCTGGAGTAGGGAAGACCTGAGTTCCAATTCAACCTCTAATACTTACTAGCTGTATGACCCTGTCCAGGGTCACTTAACCCCTTTTGCTTTAGCACCACATCTGTAAAATGAGCTGGAAAAGAAAATGGCAAACCACTCTAGCCTCTTTGCCAATAAAACCCCGAAATGGGATCATAGAGTCAGACACACTTCTAAAGTGATTGAACAAGAAAGACAATAACTCTACTTACCTGGTAGTCATACTATGGTAATCTGCCATTTTGAATACAGTCTAAAATCAGAAGGGTGGTAGCAGATGGTCCTGGGCAGCTAAATTATTTGTTGCCAAGTCCATACAGTAAAATTAATGACTTAAACTGAGTAGAATCTCAGGCCCTCAGTCAGAACCTATTTATTTATCTTTACAGACACTTCTAACAAGGTTGGTTATGTGGTTTACAGATCAGAAACAACAAATTAAATGAGGGAACAGCCGCACAGTAAGAGAGAGGTTAGAACTATAGAAATCTAGAGTCCTTTACTATAGAGATACAAATAGCTCTCTATATAGTGTTATTCCTTGGGGGCACAGCTATTATTTAGAACATAATTCATTAATCAGTTTTCATAATCATATGAGAAACATTAAATTGTACTCGGTATACTATCTTTAAGAAAGCAGAAAGAAATGTGAACAATATTTGAAGACATTTCCACTCCAAACAATTACAGCAGAAAACAAAGGGCTTAAAGGTATATCTGCATTTTGGACTTTTCACTTTTGTGGAATATTTTATTCATTCTGTGACTATGCTTGATAAAGGAGACATTATATAAAGTTTATATCATGCTGCATATTTGGTTCAGAAATGTGCAGGCAATCATATAGACTTGTATTAGATCTATATTCTTTCAGTGAGGTTGAATACATTACAGTGGAGGTGCATTTCAGTTCATCAGATATTTGTTAATGACCTAATGTATGCAAGTTGTTAGGAGAGACACAACAATAAATAAGTCGCTATTTCTGCTTTCAACAATTTTATAATCTGGTAGAAGTAGCACATGTAAATAGACATGCTATAAGCGAGAATATTTCAAGTGGATAAAATGAGTAAAAAAGTTTTTTGAGATCTTTTCTGAGGAAACTTGTTAAAACTCCATGTAGGATTTGATTTGTTCTTTGAGCCGGCCATTGCAGTGTGAGCAAGGTGTTAAGAAGGGTAGAATTATGTAATGTGAGATTTGTCAGTATCTTGGTCAGAGACTCCTAGTCTACCTTGATTGTAGCTCCATAGACCATGAAGAAAGAATCATAGATATACAACCGGAAGGGACCTCAGAGGCCATCTAGTCCGACTCCTTTATTTTATGGAAGTAGAAAATATTAAATGAGGTTAAGAATATTAAATGACTTACCAAAAATAGGATCAGAGATTTGAACTCAGATCCTGTTGAGTCTAGAGCTCTCTCTCCACTATACCATGGTGCCTCCAACAAGTTCTTCCTTGCTCAGGATCTCTTCAGACTTTTTCCATTGAGCAGAGAGAATATGATCTCTCTCAGGACATGTAGATTTGGCCGTATGACATTTTCCTTTTATGCCAACTCTGACAGCAAGAGATCCTGATTTTCATCATAGGTGAGTCAGACTAGAGGCACAAGCCACATAGAAATGGAATTAACCAGATGCACTCAGACTGCCTACAGTTAAGATGGGCTCATTTTCCCCAGACTGATATCAGAAGAACATTAACATGTTCCAAACCTCATGTTAAACATGTTCTATTCTTTCACTAGCCCTCAAATGACATGGGCTGTAGTTTTGTCACTATCCCGATTGTCCTCTTCCGTTTTTGCTCCATTGTGTTTACGTCCTTCTTTAGGGCTTCCCTCTTACTATGTTGCTCTCTTTGTTTCACTGGAAAGCATTTGACCAGACCTACTTAGAATTCCATACCTGCTCTGTGTGTCAAAATTTTCCTGTGCCCAACCTGAGTCCTGAACTACCCACCTCCTTCCACGTGACCTGCTATATTGTTAATGACTCAGGTTGGCCTGACCATAACTATAACCTGAGTACCATTAGTAATCAAGATGGAGATGATCGTCCTTCTGGGTGATCACTCATATAGTCATATAGCAATAGCACACATGTTATTCTTAAGTCCTCAATATTTGGAACCATACTTATCCTAGGAATTATTAACTGATAGCCTCTTTTCAATAAATTTCTGTGTAGCAAGCTGAAGCCTATAGAATCATTTTACTGACCTTAAAACTGGGTTCTAAATACCATGTCAAGTGTTTCTCATTGACAATGATATTTCTCCTATTGAAAAATATTTTAAAAAGTAAGAACTAATCCAACATTATTCTTTTTACTACCTTTTCAGTTTATTCTCAGTTTATTAAAAATTCATTATGAAATATTTACTTCAAGCAATCTGGTTGAAGATGACTGCTATCTTAATTATTTTCAATAATTTATTACTTAGAGTCGGACAGTAGTACAGTAAAACCTCTTTATGAAGTACTTTATTATACCTTTTTATTATATTGCAGGTCAAATTGTATCTCCATTATATGTAGAAAAGCTACAACACTGGTATTTCCCTATTACATTAATGCCAAGATGGGTTCTACTATATCATTTTTATTTGTTAAATCATTCTGAGAATAAGCATATCAAGATGGTCAATTCAAGGAGATTTACCTGAGTAAAACTCCTTTCCTAAGTATATATTATATCTCATGGTATCATATATATTCCAAGAGTACTGGGACAGTCTGAGATGATTGATTATTTGAGGCTCTTTCAGAATGTCTTCATCATCACAGACCTGACCCTTACTGGAAAATCTGACCATGCCACCAAGAATAGCACTGAGCATTGCCCTTGGAAAAAAAGATCAGTTGGGCAGGAGGGGATGACACTTAACCATTTCACTGGCTGCTTTCTTTGAGTTACCAAACAGAGGAAGAGAAGCAAAGACGTAGCCAGCGCAGCCAGACAATCCAGCAACATCTTCTCAAGTCTAGGGGGCTTCCTTGGTTCTGACTTTTGATTTCTTTTGGAAAAAATCTAAACTACCTGAAGGCATCAGAGTTGACAAACTTAATTATCTACCAACAGCTGGTCACTCTCCTTCCTCCTTAAATATCTTATCTATTGCTGCTTCTCCAACTAGTGTGCTATACATTTCTAAGTCCTCATATCTCCATAGTGTTTCTTTAATTACAATGAGAATATTATAAATTTAAAAGAATATTCTCACTTTAAGGAATCAAATCCTAAAAAAGATATGTATAAATAATTTTTTAAAAGAAAATATCCTATTTTCATATCGACTTACTTTATAAAATCAGTGGTGGGTGTATTTTTCTGACAAAACTAAATTCCTTGTTAGAATAAGATAAATATTTTGTCAAGGAAGACTTTAAATGGGGTTCAGGCTGGGGCTTTGTCTGAGTTCTGCCACCTCATTGGGACTCGCTTAAATCACATATAAGATTAGGTGATCCCTGTGGTCTTTTTTTACTCAGTGCTTAGAATCCTACTCCTGTGAATTTAGTAATCTAGCAATATTTGGTTCTTCTGAATCTTACAGGTCTGATTAGCACTTTATTTTTGGAATTTACAGTCTATTTCTGTTTTTTCCCATTTTTTGAAGGAAAAAGGGAAGGGAAAAAAATCTAATTTTATGGAGGAATTTGGATCTAACCAAATATTGGCCAAGGAAGTGAATGTGGGTACTCCAGAGATCTGAAAAGTTTATAACACTGAGGCTTCAGACAGTGCATGCTGTAATAGTTACACATTTATAAATATATCAATTGTGAATTTTTATTTCATCTGATTTCCAAGTTTTTTCTTTTCTCGCCAATTTTTTCTAATGTGTTATAAAGATATAATAAAATATTTGATGTATTAATCCAGCAAATTTTAGTGAAGTGATTAAGTATTTGGTTAACTCCCTCAGCAACTTACA
>CM053772.1:86774499-86804187 GCA_028658325.1 Potorous gilbertii | reverse complement strand
CTTACACATAGCAGTATCAGATCTGAAGATGAGATATCATAGACTACCCACAGGACTCTGTCCTTGGCCTTCTTTGGTTTAGTATTTTAATTAATGATATATCTATGAAATCTCTTGATTATTTGAAGTTAGGAGGGCTACTTAATGTTGACTGGCATTACTGACATTCAAGAAAAATTCAATAGGCTAGTGTGGTGGGTGAATCTAATAAGATGAAGTTTAATTTAATATTTTAATCTATCTTATATTAATCATAATTGATTTAAAGAAAACAGCCTTTTGAAATTTGTTTCCTTAAAACTCCCCAGATAAATTAATATAAATTTAATGTGCAGTTTTAAAATTTTGTATGTTTTGCTTACAAAAACCTATACATAGGTTTTTAAAAGTCAATTACACCCATCCTAGATGAGGGAGGTGTGGAACCAGTCATTTAGAGGTTTTCATTGTTAGCAAGCTCTGTGACATGACAGCAAACAAAACTAATATCATTTTACGTTGTATCAAGAAGGATGCAGTTTGCTACATTACTCCATCTGGATGATAGTTCCAATGAACGGCACTCTACACATATCTGGAGTGTTTGGTGCTAAGAAGAACATTGACAAACTGGAGCACATCCAGAGTAGGCTAACAAGGTGATTTAGTAAATTAGAAATCTCAGTTTTCACTAAAGGCTTGATTAAAATGATAAGACTTGCTTAGCCTGGAGTATAAGGCTTGAGAGGAACATGATGGGAGTCTTCAAGCATTTGAAGCAATGTTACTTGGACAAGAGATAAGACTTCTATTTGGTTCAGAGGACAGAGCTAGTTGCAAGGGGTGGAAGATTTGGAGAAGTGGATTTCAACATGATAGAAAGATCCTCCAAACATACTGAATTCCCTCAAAGGACCGATTCTTACTTTTTTTTTTTTTTTTTGAGGTCTCTAGGTACAGCCTGGGTGACCACTTATCAGGGATGTTGATGTGATGTGATTGTTATATAGAAGTAAAGTTTTGCCTAGGTTAGAATGTTTATTACTGCTTATATAATGTATTGTCCATTTCAAAGTGATGAAAAAATAAAAGATTAAAAACAATCACTTCAAAGACACTTCCGTAATGAATTTGCCGTTGGGGTTATTATGCCTATTAGGGCAATGGCTATTGTTTTGTATGGATTGCACATTTTAATTGGTTCACCAAGAAGTTATATATCATCAGTAAAGAATTTATAAATGAAAATGTTCATGAAACCTTGTTAGAGAGATGGTTGCTCTTATATTTCTCTTTATAAATATGGTATTTGTATAGAACATAAAAAGAGTAGAAAACCTGATAACATTTTATTTCTTTTTCTGATATATGTTTATCACCCTTTTTGAGAACCTTACTATAGACATCAGAGCAGCTTTATTATGAGAGAATTGTAGTTCTACAGTCATTTCTATTCTAGAGTGAGTTTCTTAAGCAGCAGGAGTGAGATGATTTTGCAAATTGCATTGCAATACTACACATGATCTTGTCTCGACCTGTAACAATGCATCCTCACAGAAATAACATTTAATTATGGTAATATCCTTCCAGATACCAGACACAGTATGGCGTCTGTTAAGAGTTTTTGTTTTTTATTTGTATGTGTTGAGGTATAGTAATATATGGTTTAGAAAACAGAAGAAAAATCACATACCCTTAGATGTTATTTTGCCAATGAGGAGGGTTTTTCACTTTGTTTTCTCATGAAGAAATAAAAACACAAACAATCATTTGACAGACAAACACTGTCAAACAATGTGACCCCATCTAATCCCTTCACTGCACATCTTAGTCCCTGATGGACTTTTCTCAAATATGTGGGCTAGGAGGTTAGGGAGTTTCTAGATGTGACGCTTTTTCTGAAGCCTCCCACTGACAGATGTAGTGACCTTATCATGTAGACAGCTCTATCTAGTGTGACAGCCCAGCCATCTGTCTTATATCGATCATAATTGATTTAAAGAAAAGAGTCTCTTGGAATTTGGTACTTTAAAGCCCCACAGATAAATTGATGTAAATTCAATTTGGAATTTTAAATGGTTGTATTTTTAGCTTGTTAATAATAGGTTTGTAAACTGTACGGTCTAGTCTTCTGCCTATCTAGGATTAGGGGTTGAAATGTTACTTGTTTTATTTTCATGCATGTTTCAACCTCCTAATTAAAATGACATATATTCTAAATAATTCCTGTTCTATAGATAGATAAGTCTTTATTTGGTAAGAGTTTTAAAATGTATTAACCTGCTCACAGTGAGAATTATCCAAATGAGGAATGATAGCTGCAGAAACCTAAGGAATACAGAAACATTTTGGAAATTTCCATTTCATATAGGCAAAAATAATAAAATGCAAAGATGGTGTTCATTCAGCAACAATAACTGTTCAGGTTGTTCATGCTGTATATAATATTTGTTGCAACTCGGTAGCTTAGTGATGTATCTTATTTAAAGTCTAAACTTTAGCAAATATCATTAATCCATTCTTCACTTTCAGGGAATGGCAGAGCAATCCAGTCCCATTCAACTAAAAAGTGCACTTATTTAGCACCTCTTGTATCCAAAGCACAGGGTAAGAAGTTAGCTAATCCGGAACACGGTTTTGTGCTGGAAAGTAGTTGGAAGCAATTCAGGGTCATCACCGTTTCATTCACCAGTAATGCGAATACTGGGACCTGTTAATGTTTGTAGCACAAATTACCCATATACTGAACAGACAGTCCACTGTGATTTTCGAATTTTTCTGGTTGGGTTTGTAGGTTTCCCCTCCTGTATGCTCTCATTAGGCAGTCAAATGTAATTGCAGCTTACCAATAGGAATGCCTGTCTGTAGTAATCATCTTTCTTTCTCCCCTCCCCACCCCCCAGCCACATGATGGGCTTAGAAACCGGGTCGTCAAATCTACTTGAATTATGTGTAAAATAAAAATATAAAGGCTTTAAGCAAGGCCTTTTGAAGAGTTGTCAGATTGAAGTGCTTGGGTATATAGACTTTACTGTTCATTGGCTTCTTAGAGATCTTGTTATACTCCTTTACTGTTTCTGTTATATATATTGTAAGTAAATGATTTTGCCAGATAACCTCACATAGATACAGTCTATAAATTAGTTTAGTAACAATCGGTTCTCTTTGAAGTTGTTTTGGTTGATTCGGTGCAATAAATGCCTCTAGACAACTCTCAATTGATTTTGTGTGTTTGTACACATATTTATTTATTTATTCTCTGAGATTTCCAGGTACTTGATTCAATATCAAGAAGCATCAGACTACAGTAGATAGAGCATCAACCTTGGAAATGGAAAACCTGGGTCCCAGTCTGGCTTCTTCTGGAGCTTAATATCTGTGTGACCATAGGCAGAACTATGCAACCTGCAGAGGGGTTGCTGCTCTTTATCAGTGCATGGATTTTTTTGTACTAGGAGTTGTGGATATAGATGTGTTTTATATACATGTAAGTATGTATATAATATATATACAATATATATACACACATATATACATATGTGCATGCATACACACACACACATCTAAAATCACAATCCCCTCTCCTCTACTCCCTAAATTAAATACCACTGGTCTTTACCGTTGTCATTCTCTGCCCCTGTCCTCCCAATTTACTTAAGGTAATCATTACATAAAATTGATTCTCCAATGCTTTCTTTAACTATAGGAGCTATAAATTGTCCTGGATAATGACATTGGCATAATAGTTATTTAAGTATTCAGTCTATATAGCAGCAGGATGCATTCATTAAATTATAGATCAGAATGAAGGAATTTAGAGCCCCCTCATCAAACTTCATGTACAGTGTTGAACTCAGTTTAAGGTACTGTATTTTAGAAGGAATTTTTAAAAAAAATAATTAATTTAGTATTTTTTTCCCCAGTTACATGTAAAAATAATTTTAACATTTATTTTTAAAACTTTGAGTTTGAAATTTTCTCCCTTCCTGCACCCCCCTTCCCCTTATTGAGAAAGTAAGCAATTTGATATAGGTTATTTATATATATGTAGTCATGGAAAACATTTCTGTAATAGTCATGATGTGAAAGAAAACATAGACAAAAAAAACTCAAGAAAAATTAAAGAAAAAGTAGGCTTCAGTCTGTATTCAGACACCATCATTTCTTTGTCGGAGGATGGATGGCATTTTTCATCATAAGTCCTTCTGAGTTATCTTGAAACATTGTATTGCTGAGGATAGCTAAGTTATTCACAGCTGATCATCTTACAGTATTTCTGTTACTTTGTACATATTACATTTGACTTTGCATCGTAAGGGATGTTTGACTTAAAAAGAGTGACCAAGAGTAGTGAGAGGATTTGAAATCTTTCTAGTATAGTAGGATCAGTTGAAGGAACTAGGTATATTCAGTGTAGCCACAAAAAGACAAGATATCTATCATGTCTTCTCTTAGGTATTGGAATGATGATAGACAAAGGTCTCAATAACTGTTTTCAAATATTTGAAGCATTATATAGAAGGAGAGATTAAATTTATTCTGTTTTAGGCTCAAAGGGTATGTAACTAGAAGTTTCAAGGAGGTAGATTTTAGCTTAACAGAAAGGATTACTGCTTATTAGAATTGAACAAAATTTGAATCAGGTACTTTTAAAGTCAGAAAACTCATTTTGAGTCTTCAAATGAAGTTACATAACCAGCTTTGGAGTATATTAAAGAGGAAACTCTTGCATACAGTATGGATTGAACTAGATGACTTCTGAATGCCTTTGCTCTAAATATAGATTTTACATTTTTGTATAACGACCTGTAGGACCAAACATATGAAGAGTTATTATATTAAAAATAGGGTACTTCAGTTTTATTTGTGGGTGGTTTTTTTTTGAGTATGATAGTTGGCAAATTTATTTCTGTTTTGTACTTCAATTGTTTTTTTTGGGGGGGTGGTGGTCTATACAGAGGAGATGAAAATACCAATCCTGACCTTGCTGAGCTAATGATAATATTCTGCAGATTAATGAACTACTGTTTATAAAATATTTTATTCTTCTTAGAGATGCTACTATCTAAATACAAGATATTATCATTAATATTGTATATTATGTTCTGCACAGTGGACTAGATAATGATGCCATTGTAGCATCTAATGTTTTGGGTTTCTTTTAATTAAAATTACATGGAGCTATTGGGATGCCTACTGTAATCATGTCCTCCCCTGGAAGTGGCAAATGGGTATTAACCAGAAATATTTAAATTACACATAATTACTAGGTTCTTAAGAATTTCGTCAGCTCTAGGGGAAAAGATGGAGTGAGAAAATGTTCATTAGCACTCAGGGATACCATCCAGTATATGAAAAAGAATTGGGATTATTTGGTTTACAGTGTTCATAATACTTTTGTAAGAGCTTCAATTCCAGCCAGATATAATTGAAGTCCTGTCAAAATAAATATGTCGCTTTTGTACATGGGAAGGCACTGTTCCCAGGGGATCGGTAAAATAATATAGAAGAAAGAGAAGTAACTGTTCAGAGACGTAACCAGGATTAGAAGACTTAAGTTATCACAGAGTCTAACAGGCTTATCTGATAATGTTTCTTTTAGTCTTCATTTTGGTTTGGTTTTGAGATCTAATTTAAAAAAAAATATTATTGAATAACTTTTCTTCTGAAGGTAAGTCATCACAAACTTAATGAAATGCATGTTAATATTAATTATTCCTCTTTTAAAATTTAACTTTCCCCTTTCCCAATTACTGGTTGTGATCCCCAAATATCTCATCAGACCTTTTCATTTCCATTTCTGACTTCTCTCCTTTCACCATGTCATGCACTCCCACTGCTTGAGTTATCACCTAGTTCCAATGTCTTCTCTGAGCTCCACTTTCAAAATCATGACCGCCTGTTGAATGTGGATGACCCACAATGCCTCAAACTCAGCATATCCAGCACTGAACTCATAACCCTGCCCCAAAACCTGACCTTCTCCTTAACTTCCCAGTTTCTGATGAGTCATTTTTCTAAGTTGATTAAGCTTTAAATCTTGGAGTTATCTTTGATTCTTCCTTCTACAGTAGTCTCTGAATAGTTCCTAAGGCCTTTTAATTCTCTTTTCATGATACTTCTTTCATTCCTTTTCATTCCATTGATACCATCTCAATGACCTCTGGTGTGTATTGTTGCAATAGGTAATTTGTCTTCCAATTCACATATTCTCTCCTTTCCAATCCATTATTTACACTACTGTCAATATTCTTTTTATTTCCAATGCACAGGTTTGATTATATCATTCCTCTCTGCAAAAACCTTCAGTAGCATCTCACTGCCTACCTAATAAACCATTTTATCATTCAAGACCATCTTACCTTGCAAGCATTATTTCATATTATTTCCCTTAACACAGTGTGAACTTGAGCTAAACTAGTCTACTAGCTTTTCTTTGGTCTTATCCTGACCTCCCCTACCTCTGTAGATGTACAAGTGATAACCTACAGGGAGATCGGATTCCTTTCACCTTCTTGCCTGTTAAAATACTTCCCTTCCTTTCAAGGTCTACTTTGGGTGCCACCTTCTCTTCCTTGTTCCTCCCTATCCATTGATAATTCCTTCCTCCTCGAGGCATTTCTCTTTGACTGGCCTATCATTTATTTCATCCTAACGCATAAGATAATTAGTTATGCATGTTTCATCCTTTTAATAGATGGTGAAACTCTACTGTAAGAGAGATGATGTTATCCAGAAATCCCTAATAATGTCTTTCACAGAAGGAGGTACTCGAGAAACATTTTTCTAATTGAATTGAATGATTAACTTAAAAATACATTGAATTGGTTCTATGTACACATGAAATATAGAGGACATAGTGGACAGAGTGTTGGCCTTGGAATCAGGAAGATTCCAGGCTCAGGCTTCGCCTTTGACACATAATGTTTTTGTGATTTCAGGGAAATTGTTTAATTTTTCAGCATCTCAGGATGAGACTGTAAGTTGCAGAGTACTTGTCATGCTTCATTGATAATGGGAGTTTCTTCACCAGGTATTCCATGCATCAGTGGAATCACAGGTCCAGTTTAGAAACACATATTTAAAAATTCACATAAAAATGAAATCAATATTTGAGAGGGCAATTAAGATAACTTAACATACTCCCATTTTCCCTCAGTTCAAGTAACAATAATTTTAAGTTCATGTAACAAATTTTTCATTTTCATTATTTTTGGTTATTAATTTTCTGCTTTAATTTAGATGTAGAAGGAACTTGATTGTATGTGTTTGTCCTTCATTGCCAAAGAAGACCATGCCATCAGAGAAATGATGACATGACTTGCACTTGACTTTGTTTTGAGTGAGGGGGCACTGTGCAGGTCACCAGTCTCACTTCTCCTCCAGAACCATCTGAATCCAGTGACCAGATATTCATCAGGATGGCTGGAGATGACCCAAGATGAGGCATTTGGGGTTAAGTGACTTGCCCAAGGTCACACAGCTAGTGAGTGTCAAGTATCTGAGGTGAGATTTGAGTCGGGTCCTCCTGACTCCTGCTCTGGTGCTCTATCCACCACACCACCTACCTGGCCCAAAGAAGGAACTTGATTAGATTAGTATGGAGTGAGTGTGTCAATTTGATTCATTAGAATATTTTTATCAAGTAGGGTTTTAATATTTGTCTCCAAAGGTTAAAAAGGCATTCATTTTCTTAAGTGATGGATATAATGCTTTTAAAGACTGTTTCTGAGTAAGGAATTGAAGAAAACGCGGCTTATTTATTTATCTAGTTTACTCATTACTTCATGTATATCTCTATCTATCCATATATATATATATATATATATGTATATATATGTATGTGTGTGTGTGTGTGTGTGTGTGTGTGTGTGTGTGTGTGTATTCCAAATAATTGTGCTCAAAATATTAGCCTATATAAGGGAATGTGCAAACCTGCTGTTCTCATATAAGATGGAAGGTATTCATAGTTTTTTTTCAAAGTGAATGGAAAAAGAATGATAATCCTCGGTACAAAAGAAACATGAATTGATGAAGGAAATTTGCCATACAGTACAATGTGAGTAAGACTTTCATGGAAGTAATTTTTTGTTCATCAGAAGTTGTGCCTAATGCTGTATAAATCTTTCCTATTAGAAACTAAATGTCTCTTAAAATACTTCCAGCAATAGAATAACTCAAATAATAGCTGTGACAAACATGACAAGTCATAACAGGAAGAATAGCAAAAATACAAAAATGACAGCAGAAAATTGAATATTTCATGAACTTATTTATGGGGGTAGAGTACATGACTCATCCTCTAAATTTAACCTTAACCATAAACAAATACAGAGATAAAACAAGTAACATTTTGTACTGTCTTGACAAATAATTTGACAATTGCTAAATAAGTTACAGTCCTGAAACTTTATAATATTTGAGGATTGACCAGTGAACTTTTCTACTTGTTCAGTATTTTGATGAAGCAAATACATCTTGCCTTACGTCTTGATAAAAATTATGTGGCAGATTATAGAACACTGAGCCAAATCTAATAAGATGTATGTTAATAAGGATAAATGCAAAATTTTACACTTTGGTTCAAAAATCATCTTTATAAACGCAAGGCAGGGAGATCACTATTTGCATGAAAAAAATTCTTGGAATATTAATAGAATGCAGCCCTTGTGATTCTAAATAGTGTGAGATGGTGGCCCAAAAAGCTAACGTCATGGTGCATTGAGACAGGAATGATGTCAAAGACTCACAACCTTGGAATCATCCTCCACTCCTCACTCTCCTTTACCCATTATTTCCATTTAGATTTCAAATTTTGTCAGTCCTACCTCTTGCCTCTCTGTTGCATCTTTTGTTCACTCATAACCAGCACACTAGTCCAAACTCTTCCTTCCTCTTGCCTGGACTTTTGCAGTAGTCTCATAACGGGTATCCCTGCTTCCAGTCTTAACCCTTTCATATTTTTCCTTAACACAGCTGCCAAAATAGTCTTCCCAAAGCTTAAGACTGACTGTGTAATTCTCCTGCTGAAGAAACATCATTTTTTTCTTTTATATATAATATAAAAACAAATCTACTTGTATGGCATTTAAAATTGACTAAATGTTAATTTAATATTTTTATTAAATTAAATTTTAATTTAAAATTCATAAATTGTCTCTAACCTACCTTTCTAAATTTATTTCATATCACTTCTCCCACGCAATCGGTTTCCCCTGCAAAGCAGCCAAAGTGGCCTATTTGCTCTTTCCCATGAATGACCTATCACTCATGCCTTCCTTCTCACAGGCACTCTCCTGTGCTTGGATTGTCCTGTTTCACTTCTGTCTCTGGAAATACCTACTCTCCTTTAATACTCATCTGAAGTGCCAGCTCCTACCTGGCAATTTTGCTGATCTTCTGTGTTGTTCGTGCCCCATCCCCACAAAATTACTTTGCATTTACTTTGCATACATTTTATATTTGCTTCTCTGTATATGTATATGCTCCCTTCTCCCTCTAGTGAAAGACCAACTCATTGAAGGCAAGGGTTGATTTTTGCTTTTGTATTCTTAGAGCATAGCACAGTTCCTTGGACATAGAACCTACTTTTAATAAATGTTTGTTGAGTTGAATGTATTTTGTTATAGCTTTTTGTCTTGATCAGAACCTAATTAGGATATTGTCTTTGATTCCAGGTACCTCATTTTAAAAAGAACCAAAGTTGTAGCATAACCAGGATGGTGAAGTATATTGAGATCATAAGAACTGGTTGATTAAAATGGAGATGTTTAGCCTGGAGAAGTGGAAGTATAAGAAAGCAGGTGTAGGAACAGTGGGCAGAAATTTAAAAGAGGCAAATGTAGATTTAAGGAAAATTTAATAAATAAATGGAGCCATCTTAAATGGGAATGGACAACTTTCGGAGGGGTGAATTCCTTTTCAAATGGAGGTATTCAGATGAGACAAATAGGGATATTACAGAAGAGATTCCTCAGATTTTGGTTAACCCTTCAAAGTCCTTTCCCATTCTGAGATTCAGAGCTTCTGGGAAATCATTTGATGCAACTTCTCTGCCTTTGAGCCATTCTTTGAAGAAACAACTAGTATTCTGTTCCCTGTTTTAGTATGTGATGGGAAAGGAGACTAACTGTCATGGTCTCCTTCAGTAAATCTCTCCTATTTCAGTTTAAGCTTCCTCACTGCCTCTTGGGAGGCACAGGTAGACTTATGGATGGTGGAATTTGGAGTTAGAAAGACCTAGCTTCAATCCTGCCTTTAGCACAATTAAATGGATGTCACTTGACTCCTCAGTGCCCTAGGAAAGAAACTCTGGGAATATGTTATACATTGCTGCTCCCTTTCCCATACTCTGCCCCACCTCAAGAAATCCATTTTATTTCATTTTGTGAAGATATTGGTTCCTGTCCACCATGTTATTGGTAATGATAATTCCCTTTCTTTGATGTTTTGAGATAATTTTGTTCCTTACCCCCTAGGATATTAGCAGCTTCACTTAACTTAGCATCATCTGCCAAGGATGATTATTAATTCCTTCACCAATGTACTTCTTGGAAACTCCAGTGTAGCATAGGTGACACTGGGTTTTAAAAGATTATGTGAGCCAGGCACAAGCTTTGGCAGATAGCAATCTGGAAGGGCTTTGAGTAGGTGCCCAGTATATTTATCCTAACTTGAGTCAAGAGAGACATGTCACTAAGTTAGTGTAGAGGGATCAGTTCTTTGACCATAGCAAGTCAAAGACTGAAATAGAAAATAATACCTCTCTGCTCAAAAAAAATTTGTAGACTAACACCATTGTAGTAGTTATTTGGGTTATTTGTGTGTCTCCCTAGAGGACTAATTTACTTGAGGTTAAGGGCTATGTCTTTCATATATAAAATGAAGGCAATAATATTTGTAGAACTACTCACCAGATTTTTGTGAGATAAGAGATTTATATGCTAGTGTACCATTTTTTGTGTGTCCCCACAATGTCTTTTGCATAATGTGTCTAATAAAAATCTGTTGTACTGAATTAAAATGACTTTGAGAACAAAAATTTTAAACTAAAACTTACCTAAATATTCAACTCTTTGAGATACTCATGCTATGATGAATTTTGTCATTTTATTTTAATGTCATATATTTGTTCCTATTTATTGAAACATTTGCTTTGATAACCGCCATTACAAACTCAGGTTAAAAATATATCAGGGAAAACTTCTTGAGAGAGGCCAGGATTGTGGAGCAGAAAGAAACAATGCAGCTGAGCTCCTGTGCACAACTCATCAAAACAGAGCTATAACATGCAACAGACCGAATCTTGATGGAGAAACACAGGAAAATCAGAGTCCTTTCTCTAGCCTTGATCAGCATAGAGAGGCAGAGAGAGATCTACAAATGCTGGAGACAATATTGAGACAGGAATATGTGACATGAAGATCACTCCAGAGTGCAGAGAAAGACTGTGCACCAGCACAAAAAGAAATCCCAGTTTCATATTGGAGTACCTTACAGACTCATATTGGGGTACTTTAGTGGAGAAAAGTGCCAGCTGTCAGCTTTGTCACCCATTTCCAAGTCCTGGGTCACAGATACAGAGTGGAGTGAGAAGTACTGTGTGGCTGATGGTATCATTGCCTTTCCCAGGTAGGAGGTTCTGGGAGAAGTTCAGAAGCTTGCAGCAGCAGTGGTGTGGCTCAGACTGCAAGATGAAAGCAATCTCATTTCCAACATCTAGCCCAACTTGCCGAAGCATAACTAAGGCAGGAAAGCCAAATAAAAGAGAGGCCAATGATTTAGCCACTTTAAGCTAACAGAGCTTTTTAACTGTCTGACACGATGGAGTCTCTAGAGCTTTGCACAGATCTAAACCCCGGTCAGGAACTTGAAGAGGTCAAAAAAGGTGGACAAAAATCAAAATGTCTTGTATCAGCCCCCTTTGGGGTAGGAAAGCTTGCATATCCTCTGACTCCATGAGATTTTGAAACAACACAACACTCAATACCCTAAGAAAATATCAATAAGACCAGCACAGACCTTCCCTCCAAAAGTATAGGATAACACAGCCCCAACATCAAATCTGAAGTCAGGAAGGAGGCAGAAATAACGGGCAAACAACAGCAAAGCAGCACCACCAATGGATTATTGTGGTGTCAGGGAATGACTCCAAAACATCGATAAAGAATGCCTACCTCAAGAGAAAAACGTAGCTTGTGCACAAGCTCAACTAGAATCCCTTAGAAGATTTGAAGCAAGAGTTACAAAAATTTAAAATGTTTTTATAGGTGGAATGAGAGTGTTTGAGGGAAAAAATGAACAAGAAGTGAAAGTCAAGAAAGAAAGAATTGGAAAGGAAGTTAACTGCTTGCCACAACAAAACCTTGCCCACCCAGCACACTTCCTGAAAATTAGAATAGACCAAATAGAAGCTAATGAGGCAGCAAGAAATATCAAAGTCAGAAGCTTGAAAAAATGGAAAAAAAATGTGAAGTAGAAACAGATTGAGGATAAAAAAAATTAAGAATAATTGGACTATGTGAGCACCATGACCAAAAACAGATGTTAGACATTGTATTTCAAGCAATCTTAAAACTACCCAGATTTCTTAGAACCAGAGGGTACAGTGGAAACAGAAAGAATCCACTGTTCACCTCCTTAAAGAAACCTTAAAATGAAAACTCCTAGGAACATCATAGCCCAAAGCTTCTAAAGCTTCCAGGTCAAAGAAAAAAAAATATTGCAAGCAGTCATAAAGAAGGTATTCAGGAAGTAAAGAGCCACAGCTAAGATCATGCACAATTTAATAGCTGCCACTATAAGACAGTGGAAAACTTGGAACATAATATTTGAAAAGGCAAAGAATATGGACTTACAGCCAAGAATACCCAGCAAAACTGGTTATTTACTTAGAGGGGAAAAATGAACCTTAAATGAAATAGAGGATTTCTATGTATTCTTGATGAAAAGAACAGAGCTGCCTAGAAACTTTGAAGTTCAAGCACAGGAATAAAGAAATACATAAAAAAAAGTAAATATGAATTGACAATGAGAAAGGAATAAACAAGGATAAATTGTTTACATTCAAATATGGGGAGTTGATATATATATGTCGCATTTAAACCCTAACATCATCAAAGTACAGAGAGAGACTCCAATTAGCACTTGAGAATGATTCTGTTATATCTTGGTGATCTTAACATAAGGAGAGAAAGAGTGGGAAAGAAGAATATTCTAGAGGTAAGGGAAAAGAAGGGTAGGAAATAATTATCTCATATAATTAGGGTATCCAGGTAGACACCTATAAAAATAAAGAGGAAGGGAACATCTGACACTTGAGCCTTACTCTCATCTGAACTGGTCAAAAGAAAGAAGACCCATGCATATACTTGAGTACAAAAATCCATTTAATTCGACAGGAATGGGGTAATGGAAAATGGGGAGAAAGAGGGAAGGAACTGGATCAGTCCTATGCAAAGTAAGCTAAGAGGTTGCACAAAAATATTTATAACTCTTCTTGAGGTGACCAGGGATGAAAATGAGGAAATGTCTGTAATTTGGAAGTTTCTTAACAAGCTATAAATACAGTGAAATACTATCTCGTCAGTGTAATGATCCAACAGGATTCCAGAGGACGAAAAAGGCATCCGGCCGCCCGCCTTCTGGAAGAGAAGTCATCCTTGAGATAATTTTGTTTGGAACGTGTCTAAAGTGGAAAATTGTTTTGATTGACTTTATGATTTAAAAAAAAACATTTTCCCCAATTACATGTTAAGACAATTTTTAGCATTCATTTTATAGGGTTTTGAGTTCCAAATTTTTCTCCCTCCTTCTCTCCCCCTTTTGCTAAAATGGGTGTGTAATTTGATATAGGCTATGCATGTGCTATCATGTAAAACATATTTCCATATTAGTCCATATTAGATGTAGGTCAAAAGGAAAAAGAAAACCACAAGAAAAGAATAAAATAAGTGAAAAAAGTATGTTTTGATCTGCATTCAAAGTCCAGCAGTTCTTTAGCTGATTTGGATAGCATTTCCCTTCCTAAGTCCTTTATAGAAGAGCTGAGTGATTCATAATGTTGCTGGTATTGTGTGTAATGTTTTTCTAGCCCTGCTCATTTCACTTTGCATCTGTTCATACAAATCTTTCCATGTTTTTTTTTTAAAATCTGCTTATTCATCATTTCCTATTGCACAATAGCATTCCATTACATTCATATACCACAGCTGTTCAGCTATTCCCCAATTGATGAGCATCCCATCAAGTGGCAATATGTTGCCACCACAAAAAGGGTTGCTGTTAATATATTTGCACATGTCAGTCCTTCCCTCCCCCACCCCTTTTTTAACTCTTTGAGATATAAATCAAGTAGTAGTGATATTAATGGATCAAAGGGTATGCACATTTTTATAGCCTTTTGGGCTCTCCAGAATGGTTAGATTAGTTCACAGATCTACTGGCAGTGCATTAGTGTCCCAACTTTCCAACATTTATCATTTTCCTTTTTGTTCATATTAGTTAATTTTGTTCATGTTAGGTAGGTGTGAAGTGGGACCTCAGAGTTATTTTAATTTGTATTTCTCTAATCAAAAGTGATGTAGATCACTTCTTCATATGCCTAATGAAAGGTTTGGTTTCTTCATCTGAACACTGCTTGTTCATATCCTTTAGCCATTTATCAATTGAGGAATGACTTTTATTCTTAGAAATTTGACTCAGTTCTCTATATATTTGAGAAATGAGGCCTTTATCAGAGATACTTGCGATAAAGATTGTTTCACAGCTTTCTGCTTTCTTTCTAATCATAGGTGCATTGGTTGTGTATGTACAAAAGCTTTTTAATTTAATATAGTCAGGTATAGTCAATTTAATATAATCAAAATTATCTATTTTTTATTTTGTAATGCTTTCTATCTCTTTTTTGGTTATGGACCTGTAACTCAATTAGTTTCTCCTTTAAGAATTTAGTTGCTATACCACTTGGTGCATATGTGTTTAGTATTAATATAGTGTTTATTACTTCATTGTCTATGGTACCTTTTAGCAAAATGTAGTTTCCTTCTTTATCTCTTGTAATTGGGTCTATTTTTGCTTTTGGTTAGTCTGCTACTCCTTTTCTTTTTTTAACTGCAGCTAAAGCATAATAGATTCTGCTCTTCTACTTCAAGTGTATTTCTTGTAAACAACATTTTAGGATTCTGGTTTTTAATCCCCTCTGCTGTCTATTTCTTTTTTATGTGTCATTTCGTCCCTTTCACATTTTTCCTTCAGTTTATCCTCTCTCTACTTTCACCATTTCCCTCCTAAACCATGTTTTGCTTCTTTCTGCCACCTCCCCTCATCTGCCCTCTCTTCAGCCAGTCTGTCCCCACCTTGCCTTTACTTAATTTCCTCCCTTCCTACTTTTCTGTCCAGTAAGATAGGTTTTATATTCAACTGATTGTGTAAATTATTCCCTTTGAGCCAATATGGATGAGAGTAGGGTTCAAGCAATACCCATCACCAACCCTCCCATTTTTCTGTCCATTGTAATAGCTCGTTTATGCTTCTTCATGTGAAATAATTTACCCCATTCTCCCTCTCCCTTTCTTCTGCACCCGTGTACTTTCTCATCCTGTAATTATTTTTGATTTCATTCCTTCAAGTTCATCTTATATCCATATCCTCTGCATATGTATATTCCTTCTAGCTATAATATTAGTGGTACAGTTTTTAAAGAATATCAAGAATCATCTTCCAATGTAGGGATGTAAACAATTCAGCTCCACTGAATGGCTCATGTTTTCTTTTACTCTTTTCCCTTTTTCAGCTTCTCTTGGGTCCTGATATTTGACCCATTTTTTTTGCTCAATTCTGGTCTCCTTATGAAAACTTGAAATGTTTCTATTTTGTTGAATGACCACGTTTTCCCTTGGAGTGTCATGCTTAATTTTGCCAGGTAATTTCTTATAGGCCTAACTTCTTTCCCTTCTGATCCTTTAATGGTGCAGCTGCTAAGTCCTGTGTAATCCTGATTGTGGCTTCCCTGATATTTCAGCTTTTACTTTCTGGCCACTTGAAGTATTTTTTATCTTAACCTGATAGTTCTGTAATTTGGCTATAATATTCCTTGGAGTTTTTATTTTGGTATCTCTTTCCTGAGGTGAATGATGGATTATTTCCATGCCTATTTTGCACTCTGGTTCCAGGATATCATGGCAGTTTTCCTTGATAATTTATTTTCTTTTTTTCCTTGGTAATTTTTTGAAAGATGCTGTCTAGGCTTTCAGGTAGTCCAATGACTCCAATATTGTTTCTGCTGCATCTATTTTCCAGGTCAGTTATTTTTCCCATGAGGTATTTTGCATTTTCTTCTGTTTTTTCATTCTTTTGAATTAGATTGATTTTTTTGATATCTAAAAGCCATTAGCTTCCACTTGACCAATTTTAATTTTTAAAGAGTTGTTTTCCCCAGTACTTTTGTATGTCCTTTTCCATTTGGCCAATTATATTTTTTAGGGAGTTGTTTTCTTCAGTGGATTTTTGTATCTCCTTTGCCAATTGACCAATTCTCCTTTTTAAGCAGTTGTTTTATTTTTCCAAGCTCTTGACTCTTTATAATTTCCTTGCATCACTCTCATTTTTTTCTCAGTTTTTCTTCTACTTTTCTTGTACAATTTTTAAGCACTTTTTGAGTTCTTCTATGAGTTCTTTCTGGACCAGAGACCATTTCCCATTTTTCTTTGGGAGTCTTGCCCATAGGTGTTTTGATATTATACTCTTCTCAGTTTGTGAATTAGTCTTCCCTGTCACCATAATAATTTTCTATGGTCAGATTCTTTTTTTGCCCATTTTTCATTTATTTTAATTTGAACTCCATTTTCAGAGTGGAAGGGGCTCTGTCTCAGATTTTTTGTGCTGGTGGCTGCATGCCTTGGCTATTTATCTGGTGCTGCATTGATGGGGGATCCTCATGTCTAGTGCTGTGCTGAGGGTATGGGATGGGGCTTGGCTTGAACTTCTGGAGGATATAGAGTCTGGCACCTTACCTGGTGCTGAGCTGGGGTCCTAGCGGTGGTATCTGAAGTGTGCTGAGGCCAATGAGAATGTTTCTGCATTACCTGGGAGCTACACTGAAGCACATAGAGGTCTGGCAGGTGGAGGATCCCTGTTTGCCTGTGGCTGCACTGAAGCACTTGGAGCTGGAGCCCACTGGTTCCTCTGACTATGCTGAGGCATGTGGGGGCTCCTAGTGTTTTTGTTTGCTCTCTCCATCACACAGGCTCAGGATCTCCTGCTGCTTTGCTTAGGTGGGGCTTGTCACAGGCATGCTGGGATGCTTCACTCCTCTTTGGCCCAAGTAAGGCTGGCCTTTCTGGCCAATCTTCCAAGTTTCTTGGGCTCAAAGATTGTTTTACCCCATCTATTTGCTGCTTCTGCTGTTTCAGGATTTATTTGGGGGCACTATTTTATAGTTGTTTGGAGATGAATATGGGAAAGTTATGGCAATTTACTGCTTACTTCTCGATTTTGGCTCCTGGAATGACAACTGTATATCCTTTTAGTGTGTGTGTGTGTGTGTGTGTTCCCCTTTGGGGGGTAGAGTGGTTTAGGAGGATAAGAAGACATATCTTGGCTAGTTAAAAAATACAATCTTAAAAAAAAATTTCTTGAAATGAGAGGCTTCATGATGTAATGAAAAATGCATAGTGGCCAGACGCCTCAGTTAAAAAATTCCATCTCTGACATTTAAACCCAGTTTTACCCCCTAGAAACAGTTGTCTAAGTGATAAAATCCAAGGCTCTTGCTCTGTATGTTTAAGGACCTGGTGGTTCTTAATGGAAGCTTCATAAATTCTTATAGGAAGAGACCTTAGAGAGTTCATTCAGTATTGCCTCTCATTTTACCGATGATGAAAGTATGTTAAGATGTAAATGACTAAAGAAGAAACTTAAGATTAACAGAGCAATTTGATACTAAATAAAGGATTTAAGAAGAAGAAAAGGAGACAAAGACTGTCAAATTTCCAAGCTCACTACATGGGCAGGTGTGTTTAATTTGACGTACATGAATCATAAAAGGAAATTCAGAATGATATTCCAGAGCACCTTGGAACACAGACTTCAAAAATAATTTTAAAGATTTCCTCAAGTTATCCAGATTTCCAAATATAAATACTATACTAAAGTTTGAAGTATACAAGTGACATAGGAAGGAATCTCTAACTATGTTTTTATGTGTCAATGTACATATATGACAACATAGAAATAAATAAATAGATGTATATAGCTATAGGTGTCTACAAACATCATATTTTGTGTTTGTTTACCCATCATATTTTTTATATAATATGATGCTTTAATCAGAAATGTATACTCTTCTTTAAAGAATTTTAAGAATTTCTATTTTATATAGAACAAATGCATTGTAAAAGTTTATATCATCATCACAGAAAATTACCCACAAGTGTTCATTTTTCATCACTGGATATAAGATTTTCATAATGAAACAGATTATCAGACTTTGAGGGCTCCTTAGTCACCATCCAATATGATCTTGAGAAGTATGACTGTGAGTAGTAGACTAGGCATTCAGGTGAAATGCATTCTAATAGTGTTCTGTCATTTGCTTGTTATGTGAGCTTGAGCAGGTAATGTAACTTAGTACTATATCCTAATTCTCTGTTTTTACAATCCAAAATGATTTGGAGGATGAAGTAGCATTTTAGGTTTTATGAAATAAAAAAAAAAATTTGTCCATCTGGGTTTTGTTCAGTAGAAGGAAAAGTCAGTTATTTGACAGGCAAGGTCCTGGAGGGCAAGAAATATTTATGATTTGTTTCCTGACATTTAAATCTAATAACACAGGTCCAGGCATATAAGAATATTGTTTAGTAAATATTTTTCATGGAAATTACATGATGAATGTTGGCTCTATTAGCAAATAGGATCAATTTTCAATTCAATTTCTTAAATGTTTATTAAGGTCCTATTATATGCAAGGTACTATGCTAGGTGCGGGAATACAAAACTATGCTTCCATTGAGTTCATAAATCAATTTCCAACTCATTGAAATTGGCTCAATTTTGCTTTTAAAATGTAAGCACTTTACTAAAAGCTATGTTATGTTTAGAATTGTACTCTGATTGACAAAGTGTTTAATAAATGTCATCTGCATAAGGTATGGTGCTATGTGCCAGGATAAACCTTCAACATGAATAATCTCTGCCTAATTTAAGACCTTAGAAGCTAAAGAAACAAATAACTTTATCTTCTTATGTTCAAATTCATTTGAAAATTTTGAGCGGCATAGAAAGTGGAGCAAAAGAGAAGTGCTGATTTAAATTGTATTTCATTGTGCCTTTTTGTATCTATGGTTTTACTGAATATTTTTATTTGCTTAGTTTGACTATTAAAACAGAAGATGCTGTAAGTGATATCTCCTGATAACCAAAACATAAGGCCATCTTTGCAGAAGTAAGCCAAATTAGTGAAAAATATTCTTCACTACATAGAGACTTTGTTTAAAGATTTCTCATTTGACCTTTGAAAGTGTTTATGAGCTATAATTAGCAAGGTTTTTTGGGCATGTCATTATCTCATTACTAATTGTTTTTTATGCTTATAATTTATCAGAAGACATTCATAATAAAGGTTCCTTGATTTCAACTTTTTTTATTATGAAATAATCTTTAAAACCTTCCTTTGTTTTGTGAACCTGTATCTTATTTTATTGAGTTTTCTTTTTCATTTTAAATGGTTTATGAGCATAAAAGCAAAAGAATATATTTGCTTAATCTTATGTCACATTGTTCTTTTGGAGGTCTGTGATAAGTTCCTTTTTCCTGTCTTTGTATTATTGAATCTTGCCACAAAGTATTAGCTTATTTTGTGAACTGGGGCCTTTTAGATAGTTAAAAATTATATCACTTGTATTTTAAGAAGTGATCATTTAATATACTTTATCAGAAATGTTTCACCAATATCCTAATAAAATATTTTTAGAATTGGTATTGTCTCTTATATAATTTGTTTTCGGAAGCACTATGGTTCTGTTTTCATTAAATATTCTGAAATACACTATCATATTTCACAGATATTTGGATTAATTCTGGATTGTATAGTAACATTATTTGGAAAGGAACTTGGAAAAACAACATGAAAGATTTTGATTATTGTCCGACATTAACAGAAATAAAGAAATTATAGGATAGTACTGTTACCTCAAATAGTTTAATACTTCAGGGATCTATGATTTCATCAGTATAGGTCTTATTTGAATATAACATAGATCTCAACAGAATTTAGCACATGGTCTTCATGAGTTGCTAAGAATAGAGTAGGTATAAGGTGGTACCTCAGAGTTGTTTTAATTTGCATTTTCTGATCAATTAGTAATTTAGAACATTTTTTCACATGGCTGTAGATAAGTCTTGATTTCTTTGAAAACTGCTTGATTATATCCTTTGATTATTTATCAATTGGGCAATGATTTGTATTTTTTCAAAATTTGACTCTGTTTTCTACAAATGAGGCCTTTATCAGAGACATTTCTTGCAAAACATTTTCTCCAGTTTTCTGCTTTCCTTATAATTTTGGTTGCATTGGTTTTCCTTGTGTAAAAAATTTTTAATTTTACATAATCAAAATTATCCAATTTAATGTTCTCTATATCTTCTTTGGTCCTAAATTCTTCCTTTCTCTGTAGATCTGACAGATAAACTATTCCATGCTCTCTTAATTTGATTATGGGATCACCCTTTATGTGTAAATCATGTATCCATTTTGATCTTTCTTGGTATATGTGAGATGTTGATATATATCTCATTTCTGCCATACTGTTTTTTTAGTTTTCTCAGTAGTTTTTGTCAAATAATGAAGATATTTTCCTAAAAGCTTGGATCTTTGGGTTTATTACCTACTAGATTACTATGATTGTTTATTACAATGTAATTTGTACCTAATCTTTTCTCTTGACCTTCTGCTCTTCTTCTTAGCCAGTACAAATTTTTTTGATAATTATCACTTGGATTGATACAGCTAGACTACATTCTTCTGCATTTTTTTCACTGATTCTCTGGATAACCTTGAGCTTTTGTTCTTCCAGATGGATTTTGTTATTATTTTTCTCAGTTTTGCTGTTATTTCCACCTACTCGATAAGTCTTTACTTTCTTTGAACAAATTTCATCATGCTATAAAAGTAAATATGGGACAGAGACTTTGGGCAAATGATTAAAAATTTATTTCAATACATAAGGGAGTATCTGTCAATCATTAAGGTTAATGGTGGATAGGGGGAAGAGTTAATGATCTTTGCCACCCATTAATAGGCCTCATTTGTTAATTTCTATTGATGCACTGGGTCAAAGGGTCCTGCCTTCTGGTTCTGAAAAGTATATAAAAATACTCTGAAGTAAGGTTTGTTTTGGGGCTTAGTTTTCACAAGAAGGTTTGTGTGCCAGATGAGACTCTGAGAAGCCAATAAGTACCCCTCTTACCCAGCTTTGAAAACCCAGATGTTGGTGCTTCTCTCTCTGGTTACTACGTATGTATGTAATGGTCAGACTATTGGATCTTTCTGTTGATCTGTGATGTATGTATTGTTTATGATCAGATGGTTGGAAACTCTATCGGTTGATCTTTATTTCTCTGTTTGTATTTTTTCTGGCTTCAGGATGCTGACTTTCCTCCTGAATTAAATGAATGATATATGTGCTTGATTAAAGTAGATTACTGACTCCTCAGATGTTGCTTTCCTTTTAGAAAAGCAGATCTAAGGATCTGTAGAGCAGGCCTTTCTGTGTATTCTGGGTGCTTGCTGTTACAGCTTCATGCAAAAGATGGTACTTGAGTTGCATTTTATAAGAAATTGGAGACTCAGTTAGGTAGAGGTAAGGATGTAGTACATTCCAGACATTTGAGACAGTAAGTGCAAAGCCATAGAAATGAAAGATAGAGTGCAGAATATAGAGGTCAGTTTTGCTGGATCACAATATTCTAGAACAGGAATATCATCACAGTTAAAAGAAAAGAAAACAAAAAAATCCTGACCATATATAGGGCTATAGCAATATTCCCAGCTTCTATGGTGGCCTGGCACAATTCTGAATCATTGAATAAAATAGACTCTCTACATGGAAGACAGAACCAAAACATTTATTCAGACACCAGAAAGCCAAACTCATCGTAATCTATACACAATGTCATTTCAGAGAATAACACCATCCCTAAGTCTTCTAGGCTTCCTGCAGACCAGGTCCATTAAACAAATCGCAAGCAGGCTCCCTTGAATAAAATCACCAACAAGCTCTTTCCCTCACGCCAGCCAGCTGCCTGCTTGCCTGCATCCTTCCTAGCTTGGTGGAATGAGCCATGAGGAAGAAGAAACAAAGCAAAAAAGAGAGAAAATAGTATGCTTTAATCTGCATTCAGACTCTAATTCTTTCTGTGGATATGGATAGCATTTTCCATCATGAGCCTTTTGGAGTTGTCTTTGAACTTTGCATTGCTGAGAAGAGCCAAGTCTATTAAACTTAGTCATTGCATAATGTAGCTGTAACTGTGTACAATGTACTCCTGATTCTGCCCCACTCACTCAGGATCAATTCATATAAGTCTTTCCAGATTTTTCTGAAGTCTGCCTGCTCATCATTTCTTATAGCACACTAGTATTCCATTACATTCATATATCACAACTTGATGAGCATCACCTTAATTTCCAATTCTTTGCCACCACCAAAAATAGTTTTGTATGTGTGGGTCCATTTTCTGTTTGTATGAGATCTTTGGGATGCAGCCCTAGAAGTGGTATTGCTGGATCAGAAGATATGCATATTTTATAGCCCTTTGGACATAGTTCCAAATTGCTTTCCAAAATGGTTAGATCAATTCACAACTCCACCAACAATGCATTAGTGTTCTAATTTTCCCACATCTTCTCCAGCATTCATAGTTTTCTTCTTTTGTCATGTTAGCCAATCTGATAGGTGAGATGTGGTACCTCAGAGTTGTTTTGATTTGCATTTCTCTAATCAGTAATGATGCAGAAAAGGCCATTTTCTTCTATACCTTTTTCTCTTCCAAAACTTCAGGGTTTTGTTTCTAAGACTGTTATAAAAGCCATTATTATTCTGTTAGTTAAAAAAAAAAAAAAGGACTAATCCCATTAGTCCACAATCCTGGTACTAAAGTCATCATGCATAGAATATTGCTTGGAAACACTTTGTGGAAAGGACTTTTTATTGAAGAGGTGGTAAATTTCATCTTCTATCCCTAGATTCTCATTCTCTCTCTGTCCCTCTCTCTCTCTGTCTCTCTCTGTCTCTCTCTCTCTCTCTCTGTCTCTATCACTACCCAATTAAGAAAAAAAAGGAAAATGAAGTCTTTCTAATATGCACAAACAAAACAAATTCCCACATTGCCCAAGTCCAAAAATGTCTTTTTGTAACTTGATTCTATTGATCTCTTTATCATAAATAGGTAGCATGCTTCTAGAGTCATGGTTAGTCATTTTATTGATTGGAATTTTTAACTGAGAATATGTACATTTTAAGATGATTTCCACTGTTTTGGTCTATTGGACCTTAGGACTTGCCTGAATTATATAAATTCTGTATATTTTCTTTGCATACATTGATTCCTCCTGGTAGAATTGAAACTCCTTAAGGAAGGTAAATAGGAAGCAGGAAAATAAGCATTTATTAAACATCTACCATATGTCCATCACTATGCTAAGTATATTATAAACATCCTACTAGATGGTTCAGTACTTAGAGTGCCAGGCCTGGAGTCAGGAAAATCTAAGTTCAAATCTGGCCTTTGCAAGGGCAAGCAAAGTAGGATCCTTTGTTTTTGTTGTAGACAATCAAGTGCCACTGTTTGAATCTTGCCTTTATCAACCAAGAGTTTTAACTAGGAGTAAAGTACAGTTTATTTAACTAAAAACAGTATATATATTTGTATTGTTAATATGATTAAAGATCTTCCCCACCCATTAATGAGCCTGCCTATTAAGAGGAGCTTGATTAGAGAAGATTTGTAGGAAGACCCACACCTTTTGTTAATGAGGTTCTCTAGGGTTGGGATGCCCTCAGGCTCTAAAAAAGGTATAAATACTCTGAGGGTGAGAATTTACTTTGGGGCTTAGTTTTTAAAAGAAGCTTTGTGTGTCAAATGAGACTCAGGGAAACTACTAAGGACCCATCTGGCTTTAAAAACCCAGATGTTGGTGCTTCTCTTTCTGGCTACTATGGTCAGACAATTGGACCTGTCTGTTGATTTGTGACATAAGTATTGCTTATGTCAGACAATTTGGAAGCACTGTCTATGGATTTCCTGAACTAAGTGAATGACATATGTTCTTGATTAAAGGAGCTTGTTAATCCCTTAAAAGTTGGCTTTTCTTTTAGAAAAGCAGATCAAAGCACCTGTGATAGCAGCCCTCCCCCCTCACTGTATGTTGGGGTGCTTACTGATATAGCCTCAGATATTTCTTTTTCGGCCCTGGGCAAGTCACTTAATCCCTTTCTGCTTCTGTTTCCACACCTATAAAATGGGAGTGATAATAGCTCCTATCTACCTCCCAGGGCTAATTTGAGGAATAAAAGAGATAGTCCCAGAATACCTGGCACATAGGAGATACTTAATACGTGCTTGTTTCCTTTTCTTCCTCACAACAACTCTGGTGAGCAGATTGCTAGTATTATGCTTATTTTATAGTTGATGAAAGCAAGAGTGACTTTCCCAGGGTCACCCAGCTCCAACTCAGATCATCTAGATTCCTGTCACAGCAGTTGATCCACTGCACCAACCTAGCTACCTTGAGGATAGGGACAATTTTGTTGTTTTTTGCCTTTGTGTTCAAAGTGCCTAGCACACAGTTCCTGGTACATAGGAGGCATCCAGTATTGTACTTGCCTCTCACTGTATCATCCAATACCATGTGATTTCTAATGACCGCCATTCTAAGTTCTCCCATAACTATCAATAGAAAAGCAAAATAGGTCTGTTGTGGTTACACTTCATAATCACAAGGATTTACTGTTATGAATCTCTATTAGAATCAACCCATACTTCAGAGCAAGAAAGATGTTCTTGACTTCTCTAATGACAAATTCAATCCCAATTTTTCATCTTACAATATAGTCTTTAAAAATACTAGTTTGATCTCATAGAACTTCAGTGTGACTCATTTTCCTTGGGGAGATGTACAATACAGATTTATATCAACAAGTGTGAATAGCCTTTTCAATGTAAATCTGATTAGCTTGTAGAAATTACCGACAGCATTTTAGACACAGTTTAAGTAAAGGTTACAGGCACTTTGGCTCTAAAATTTCATTTTGAAGCAAGAGATCCCCAAGGGCTACTTTCACTTATTTAATTACATCCTATAAGACTTAGGTAATAGTTCTATTAAAAAAAACCCTTCCAGGCAAATTTGTAACTTAATACAAAGTGTTAAATTGGTAAACTCTTTTAACATTTGTTTCCATAGGACAGAAAGATGTAGGTAAAGATCCAATAAAGGTAAAAATATTTAAGCATATTTTAATTATAAATGACAGTAAAATATAGATTTTATAAATTGAATCATATTGAAAGTATTTAAACAAAGTATTTCAAAGAATGAGAAGTCAAAGAAAACATTTGAAAATCGTAACTACCGCAGCTTATTTTCCCTTTCTGCATTTCCTCATTATCACCATCATCAATAACAGTCACCATAGAAGCAGCTTCTATATCCTCAATAAACATTTATCCATGTCCTGTTATGTACAGAGAAATCAGCTAGATGCTGGTAATACTCAGTTCTTGACCTCATGGGACTGACAGTCTGACTGAGGAGCTGGGACATAAGCATAAAAAGATAACCGCAGAAAGTATCATGTTACCTTAATATACCAAGTAAACAGTAGAGACTATGTGTGCTGAGTTAAGTCAGAGAAGGAAGTGGATATTGACGGTTGCACTGATATAGAGGCTGTGAAAAAAAGAGTAGAACTTAGATAAGCTGCCACAGGTGGGGAGGCATGAGGATTTATTAGTGTAATCATTTCTATTCCTGTTGTAAAAAATCAGAATCTTATGGTTGATCAATATTTAGAATACCTTTCTAATATCTACTCTAATGTGCTTAGCGCAGTGCCTGGAATTACATTCGGTGCTTTAATGCTTTTCCTGTCCCTTTCAACTCTCTCTCATCTAGAATCCAGATAGGATGATAACCAGGTTTGTGAGGACCTTGTATTTTTGCTTGAGTAACCCTTAGATTTGTTGAGTTCCCCTTTAGCCTGGGAACCATTGTTCTAGTTGTGCCCTCAATTTTCCCTTACTAAGAAAACTACTTTTAACTATTGAAAGTCTCAAACTCATTGTCAATAGACTATTGACTACAATAGACTACAATATTCAATAAACTGTACATATTATTAAACGCTTATTATGTGTCAGGCACTGTGCTAAATGTCAGGGATACATATAAAAAAAAAAGATAATCCTGCCCTCAAGGAGTTTATAATCTAACGACGACATACAAAAGGAAGCTGAAAAGGGTGGAAGAAGGAAAGTATCTGAGAGAGAAGAGGATGAGCAGAAGAAAAGTCAGAAAAATCCCAAAGTAATACAAATAATACAGTAGTGCATTTGCCACCTATAGGCTATTAATGGGTAACTACAGCCCCAGAGAATGCCCTTCAGGATGTAGAACAAAAGATTTTTGAAGCAAAGCTTAAAAGCAAAGACATTCAACTTCAGGAGGCAGTACTTGCTGTTGATTGACAAACCTTAGGAAGGATTGTCTAGCTACAGAAACACTGTAGAGTGGGATTTAGAGATTGGTTGTGACTGGTAAGCTTAGGCATCTCATTTTATGTTATTAGGAACCAAATTAATCTAAAGATTTTTCTTTGAAAAATAATCTATAGCCACTGGAATTGTAAACTGTTATGAAAACGTGTTGAAATGAAGAAGGGTGTTTATCATATATGACATGTGCAAACCAAAAGGGAATGTTCAGCATGAAGTATACAAAATGGAGAGCTAACACAGAATAGTTTGTCAGTATTTATTCAGCACTCCCCAAAGGCAAAAGAAATTGCATCTAGTATTCTGGCCATTAGATACATGTTTTCTATAGAACTGGGTTAATTAATCTTTACCATACCCTATAGAAAATGTCTTTCAAGACATTATAATTCTCCTTATGCTAATTTCATGCTTATCAAGCAGCCTTTTGGTTGTTAACTGGGTGTCAAGTATCTTGGTACCACGAAAGTTATAGCGTGTATAGAGAACTATGGTTAGTGTTATCATTAGTCCAATCCTATAATTTTAATCATTAATATTAGAATTAGAAAAATAAACCCTATTCCATCCATATTGCATAAATTAGCATAGTTACAAATTGTTCCCTAATGAATTGTGATAACATAAGGTAGTTTACCTGTGACCTGGGTATATTTGTTATTGAGCCAATAGACCTGCAAAAAGACATACTTGACCCTCCTTGATGATGGTGACTTCATTAAGTTATAGCTTTCTGTCAATCATATCCTTTGAGCCTTATCCATAACATTGCTATTCTGCCACTGATAACTCCTGGAAACAGAACTGGGTTTGGACTTATACTCACCAAGCTGGTTAAGCAAATTCCCTTTGTCAGGCCACTAAGTAGTTTTGTGAGGAGGGAAAGTAGATTGTTGTTACTGCTTCTGCACACTTAATAGGTTTAAAAAAAACCCTTTAAAAGTGCAGGATTGAAGAGCAAAACCCTTTTGTTGAATGGGATTGTCCTGCCTACCTAATAACTTATTTTATTTCTCATCTTCGTGAAGATCAATGGCATAAATAAATAGATACCACAAAGAATAGGGTCCTGAGAGTGACAGTGGAATCTGAAAGTGAGAGGAGGGAAGGATTCCAGAAAGGAATAGTACCCTTCCTGTCTTTTTCCATCGAACATCACTTTGGTTTTGGGTCTATGATTTCATTCAGTTGTAGAATTTAGAACTGGAAAGGACTTTAGAGGCTATCATTACTGCATAGCATCATAGAATTTATCCCTGGATAAGACCTTGCAGGTCATTGACTTCAACTCTCTTATCTTATACATGAGGAAACTGAGTTAAGTGACTTGCCCAAGATCACAAAGGTAAGTAGAAGAACTGGGACTCAGGATTCTGTATCTAAATTCAGAGTTCTTTCTATTTTATCATGCTACCTCTCTCTCACATGCATGACAAATAGGTATTTGTTTATTTGTTCTGCTTTTAGCTCCATCCTATATGAATGCTTCCTCTTGTGATTTATTAGCGCTAACCTTTCTTCATGTCATTATCCTGCTTGTAATGCTCTCCCTCCTTTCCACCAAACCATTCCCAACAAATCCTCCAACACAGCCCCAAACTTATCACTAAACCCTTCCTGACCAACTCCATCCCTACCCTGATCATTCCTTTATTTTGTTTCTGTCTGGGAAATACTTAATTTAATTGATATTAACAGAAAAGGACTTCTGCGGGTGATGTTCTCCAGAAATCTCAGGTGACATTGTGTTAAATGCATTGTGCCCCAGAATATTGCAGACACATGGCCATTTGAAAGAAATCAGCCTGGGAGGAGCCAAGATGGTGGAGTAGAAAGATTCACAAATGCTAGCTCCAAACCCACAGCCCATGGATCTCCTGTAAAAAGAACTCCCAACAAATTCTGGAGAAGTGGAAGTCTCGCAGAAATAGAGTGAAAGAGATTTCCATTCCAGAGAGCCCTGAAAAACTGATCCCAAAGGTCCATCGCACACTGGACGGGAGCTGAACCCAGCCATTCCCTGGCCACGCACCACCAAGAGGAACAGATCGGAGCAGGCTTCAGGAGCAGAATCTCCAGCAGCCGCGAAGGTCCCTCCACCCACAGACACTACAGGTCAGTGAGAGAAACTTCTGGGTTGGCCATGAGGGGAGCGGGGTGTCTCCATAACTCAGGCCCCCTCAGGAGGCAGTGGCAGAGGCAGCATGTAGCCAGAGGCTCCTGTAGCAGTCAGGAGTTCCATTACAGAAGTCCCTGCATAAACCCCCTGAGGGAACTGAGCCTGGGAGGCGGCCCTGCCCCCACCTGAGCACCTGATTTAATCTTACCCTGAATAGCAGCTAGCCAGCCACCAAAAGCCCTGAGGCTGGGGAGCAGCATTTGAATCTCAGACACCAAAGCTGGGCAGATCTAGGCAGGGGTGGAGAGGAATCTCAGAAGTCAAGTAACTGGCTGGGAAAATGCCCCAAAAAAAGGAAAAATAATAAGACCATCGAAGGTTACTTTCTTGGTGAACAGATGATTTCTTTGTGAACAGATGATTCCCCCCTTCCTTTCTGATGAAGAAGAACAATGCTTACCATCAGGGAAAGAAATAGGAGTCAAGGCCTCTGTATCCCAAACATTTGAAATAGATATCCAGTGGGCTCAGGCCATGGAAGAGCTCAAAAAGGATTTTGAAAATCAAGTTAGACAGGTGGAGAAAAAACTGGAAAGAGAAATGAGAGAGATGCAAGAAAAGCATGAAAAACGGGTCAATACCTTAATAAAGGAGACCAAAAAAAATGCTGAAGAAAATAACACCTTGAAAAATAGGCTAACTCAACTGGCAAAAGAGGTTCAAAAAGCCAATGAGGAGAAGAATGCTTTCAAAAGCAGAAGTAGCCAAGTGGAAAAAGAGGTTCAAAAGCTCATTGAAGAAAATAGTTCTCTCAAAAT
>CM053772.1:86756056-86773999 GCA_028658325.1 Potorous gilbertii | reverse complement strand
AAGTTTACTCTCATCACATTCTACTAATGGAAGGAATAAAATGAACACTCATTTTGGTATGAAAACCTATCTTACAATACAGGAAAGTGGGGGAGAAGGAGATAAGCAGGGTGGGGGGGGATGATGGAAGGGAGAGCAATGGGAGGAGGGAGCAATTTGAAGTTAACACTCTTGGGGAGGGACAGGATCAAAAGAGAGAATAGAAACAATGGCGGGCAGGATAGGATGGAGGGAAATATAGTTAGTCTTACACAACACAACTATTATGGAAGTAATTTGCAAAACTACACAGATATGGCCTATATTGAATTTCCTGCCTGCCCAAAGGGAAGGGGTGGGGAGAAGTTGGAACTCAAAGTTTTAGAAACAAAGGTTGAGTATGGTTCTTGCTACTAGGAAATAAGAAATACAGATAATGGGGAATAGAGAGTTATCTGGCCCTACAGGACAAAAGAGAAGATGGGGACAAGATAAGGGAGGGATGATAAAAGAGAGGGAAGATTGGTGATAGGGGAAATTAGAATGCTCAGTGTACTGGGGTGGGGGAGGGGACAAATTGGGAGAAGATTTGGAACCCCAAATTTTGTGAAAATGAACATAAAAAGTTAAATAAATAAATTTATATTGAAATAAAAAACAAAAAGAAAGAAAGAAATCAGCCTGGCTAGCTACACTAGAAAAAATAAATTTGATATAAAGCACATCTTGCTCATGTTAATTTCTTAACATATAGTTAGATGGGTAACTATAGAAAATATATATAGAGAGATGAGAATAGAGAGTAAAGAGTATTTGATTTTGAGTCCAAGGATGTTGGTTCAAATCTTAGCTCTGCTAATTAATTAGACTGTGAACTATGATTTAGCCTTTCTGGACCTCAATGATCCATTTGTAAAATGAGAAGGTTGGACTGAGTGATCTCTAACGTGGTTAAAGTCTCTGTACCCTATGCTAATCATTAAGGGTGTTGGTTTCTTGGGGAGCTGTCATTGCTTCCGCAGCATCACTCAAAATGGGCATTAGTTTTTAACCAATTGGAGACATTTCTTTAAAATAATGCTTCCCCCATTTGTGTCTTTGAATGTATGAAACATATCATTTCATAATGTTCAAAGGATATAATTTGTAAAGCGCTTAGCATAGTACCTGGCAAATAATACCCAATAAATAAATGCTTCTTCTCTTTGTCTCATAAACATGATTTAATTTGAGTTGCTTTCTGCACGTTAATTTGTGTAGTACACAGGAAACTTAACAAAAAAATGCTATCGTGTCATCCAATACTGCAGAATTAATTTAAGTATATTCTTTTTGCTTGGACAATTAATTAGTTCTCCATATAATTATCTGGTTGTAATTCTACTGTTGAGATATTTTCGTTCCTACTTTCTCTTGGTCCAGAGGTGAAGTTCTGTAGAATGATTATTTTTATTGGTCTCTTTTCTTTACCTTTTCACTCTTTTTCATTGTTTTCTACAGTCATTTTTCGTTTTCTGTCAAATTTTCTGTCATACTACCAATCTACCTCATTTGTGAATAGTTTCTATTTCTTTATTTAGTTTCATTTCATTTTTGATGTGTACATACATATCCAAACCTCTCAGGTCACATTTTTGAATCTTGTGTATGTGTCTCTTGCTATTTTAACTTTATTATTATGAAAATATTTGTCAGTTGTTGAGCTTTTGACCAACTCAGTGTTTTTCATTAATGCTATTTTTGTTTTCTAGATTGTTCTAAATGTTATTGATTAAGTCACTTTCCTTATTATAAATCTGTATTCTCTCCCAGTGTTTCTCTAGTTCTATAAATCTCTTCATTAGTAGGACCTGTTAATTTTCTCTTTACAGTATTTTTCAGGAGTCACAAACTTTGTGCATTTAGGACTTAGGTTGACTCTACAGTTACAGCTTATTATATATTGCATTCATAAACTGGTATTGTTTAAAATATACATTTTTACTGACTCAGTAGCCTTTTTATGCTCTTCTTAGTGGTTAAATCTTGAAGGTTATTAAAGGTCTCACTCCTCCACCCTGATGTATGTTAAGTTGCTATAAGATGCCAATGTACTTATTATTACTTTATATATTGAATCTTATTTATCCAATGGTAACTGTATTTTTATGCTACATAGGAAAGATTTGTAATAGGTAGAATCACTCCTGAATTCAGATTCTGGATTTATGTATTACTGTTTGTGTGACCTTGAAAAAGTTATTCAATCTTTCAAGGTCTTGATTTCCTCATCTGTAAAATGATAAGATAAGAGATAACTTTTATGGTCCCTTCCACCTTTAAATTCTATTAAGTCAGAGTTAACCAGTTCAAGTTCTCAGAGTAATTGCAATCATGAGAAATGTAGACTAATCAAGCCAAATAGATTAAGGATAAGACATAAGTTTCACTATTGTCATCTGAATAGATTGAGAATAAACTGTATTCTAGTACTCACTTGTGGTAATGTTAACAGAGGACTCACTTGTTTTCAGAACAGAAATATTTACTGCAGAAATACATATTGTATTTCAAAATCACCTTGATATAAAGTTAACATAGTAACATCTGAAGAAAAATGAGTATTTAACCCCAGGTAGCTAAATTCATGCATAGCTTATTAGCCTTTACTTTCTTCATGGGAAATTACCAGTGAATATATGAATTTACATTTGGGCCTATATACATCTGTTACCTTATCACATAGAACCATTAATAATTTATGGCTAGTATACTTGTTTAGAACCTCAAGTAAGAAAGTAGCTAAATCACAGAATGAATATATTATCTTGCCATTAAAATTACTGGAATACAAAGATTGATTTCAAATTCTGTACACACAATAAGATGATTAGTCTATGTAAAAATAATTTCAGAAGGCAAATGGACATAGATGGCTCTAGCATTTAAATTCCTTTTATATCCAAGCAGCTGTAGCGTACACAGCAGCTATACCCCAGGGGTAAACCTTCTCAGTAGATGGACTATGCCATCTTGAAGGTACCTGCTGATCCCAAATCTGTTGGTGAGTTGGGGGGATGTCCACCTCAAGCATATGAAGACTTTCCCTGGCATAATGCTGATCTCAAATCTGTTGGTGAGTTGGGGGGATGTCCACCTCAAGCATATGAAGACTTTGCCTGGCATAATGCTGATCTCAAATCTGTTGGTGAGTTGGGGGATGTCCACCTCAAGCATATGAAGACTTTCCCTGGCATAATGCTGATCTCAAATCTGTTGGTGAGTTGGGGGATGTCCACCTCAAGCATATGAAGACTTTCCCTGGCATAATGGGCGAATGAGAGCAGTTTGTTCCAATAGACATGAGGGAGGCTGGAGCAGGCATTGTGAGGTGCTTAAATCTTAATGTAGTTTGAAAACTTTTGCAACACCCTATGTGTTAAATGTAACATTTTAAGAACCAACAATGATGATTTGGAAACATTAAGAACAGAGACCTAATTAAAAATGTGAATTAATGAAGAAAATTTTACACTAATAGAATGTTTACTGCATAGCTTAGCTTGACCACTGATGTACCCTGGGCATTGGATGAGGCATCTTGAGGAGATTTCCTGGTTAAGGTAAAACATTTGTGCTCACCAAAGCAATGGGGTAGAGAATAAATGAGTTAAGAAGTGAACAGAATCAAGCTGTTGTCAAATCCTAGGCAAGGTCCTTTGGGTTGGGATTCATTTTACAATGTAGGACAGGGAGCAGATGCCCAACATGCAAAGAAAACCAGACCATCTACTTCAATCAAAAAGCCATAAGAGGTACAACCAAATGAAATATGAATCTTCAACATGATTGAAGTATAGAAGATGATTGCCCTAGACCTTTTGGAAGTTCTGTGGTTTTTAAGTTTATCTCACCTACGTGGAAGTGATGACCCTTAACAGGAACTGACAAAATAAAAGATAGCTGTGCAGTATATCATTATTCAGAATTTAGGTGAATGCAATGTATACGGTATTGGTGGTAGGGCTATGCTGATAGAAATGATTTATGTTATGATACAGGCACTTGAGATTAAAGTTCAGAGCTCTAGAACAACATTGGCACCTGTTGTTAAGTAGGTCTTAATATTTACTACCACCAAGAGAGGTGAGATTTGCCAGGCATGTTTCCTTAGAACTATCTTAGTGACTTAGGAAATGCTTATCTGCTGTTGTAGGATTTTATGATTAATACAAACTTCATTTTCCTACTAGGGTTTAGAAAAGCAGTGGACCATGGTCAAATTAGCCCTGCTACTCATCAAGTTTAGCTGCTATATATTCCAAGCTTAAAGAGAGTGAGATTATGGCAAATAACTAATAGAGTTGGAATTCCATTTTTCAAAGACTTACTAGTTGGCTCGTGCAAACAATCACACACATACACATGCAAGTTGTAGACAGATTCCTATGTTCTTTGCATTTTAGCTAAATTAATCTTTTTGCCACATCACAGGCAGTACTCTTTATCTTCTGTCACCAAACCTTCAGACAGGTTGTCTTTCATGCCTGAAATTTCTACTCCCTTCTTACTTTTGCCTCTGAGAATCCTTACTTTCCTTCAAAATTCAGCTCGTAGACATACCTATATGTGATGATTTAAAAAAAACAATTAGTAGAGCCTGGTGGCTTCCGAATTTCCTTGTATTTTTTTTTTATGTATTTTGTATGTTCTTTATTTGTACATATTGTATCCTCCCAAAGACTGTAAGCTCCAGAGAAGACAACATACTCTTTTGTTTTTGTATTTATATCCTCCAGGGCCTGTGTACAGTAGGGGTTTAATGTTTATTTATTAACAGATTAAAAGATTTATTCATCCTTAAATATATTCTTATTCATGGATGGAGAGTTGTAGAAAGTCATTACCTTTGTTGTTATATTCAGATATAATATATATATATTATATATTATATTCAGGAATGCCTCTGGGAAAGCTCATTTTACTGGATTTTACCTACCATTTGAATGGACTTGTATAATTAGTGAAGTTGAAAACTCTCCTTGGTGCCTCTCGTACCTGGTATATATGGCCTTCTCTTAGCTCCAAGTTCCTTCCTTGTTTATCAACTCTGCAGTCCATGATGCTGAATCTGATCAATCATTTAATCAACAGACATGTATTCAATGACTCCTATGTTCCAGGCATTCTGCTAGATTCAGGGATTACAAATGCAATGCAAAAGAATGAAATAATGCTTACTCACAAGGAATTTACATTAAAATGGGGACAAGTACATGCGCAAATATATACAGAATAAATATAAAGTGAATAAATACAAAAAAAAAGTAGAAGTAAAGAAGGTAGTTTGGAAGGGAGGGCACTAACTAGGATCTTTTAGGGAGATTTATCCCATAACATGGGATAGGGATTCATTCAGAGAGCATTAGACCGTTGACATGTCAATTTGGAATTGATTGAGAGAATCAGGAAAGGCTTCACGTAGATGATGGTGCTCAAACTGTCTTGAAGGAATAGTGACTCTTTGGTGGAGTTTAAGAGTAAGGGCTGAATGTCAGGCATAGGTTGAATAGTTCAAAGGCGTGAAATACATTCTGTGTTATGAATTATGATGTCCAGAAACTTCTGGCTTTCTCAGACAGCCTTTATATTCATCCGTAGTCTTCTGCCATTTGAGGTCTTATCAACATACTGTAGTGAGAAGAGCAATGGCCCACATCAAAAGAGATGGGTTCAAAAATTGGTTGTGCTACTTTTTTGCTTTAGTGACCTTGATAAAAGTCACATGATCTTCAGGACTCAGTTTTCTTGTCTGAAAAATCTTCCTGATTGCAAATCCCAAGCATTATTTATCATGCTGCACAAAGGAACTATTTTATATTAAAACATTTGTATATGTTTTAAACCACTGTAGAAAGTGTACAGCTATCACGTAAATTGAATGTTTTCAGGGAAAGAACAGTGCTGAATACTTCCTCTAAATAATTTCTCTAACAGACTCTTAGGAGCTTGTAAAATGGGGAAAAAATAGTTTTAGCATTATGTTTTAAATTAATAAAAATGTATCCATTTGTTTCAATGCTATCAAAGACAATTAAATTTTAAAAGGTTTCTATGTTAATTTTCATTATAGTGATTGCATTAAATGTGGGTAGTTTCTTTTATCACAGTAAAGCAAAGAAAATTGTAAAAGGCAAGGACAAATTCCTGTTGGTTTGATACTTTGATGCTTTGAATGAGTGGTGATTTCTCTTAAAGGAGTAAGCTTTCAAGTGACTTAGGTCATTTACCCATCTATGGCATATAGAGTTGCTGGTGACCAGTCATTTGGTGATTTTCCATGCTACATTTAACTAGACTGGTTTTTGGACAGTGACAAAATGTACTGGCAGCCCATGGCCCTTTCTACAAGACCTACCAGAGTTAGTACTGCACTGGTCTGGCCTTGCAGAACCCAAGATTTTCTCCATCCACAGAGGCCTAGGAGTAGGACATTAACTTGGTTTAGCATTAAAAATAAAATGAATATTATTAGATTTCAGTACGTTGCTGCTGACAATTTAATCAAATTATAAACTTCATTATTTTAATAATATTTAATAGCTTCATTTCCCAGAGAAATGATGTAATATTTTGCTTTATAAAAAACAACAAACACTTCACTTGATCAAGAGAAAGGGAATTCTCTCTTGCTTCTTTTAATAATTGTCTTTGTGACCATAGGCAGACCATTTTACTTTCTGTAAAATGATGAATGTTTGATTAAATTAAGTTCTCTCCTAGGTAGAAAATTTGGCAACTTGATATTTTGAAATTTTTCTACCCACAAATAATGCATATATATAGCTTATAAATCATGAAAATTAGAGAGGGAGGTCATTTATTTCTATATCATTGTTTTATATCTGAATCATGGCAACTTAGGTCCAGAGAAGAAGTTATGACTGTCTACATAAATTGAGTGTTTTATCATATTTTTTATTTATGCTAAACTGTAAAACTGGGAAAATCGAAGAACAGAAATACTTTTTTTTGCACTTTATTTTTTGCACTTTTATTTTTTCCAATTCCATGTAAAGACAATTTTCAATATTCATTTTCATAAGATTTTGAGTTCCAAATTTTTGCCCCTCTGTACCCTCATCCTTTCCTATAATAGCTAGTAGTCTGATATAGGTTATACATGTAAAATCACGTTCAACATATTTCCACATTGGTTGGTTATTTGGTTGTTGTCCTTCGTTCTTGAAGAGGACCAAAATGACATTACCATGATAAAGTCAAGTTTCAAGGTGTCCGATTGTGGCAGATCAGACCAATACGAGCTCAGAATAGTCTACCACAGATTGGGCACAGATAGCCTGTGTGAATATTTGGGGTGGATACTCCAAATTTGTGCATCTTGCATTTCCTTTGTGCTGTTTCAATTCTGCTTTGTCTATAGAGCACAACACTCTTTCTGCTATGGGTACACCATGCTGAGTAGTCCTGTGCCAGTGTCTCCCATGTCACATAATCAAATCCAATCTCTTGAGAGAGACCTTCAGAATGCCTCTTCTGATCATCATGTGATTGCCTGCTCCATGCAAGTTTTCCATAAAACAGTCTTTTTTGGCAAGCATACGTTTTGCATTCAGACAACATAGCCAGCCTATTGGAGTTGTGCTCTCTGAAGCATAGTTTTAATGCTTGGCAATTTAGTTCAAGCAAGGACTCAAATGTCTGGCACCTTATCCTGCCAGATGATCCTCAGAATCTTCCTAAGACAGGTCAAATGGAAGTTCAGTTTTCTCACATGGTGCTGGTAGACTGTCTATGTTTCACAGGCACTCAACAATGAGGTCAGCACAATGGCTCTGTAGACCTTCAGTTTAACAGTCAGTCTAATGCCTCTTCTCTCCCATACTTTTCTTTGGAGCCTCTAACAAGAATCTTGCCAGCAAAAGACTAAGAGAGAGATCCCCCTGTGACTGTCGCAGGACAATCTATTTTCTTTACCCTTATAGAGATGGACAGTGAAAGCATCCTTGAACTCCTGGGGGATAAACCCTTCTTGCCATATAACCTGGAAAATTTCAATCAGCTTTTATATGAGCAATGGTCCTCCTACCTTGTAAATCTCAGCTGCAATAGAATCAACACCAGGTGCTTTGCCACAGGAAAGGAACCTAATGGCCTCAAAACCTCTTTTTCAGTTGGAAATTCAGCTAAGGAGGGATTGACTTCAACCTGAGGTAAATGGTCAGTGGCCTCAGCATTGGTTGAGAACACTATGGAAGTGTTCAGCCCATCTCTCTAGGAACATGTCCTTATCGCTAATCAACGTGACTCCATCAGCACTGAGTAGTTGTGATGCACCATAGATTTTTGGTCCATAAATAGCTTTCAGAGAATCATAAAAGTGCTTTGGATTGCTACTATCAGCATAAAACTGAATTTTATCTGTCTTCTTACTAAGCCAGGAATCCTGCATCTCTCTAAGCTTTGCTTGTACAGTCAGAACAAAAGGGGAAAAAAACCACAAGAAATAAAAACAAACAAAAAACCTCCAGAAAATAGGATGTTTCTATCTGCATTCAGATTCTATTGTCACTTCTCTAGATGTGGATAGCATTTTTTATCATGAGTATTTTGGATTTGTATTAGATTATTGTATTGATGAGAAAAGCTGACAGGTAGTCATCATACAGTGTTGCTATTGCTATGTATAATTTTTTCCTGGTTCTGCTCACTTCACTCGGCATCAGTTTATATATAAGTTTTTCCAGGTTTTTATGAAATCTGTCTGCTCATCTTTTTACATTTATATATCATAACTTATTTAGACATTCCCCAATTGTTGAGCATCCCCTCAATTTCCAATTCTTTTTCACCACAAAAAGAGCTGTTATAAATACTTTTATACATATGAGTCCTTTTCCCTTATTATGATCTCTTTGGGATACAGAACTATTAGTAGTATTGCTGGATCAAAGGGTAGGCACGGTTTAGTTGCCCTTTGGGCATCGTTCCAAACTGCTCTCCACAATGTATTATTTCACAACTCCACCAACAATGCCTTAGTTTCAATTTTCTCACATCCTTTCCAGCAGTTATCATTTTTCTTTTCTGTCACATTAGCCAATCTGAGAGGTATGAGGTGGTGTCTCAAAGTTGTTTTAATTTTCATTTCTCTACTCAGAAGTGATTTAGAGCACTTTTTATATGCCTATAAAAAAGTTTGATTTCTTCATCTGAAAACTGCCTGTGCATATCCTTTGACCATTTATCAGTTGTGGAATGACTTGTATTCTTATAAATTTGTTTTGTTTCTCTCTATATTTTGGAAATGAGGCCTTTATCAGAAAGATTGACTGTAAAAAAATTATTTCCCAGCTTTCTTTTTCCATTTAATTTTGTTTGCGTTCATTTTGTTTGTTCAAACCCTTTTTAATTGAATGTTATCAAAATCATCCATTTTGTATTTCATGATTTCTACCTCTTGTTTGGTCATAAATTTTTCCCTTCTCCATAGATCTGACATGTAAACTATTCTTTGCTCTCCTAATTTGCTTATGGTATCACCCTTTCTGTGTAAGTGGTGTACCCATTTTGACCCTATCTAAGTATATGGTGTGAGCACTTGGTCTATACCTAGTTTCAGCTATACTATTTTCCAGTTTTCCCAGCAGTTTTTGTCAAA
The DNA here is from genome assembly GCA_028658325.1 of Potorous gilbertii. Lineage (NCBI taxonomy): Eukaryota > Metazoa > Chordata > Mammalia > Diprotodontia > Potoroidae > Potorous > Potorous gilbertii. The sequence continues at coordinate 86,764,359 of CM053772.1, read as the reverse complement.
TAGTGAGTTCTTCTTCTAGAAGCTGGAGTCTTTGGGTTTATGAAATAGCAGATTACAGTAGTCATTGATTATTATTTTTATGTACCTAATCTATTCCATTGATCTACCACTCTATTTCTTAACCAATGTCAAAGAGTTTTGGTGCTTATCATTTTATACTGTGGTTTTAAATGTGGTATGGCCATCTTGTTTGCATTTTTTCCTTTAATGCCCTTGATATTCTTGACCTTTGTGCTTCCAGATGAATTTTGTTAGTATTTTTTAGCTCTATAAAATAATTTTTGGTAGTTTGATTGGTATGCTACTAAATAAATTAATTTAGGTTAAATTGTCCTTTTTATTATATTAGCATGGCCTGCCCATGAGCGAATGTTATTTTTCCATTTATTTAGATCTGACTTTATTTGTGTGAAAAATGTTTTTTATTATGCCCATGCACAAATGTTATTTTTCCATTTATTTAGATCTGACTTTATTTGTGTGAAAAATGTTATAATTTTATTAATGTTTCTGAGTTTGTCATGGCAGGTAGCCTTCCAAATATTTTATGTTGTCTACAGTTATTTTAAATGGAATTTCTCTATCTCTTGCTTCTGGTAATATATAGAAATGCTGATGATTTATGTAGGTTTATTTTATATCCTTCAACTTTGCTAAAGTTGTTAATTGTTTTGAGTAGTTTTTTTCAATTGATTCTCCAGGAATCTCTAAGTATACCATCATATCTTTTGCAAGAATGAAAGTTTTATTTCCTCATTGCCTATTCTAATTCCTTCAATTTCTTTTTCTTCTCTTACACCTAACGCTAACACTTCAAGTATACTGTTGAATAATGATGAAGATAAAAGGCATCTGTTTCACCCCGATCTTACTGGGAAATTTTTTTGCTTACCATCATTACATACAATGCTTTCAGATGGTTTTATATAGGCACTGCTTATCATTTTAAGGAAAACTTTTATTTATATGTCATCTAGTGTTTTTAACAGGAATGGGTGCTATATTTTTGTCAAGCTTTTTTCTGCACCTATTGAGATAATATACGATTTCTATTAGTTTTATTATTGATATGGTCATTTATGCTGATAATTTTCCTAATATTGAACCTGTCCTGCATTCCTGCTAAAAATTCCATCTGATTATAGTTTATTAACCTGGTATTGCTGTAATCTCTTTGCTAATATTTTATTTAAAAATTTTGCATCAATATTTCTTAGGGAAATTGGTCTGTAATTTTCTTTCTCTGTTTTGGCTCTTTCTGGTTTAGGTATCAGTACCATTTTTTGCCATAAAGGTATTTGGTATGATTCCTTCTTTGCCAATTTTTTCCAAATAATTTTATAGTACTGGAAATAATTGTTCTTTAAATATTTTGTAGAATTCTCATGTAAAACTATATGCCCTGAAGACTTTTTCTAAGTGAGTTCATTGATGATTTTTTCAATTTCTTTTTCTAAACTGGGGTTAAGCATATTATTTCCTCTTCTGTTAATCTGGGCAATTTATCTTTTTGTAAATATTCATCAATTTCACTTAGATTGTCAGAATTATTAGCATACAGTTGGGCAAAATAGCTCCTAATTATTGCTTCAATTCTCTCCTCATTGATGGCAAATTCACCCCTTTCATTTTTGTTACTGATAATTTAGTTTTCCTCTTTCTTTTTTTTTAACCAAATTAACCAAAGGTTTATCTATTTTATTATAAAACCAGCTTTTAGTTTTATTTATTAATTCAACAATTTTCTTACTTTCAATTTAATTAATCACCCCTTTGACTTTCAGAATTTCTAATTTGTTATTTATCTGGGAATTGTAAATTTGTTCTTTCTCTAGCTTTTTAATTGCAAGCCCAATTCATTGACCTCCTTTTTTCTTTGTGATATTCCTGTGTTCCTTTCTAACTAAACAATTAGCTGGTTGCTGATCTTTCATTATGTACCTAAGTTGCCCCTATCTTTGTAATGTCCTTTCTTTATATCTCCAACTATTGAATTCCTTCTCTTTCTTTAAGGATCATTCTCAAATGAAATTGATCCATCTCCCTCTTCTCAGTTTTTCTTATGACACTTTATTTTATTATCTTCTTCATATCAATTTCTATTGTGTTTAATATTTAATCCACTTTCAAATCCTCCTACTAGATTATAGTCTCCTTAAAGGGAAAAACCTTTTTATTTAGGACCCCTACTTACCCTTCCAACTCTACATCTAGGAAAAAATATAACAATACTTACTTAATAAATGTTTGTTGAACTGAATTAAATTTTATTTCAACTTAGCTTATTATGGTTTTAGCAGATAAGAAGGCGATTAACATTATTTGGTCATTTGACAAAATAAATGTTAGTTTGATAGACATTTGTGACCAAACTGTGAATTTTTTTTTATTACTGTCTCAGGTTTTAATTGCATTTTATAAAGATTCCAATTGTACCTAAATTAAACATATTTTGAAAAAATTGTACATATGTGATGAAATATTTCAAAATTTATGGTTTTAAATTTTCATTAAAATTGGAGAACCACTCTTTCTACCTCCTGTTTTTATTCTAGGTCTTTATTTTGTTCAGATAAGTCCAGCCCGGGGGTACTCACTGAATTTTTTAGTATTCAGTATCAAAGATTAGAATTCAATATCTTTTAGTGTCATACATAAATTTGTAACCTTCCAGTTGTTTCCACTTGTTAAGTTGATCTAAGGTTTTTGTTTAATATATGCGTTTTAATTCAAAGTTGAATCCAAGTACGGTCTTGTGTGGTGACCTAAAACATTTAAAACTAATGGCAGGTTTTTTATATTATTATGGTCATTCCAAGTGTGGAGAGGTTATTTAAAAAGCCATAAGTGATGAGTCTACACTACAAGCTGCCCCAGAGAGAAAATCACTCAGTATAAGGCATATATACGATCAATCAACCAATCAGATACAATTCTGTTTTTTGAGGCCAAGCAGAACAAGTTTCAAGTCTTTTCCATATAACAATCTTCAGTTATTAAGACAATAGTGTGTCCTCCTTAGTCTTTTTTCCTTCACACTGAATCCCCTCAGCTCCTTCCATCAATCCTCTGAAGTTATGTTTTGTTATTTTGCTTTTCTGGGTTGTTTTCTACTGGATGTGCTCCAGCTTGTTTTCTTCTTCCCGAGAAATGTGGCATCCAGACATAGATCCAGGAATCTTTCTTTAGACTGATGAGAGCAAAGTGTAATGTAACTATCAAGGCAGTTCTGGTTAAATGAAAAGAGTACCTGACATGAAGTCAGAGGATGTGGATTCAAATCCTGGTTCTTTCATTTACTGCCTTTGTGACCTTCATCAAGTGATTAAACCTCTCTGGGCTTAAGTTTCTTCATCTATAAAATGAGGGGATTGGACTAGGTGACCTCTAGGATTCCTTCCAGTTCTAACTTAATGCAACTATGGCTCCTTGCTTTGGTTCTAAATTTTAATTAATACAACCCAAGATTGCAAGGCATTTTAATTCCTTAGCCCTGTTATAATTATCTACAAAATAGAGATAGAATCAGAAGCATACACTTTGAGAGTTGAAGCTATATAATCTGACCCATCCATGAAAGGATTTTTTACTGTTTGACATACCTAAAGCAGGGTAATACTGTCTGCTTGGAGATCTCCAAGGAAGGGGAATCTATGGTCCTGAGACAATTTCATTTTTAACACACTGAAGTATCTTAAAGTTTTCCCTGATATCAAACTTAAATTTACCATTTTGCAGTGACTCCCCATTATTCACTTGTTCTGCTGTATTGGGCCACATAGAATCATCTTTCCATTATATACTTAAAGATAGTTACTATGTGTTTAGGTTATGTTATAATCAGAGCATTCTTCTATTACTTTTATAATCTTGTTCAAGAAAGAAAACGAGATGATCGGGCGCTGCTTGTTCTTGACTAAGCCATGTTTGCTCTTTGGAATCTCTACCTCCATTTATAGATCATAGCGTCGTAGATCTAGAGCTAGAAGGCACTTTAGACATCTTGTCCAACCTCTTCATTTTATAGTTGAGGAAACTTGAGAGCCAAGAAAGCAATTTTTCCAAGGTCATACCGATAAGTAAATATTGAGGAGGGGTTGAAGTTAGATCATCTGATTCTTGAGTCAGTGTTTTTCCCCACTGTATCATATTTCCTGACACAAAGTCTCTCAGGGCTGTTGTTCAGAAAGACATTATTAGCTATATGAACTATTGTTAGAACTGGAATGGACCTTGTAGGTCAGCTCGTCCTATCCCTTAAATAAGAGCACAAAGCAGATTTATTGCCACCTGGGAATATTCCAGTAGCTATTAACCAGTATTAGAGGATCTGGAGCTGAAGGGACCTTAGACAAGCTAGTTCAGTCTTTCTCCTTTTCTGATGGGGAGGGGACATAGGCCCAGTCAAAGTGATTGCGCCAAGATGTTTCAGGGGTAACAAGTAAAAAGTTGAGATTTGGGAGAAATAGAACTCATCAACTTTGATGCCCTACCTAAGCTTACGTAACTGGTGAGCAACTAAGCTGGAACTAAAAACAATTCTGATTCTGTCTTATCACCCTTCTAATTGGACCTTCATTTAGATCCAGCCACGCAAATTATGACTTTATGCCATTTTGCTCTTTCTTTCAAAGAAGTTGAAAGTCTGTCAGTTGATCCCCAAATCCTAGGGTTTTTTTTTTTATTCTTGAAGTTATTCCTACTCATATTTCCCATCCGCTTATTTTTAAATCCTTCGTTTTGGGTCAGTATCACTACCATAGAGCATTAATTTGGTTTTCATACAAAACACCCATCCTCTGTTTGAGCCCCTACACTCATATTCTTTCAAATGCCTCTCTTAGAAAATTCTCTTCTTAGCTTGAAGCATCAGTTTACTCCAGAATTGATATTTCTCCCTCCCTCTCTCCTCTCTCTCTCTCTCTCTCTCCCTCTCTCTCTCTTCCTCCCTCTCTCTCATCTCTCCCTCCCTCTCTCTCCCTTCCTCCTTCTTCTCTCTCTGCCTCTCTCTCTTTCTCCCTCCCTCTCCTTCCCTCCCCCCACTCTCTCTCCATCTCTCTCTCATTTCTGTCTCTCACCTATTATAATTAACAAGGATTCTAAAAGCTAACTCCAGGACCTTCTCCTCTGGGAGGTCGCCCTTCATAGCTCTAGATTCATTCATTCTTCCTTTTTTCTTTCACTCAAGAAATATTTATGATAATATACCCTTTAATCTTATTCCTTTGTAACTAGCAGACCAATTTTAAAGAATTTTTTCTTTGTAATTCAATCCATAGTAGAAGACTTTTTTTTTTGAGAACTAGCCTTTCTATAGTGATTTAAGGTGTTCAAAGCCCTTTATAAATACTCTCTCATTTTATCTTCATAACATCCCTGAGAGGAAGGTGCTGTTATCCCTCCCACTTTACAGAGGAGTAAACTGAGATTGGTAGAGGTTAAGTCTAGGGTCCTTGAGCTTGTAAGCATCTGAGACTGCATTTGACTCCACATCCATACCATTTCCATTGTATCAGATTGCCTCTTAAAATAAACTGCATGTCTCTGTTGAGATTATTATACACAATTTCCCTTGCATTTGCCTCAGTGATACTCTTAACAGAAATAGGGAAGTTGTGAGAAAGGGTGGGTTTTGAGTTAATGAGTTCCACTTTTTGATATATTGGTTTTGAAAAGTATCCCTCAGTAAAACAAGATTAGAGGCCAGGAGAGAGATTAGCTCTGGATATATAGATCTGGGAGTCATCTGCACATAGGTGATAATTGATGAGATCACCAACACAGGATATGTAAAGTGCAGAGAAGACAGCCAAGCAGAGTATTGAGATGTATTTCTTTTGAGGCAAGGGGGTATGGATAATGATTCTTCAAAGGAGGAAAACATATTAGTTGGACTCCCGATGGAAAGTGGAGTTACAAAGATGGACTCCCCATATTGGGAGGACATGGATAAGATTTGCATGGGGAGAGAGGAAGGTGTCTTTAGGTTGTGTTGAAGCAATATCATTTAAAAATTATTTTCCTTGCTATTTATTATCAATAATTTCAACTTGTTTAACACTTTCCTTAACTATAAGAATCGTATTTTCTAATTTGTTTTTTTTTGACCACAGATTGAGCCTTTTATGACCAATGACTATTCTTTTTTTAGCAAATGCTTTTGACTATCTTTCTTTACAATTTCAGTTCTATTTAAAAATGTGTATGGAGAGATGCTTGACTGCTTTTCTTTTTGTAAGAAGTCTTCACTTTCCAAGAACCATATGTATCTGGCCTGTTTTTTTCAGTGTGTTGTAACTGCCAGACTAGTTTTAAAGAAAATATTTCTTTGTAACTTAATCCACAATAAGGGACTTTTTTTTGAGAAAAATCACAACAGAATGACAGTGATGAAAACTGCCTTAGACTTGCAAGGAAATCCAACTTCTGGAAAGCAAGAATTATTGCTGAATTTGTTTCTGCTTTTAATGTTGTTCTATGAATTACAGAAAAATAGAATGTTGCGGTTGGAAAGGACTCACACAGAGGTCAAAATGATGCAGGTATTTATTGACAGAGCTCAGAAAAGTATGCATTTTTTTCTGATTTCTTATAAAAATACTTTTTTTTCTGATGTCATATGAGCTTCCCATGAAAAATGAGAAATCATGTAGCATGACCTCCAGGGTGGCTAGGTGGCACAGTGGCTAAAGTACTAGGCCTGAAGTCAGAAAGACTCATTTTTCCGAGATCAAATCTAACCTCAGACACTTATAAATTGTGAAACCCTGGGCAAGTCTCTTTACACTGTTAGCCTCAGTTTCCTCATGTAAAAAGTGAGCTAGAGAAGTAAATGGCAAACAAGTCTAGTATCTTTGCAAGAAAACCCCAAATGGGGTTATGAAGAGTCAGATACAACTGAAAAACAATAAGCATGGACTCTCTTAGGCCCACAATGATTTGCCTAGTACCATTTAGTTAGCTAAATAGCCAAGATTCCAACCCAGGCCCACCTTACCTTGTTACCCTCAATTTTTCTTTCCATTAGTAAATCCTAGGACTTGAGTTTCCTGTTGATCTCTTACTGCCACCACAGCACAACCTAGCCTTACCTTCTGAAAAGAATGTTCTAAGAGCAAAGTAGAATTTTATTAGCTCAAAATAAACACGAAATGTACGATTTTAGAGATTTTGCTATCCCAAATGTTCGTATGGGCTATCTGTGCTGTACCTACGGTACAACCTTCCCAGCTCATGTTAGTCTGATCACCCACAGCTGGACACACTATACCTTGACTCCAACATAGTGATATCATTTTAGTCTTCTGCAAGTGTAATGACTGACAACAATCTTCAGAAAAGGATAACTTTTTTCTTTTTCTCTTTCTGCCTTTTGAAAACAACAAAATATTAATTTTACATATTTTATAACTATGAACTATAGAGAAAATACAAGGAAATTATAGTTATCAATAAAAGAGGAGTGTTTCTAAATTGTCTAAGTTTTATTGATGAATCATGGTCCCACATGCAAAGATAAAGGCAATTAGGTCTTATTCTTTCAAAGTTATTCTTCCCGGGGGCGGAGCTAAGATGGTGGAGTAGAAAGACTCACATATACTAGCTCCAAACCCACAGCCCATGGATTTCCTCTAAATAGAACTCCCAACAAATTCTGGAACAGTGGGAGCCACGCAGCAACACAGTGAAGGAGATTTCCGTTCCAGAGAGCCCTGAAAAACTGATTCCAAAGGTCCATCGAGCACCGGACGGGAGCAGAGCCCAGCCCTGCCCTGGCTGCGCAGCATAGAGAGGAGCGAGCAGATCCAAACAGGCTTCAGGGACAGAACCTCCAGCAGCCACGAAGGTCCCTCCACTCACAGATGCACAGGTCAGTGAAAGAGACATCTGGATGGGCTGAGAGGGGCGTGGGGTGTCTCCATAACTCAGGCCCCCTCGGGAGGCAGCAGCAGAGGCAGCAGGCAGCCAGAGGCTCCCAGAGCAGGCAGGAGCTCAGCAGGAGCTCCATTACAGAAGGTCTCTGCATAAACCTCCTGAGGGAACTGAGCCTGGGAGGCAGCCCTGCCCCCGTCTCAGAACCTGATTTAATCTTACCCTGAATAGCAGCTAGCCAGCCACCAAAAGCCCTGAGGCTGGGGAGCAGCATTTGAATCTCAGACACCAAGCACTAGCTGGGTGGACCTAGGCCAGGGGTGGAGAGGACTCTCAGAAGTCAAGTAACTGGCTGGGAAAATGCTCAGAAAAGGGAAACAAAGTAAGACCACAAAAGGTTATTTTCTTGGTGAACAGATGGTTCCAACCTT
>CM053772.1:86694396-86755556 GCA_028658325.1 Potorous gilbertii | reverse complement strand
AATATCAGGGCAGTTTTCCTTGATAATTTCATGAAAGATGATGTCTAAGCTCTTTTTTTGATCATGGCTTTCAGGTAGTCCCATAATTTTTAAATTGTCTCTCCTGGATCTATTTTCTAGGTCAGTTGTTTTTCCAATGAGGTATTTCACATTATCTTCCATTTTGTCATTCTTTTGGTTTTATTTTGTGATTTCTTGGTTTCTCATAAAGTCATTAGCCTCCATCTGTTCCATTCTAATTTTGAAAGAACTATTTTCTTCAGTGAGTTTTTGAACCTCCTTTTCCATTTGGCTAATTCTGCTTTTTAAAGCATTCTTCTCCTCATTGGGTTTTTGAACCTCTTTTGCCAATTGGGTTACCCTATTTTCCAAGGTGTTATTTTCTTCAGCATTTTTTGGGTCTCCTTTAGCAAGGTGTTGACCTGCTTTTCATGCTTTTCTTGTATCTCTCTCATTTCTCTTCCCAGTTTTTTCTACATCTGTCTAACTTGATTTTCAAAATTCTTTTTGAGCTCTTCCATGGCCTGAGACCACTGAATACTTATTTTGGATGTCTGAGATATAGACCCTTGACTTTTATGTCTTTCTCTGACGGTAAGCATTGTTCTTCCTCATCAGAAAGGATGGGAGGAGATATCTGTTCACCAAAAAAGTAACCTTCTATAGTCTTATTTTTTTTCCCTTTTTGGGCATTTTTCCAACCTGTTACTTGACTTTTGGGTCCTTTGTCAAGAGTAGGGTATACTCTAGGGACCTGTAAGATACCAGTTCCTCCAAGGTGGCACAATCAAGTGTGTGCTGGTCTGGGTGTAGAGCAGTATTTTTGTGCCCTGAATCTTAGCAGCATTTCCTGTTCACAGTCACGTGACCTCCAATTCCACCAAGCCAACACTGGGGGGTGCAATTTAGTCAAGCTGCAAGGGTAGGGCCTCCATTCAGTGTGAGACAAAGACCAGCTGCCGCAGGGCGTATACAAGGGCTGAGACAAGACTCAGTTCTTCAGTGTCCCCAGGCGTTTTTACAATCCAGCTATAGTCTCAGGCTGCTGTAGGGGCTGCCCTAAGACCTCCTGCCACCTGCCCAATGTGAAGGCCCTTCTCGCTTTCTGCCCAGCTGAATAAACCTGGTCACTGACCTTTGGCTCCTGCCGGTTGAGGGATCTGCAGACCCTCTGGTGCTGGGACTGGAGATTCCATGACTGGAGATTCCACCCCCGGAGGGCTGTTTACAAACTGTGTGGGCAGCCCAGGCTGGGCTGGGCTCTGTGCTCCGCTCCCCTCCGCTCCTAGTCTGGTGCAACTGATGTTTCCCATGGGTCTTTCAGGTCATCTTGGGCTGGAAATCTCCTCCACTCTGTTGTTCTCCACTTCTGCTACTCCAAAATTTGTTGAGAGTTCCTCTCTACAGGTGTTTTATGAGCTGTGTGGGGGCAGCCTCAGTATGTGTGTCTTTCTACTCTGCCATCATGGCTCCACCCCTCTAGAGTATTTTTATGAGGAAAATATTTGGAAACCCTTGAAGTGTTCCATAAATATAAAATATTACTCTGAAAATATTTGATTTAACATTTTATAAATTCATTTCATTCATTCATATTTTTAGAACAATGTTTTCAAACTATGACCCAATGGCTAATACTGGCTGTTGTCTCACTCAACTGTATGTGGAGAATAAACAGAAACAATCTTTAATTTTATCTCCAAGAGAGACCATGCACTTTCATTGTTCTCATCTTGTGTTATCTGTCATCTCTGCAAGCTACTGAATAAACTAGTGTGTTACTCTCCTCAACTTCAATATCTACATTTTTAAAAGGTTTTCAATAACTCACAATCCAGGTCTCCAAAGATTCCATATTAAAAACCAAAATCAACACATTTTTATTAATAACAATGCTCTAGAAACTATTGGAAAGTCAAAATGAACTGAAAACATAGACCTTACCCTTGAAAAACTTCATGTCTGGTAAAGGAGATAAGAGAGAGAAATAGATACACAACCAGATTAGGAGATGTGTATGTATGTACAGATGCATACACACATACATGCGAAAAAGAGGTGAACAATCTAAGCATTACACACTAGAATAGAAACTATAAGCATTACTAGAATGGAAATGAGGAAAAGATGGATGTGAAGACTGCAAATATTCAGAGAAAGAAAAAGAAACTATCATGACAAATGATGAGGCAGAGTGTCACAAATCATCAAAATTCTAGGAAAATAAGAAGAAGCCAACACAAGGAGTAAAGGACAAATTGGTTTTTGTTGTTCTTTGTTGCTGATTTACTCCTTTTAAGCATGTTAGTCATGTTCAACTCTTCATTTAGGGTTCTCTTAGCGATGATACTGAAATGATTTGCCATTTCCTTCTCCACTTCATTTTACAGATGAAGAAACTGAAGCAAACAGGGTTAACTGACTTGCCCAGGGTCACACATTTAGTAAGAGTCTGTGGCAGGATTTGAACTCAGATTCTCCAGACTCCTGAACCAGTACTCCATCTATTGTACCACCTAATTGTCCTGGGGCAAAGTCAATGCAATTAAACATTTGTTAAGCACTTGCTTAATGAAGCACTGTAATAGACATTGAATTTTTTTTGATTCAGCAAATATCTGGCAATGATGCTAATGATGGATTCATTCATTCACCAACCATTTATTGATTGTCATAAATGGGGACCAAAGGTAACAAGAGCACTAAGAAGACTTCCAGTATAATGATATCACCTGATAATGAATGATTCCATATTGCCTCTAGGATAAAACACAAACTCTTGAGTCTGGAATTTAAAATTCTTCACAATCTGGCTCTTAACGACATTGTCAGTTTTATTTCATATTGTTAACCTTCACAAATCACTCATTCCACTCAAAGTGACATGCTAGCTGTCCAGTTTGGCTGAACTGTAGAGTTCAGGAAGGGGAATAAAACACAGTAAGGTTGGAAATGTGGGTTGGGGCCAAGTTGTGAAGGGGTATAAATGTCAAAGGGAGTTTATATTTGATCCTAGAGTCAGCGGGACATCAATAGAGTTTATTGAGTGGGACATGGAGAGAGTGGTCATGCTTAGGGCTATGCTTTAGGAAGTCATGTCAACAAGTATTAATTAAGTTTCTACCATGTGCTAGGCACTGTGGTAGGTATGTAGAAGATGGACTGCAGTTGGGATAGAATTGGCACAGCGAAAATAATTAAGAGGCCATTGCTATAACCATAAAATTATCTTGGGGGCTGGGTATAAGTATGTTAGGAGTGGCGTTGGGATTTCCTGCTATGAATACCCAGCTCATGATTAGCTTAAAACTAAAATGAGGGGACAAGCTCAGTTAGAAAGTGGGGGAGGTTAAGAACTAGAAGAGAGTGTGAGGGATAATTAGGGAAAGATAGGTGTGATTGTTTTGGAGACGCCTCACAACTGGATATTATGAGGCTTCCCACATTAGAAATAGTTGACCATGAACCCTTCAGGGTCAGACCCTGCTCCTCCAAGTAACTAGGATGCCTACTTGGTAGTCTCCTACTCCAAACTGTCAAGATGTTTTTTAAGTCTGTCATTCAATATGTTTGCTTTCCCTCCCAATTTGGTGTCATATACAAATAGGCTGAACATGCCATCTATACCTTTATCTAAGACATTACTTAAAATGTTAAACTTTGCAAAGCTCAGCACTTATCCCTAGAGTACTTCACTGGAGAATTCAAACTATAGTGACACTGAATCATTAAGAATTATTCTGAATCTGGACATCCAACCAGTTCTAAATCTATCTAGTCTACATATCTCTATATTTTCCACAAGAATGGGAGATATTTTAACAAAAGCTTAGTTAAAAATCTAGAAACACTACAAATACAGAATTCTCATCTTTTAGTAATCCTGTCAAAGAAAGGAAATGAGGTTAGTCTAGCATAATCTATTTTTAAGGAAATTATGACTATTTTTTATAAACACTGATTTCTTTTCTAGAGGTTGTCCATTTGATTAATCTATTCTAGATATTCCCCAGGAATCAAAGTCAAGCTCATTGGCCTACAGGCTACAGTCTCTTTTATCCAGTTTTTTGCCAATCAGAACATTGGCCTTTTCCAGTATCATGACACCTAAATGACACTGTAGATAACATGACAGACTTAGAATTAGAAAGATTTGTGTTCAAATCCCAACTCAAATACTATCTGCCTTCCCTGGGCAGCTCGCCTGACTTTTAGCCTCAGTTTCCTCATCTATAAAATGGGAATAATAGCATCCCATTCCTCACAGTGTTGTTGAGAGGTTCACATGAGATAAAGCATATAAAGTACTTTGCAAATCTGAAAGTTCTATACAAAAATTATTACACACTATTGTTGTCATTAGTGTTACCCTGTGCATAATGTTTCAAATATCGCTGACAGTGGCTCTCCTATCATATCTACCGGTATTTTCCCCCAAATAATGGCATTCTAGGTATAGTAAATGATGTGACTAAAGGTACAAAAGCTTTTTTCTGGTCAAAACAACTTACTAAGATGGTAAGCTCAAAGTGGCAATTTTTTTCTATACTTAAAAGAAAAAACAAAAAAAGTCATGAAAGAGGGAATATGTGTACACATAGCAGTATAAAATTCACTAGTAGATAGTTCTTTTTCTTCCTTATTATATTTCCATAAATTGCTTGTGGAAGAGAAGACAAGAGAAGAAAGGTGAGTCAAGACAAGAAGAGGAAATATCACTTATCCCTGCCAAATTTGAACAACTAGAAGAAAATACTTAATAATACTTTATAACATTAACATTGCTTTAAAATAATTACATTTATTAATTCAAGTCAAATAGAAAAATGTACCTTAGAAAATATCTTTCAAAATCAAATTTCAAATTTTAAAGCCTATTTCAGTAATCACATAATCCTTGAGAATGCCAAGTATGATACATAAGTAAAATGATGCTGTTAAGAGATTACTCAAAATTTCTAATGTATCTTCTTATCAGGTAAGTACTGGATATTACTCTTAGAATTTTTTTATTTAGTTGAATTGGATTGGAAAGAGATTTTTCAGAATGTTTGTACTAGATACTTGTCTCTAGAGCCTGTCATTCAAAGATTAGCATTTTCTTGACTGTGCATTCTTTAATGCAACATTTTACTCATTCATTTTATTGGGAAAGAGTTTAAATTTAATGTGAACAAAAAAGAACATTAACTGAATATGTTCCTAATCTGATGTAAACTTAAGAAGTTACTTTGTGCTTGTCTCAGAGTAAAGAATAGAGGGAAAAATGAGCCAACCTTAGCCACTCAGGTGTTGAATTTACTAAATATCAAGGAGCATATATCCTCCGAAGTGTGACTGTAAAATGGTTACTGCTGTAGCAAAACACTTGCAGATTACAGCAATATTACATTGTGCTGCAAAGTTGAGCTCTGATTTTAAATTCGCTTGAGTCCAAATGAAATGATGGGTTAGGGCAGTTATTTAGACAATTTAGGCAAATTTTATCAGAAAATAAAGTTGCCTCAAATAAATAAGGTAACCTCAACTCTATATCTCATCTAAAACTGAGGAAAAATACAACATATCTGCTGCTGACGTTCAACTAATAATTCCTAGAATTTCTGCAAACCAAAGGTAAAACTTTTATTAAATGGTCCTTGCCTGTGAAAAGCTTTCCCCAAATGTAGGAAACACTAGTTTGTTAACCTGGAGAAAAATCTCAACTACAATATAAAACCATTCCTAAACTTTGATGGCTTTAGCCACTATTTTCTACAAATGAATATTTACAAGGTAATAACAAGTTATGAATCTGTAGACTGGAGATGTTGAGCCATGAAATTCCTTATTGAGAAGGTGGCTCAGCTGCAATTATTCACACTGCTTGGTAGAATCCCTTTTGGAGAAGGAGAAATGAATTTTATCTGGTGGCTATCAGTAATATATAAGAAAAATTATTTGGAGTTTTTCAAAAGACAAAGAAATTCAATTCTTTAAAAACAACTCAAACATAACAACCTATTACAATTTTCAAATAGATCAGTTGAATTTTCTAAGTTATCATATCATGAAAATTCTATGAAGCAATGAAAAGTATTCTATTACTATACTATGACAGATAGGGTACAATCTGGACTGGGAACTCAATAAACCTGGGCTCATTTTAAAATTCAGTCACTAACTGTATGACCTTAGAAAAGTCATTTAAACTCTGTATTTCAACAATTTCCAGGGCTGAATAATAGACCTAATTCCTTATAAGAATTTTGTGAGAAAAAAAATGACTGAACAGTTTTGAAGATAATGAGCATGTCAGGTAAATTCAACATAAGCTTTCATCTACTTTCCATTAAAATCAAAAGTAAAATCAATATTGTCAGAATGCTTTACTTAAAACTGGTACCAATGAACGAATCAATAGTGTGTTGCTTACAGCCAATTAGGCAATGTGTCATGATGCTAATATCAGTCTAAATACTTATGCAAAAATCAGTATGATGTTAATGCTAATAGGGTTTTGAAAGAATGAGATAAGACAGCTGCCAATATCAACTTCACATTGGCTAATATGGAGAAATACTCATCTCCTAATTTAAATGAAATTATCAAACTTCACTAATTGATTACCACAAAATTTCTCTTCAATCATTTCTCATGGATACATGAAGTCCCCCTTGCCATACTTTCATACCCATTAACACTGATACCTCTCTATTTATCAAGGATGTGCTCCTAAAAATTATCTGTGCATTTAATTTTGTAAATTGAATTATATGTTAATGTACTATGGGGGCTAGCTATTTGAAAGAATACCAGAGTTCATCTTTATCGTTATTCTTATTAAAGAATCTTCCTTCAAGGCAAATAATTGCTCCTAACATTTGTAAGTCTCCATTCAAATACACCTATAGTCCTATCAGATCCCATTTTATTCACAGAAAGTAAATATAAGTTACTGTCCTTGGATTCAAGGTCATACAACCAGTCTGAAGTAAAACAGATTAAGTCTCAGAACTTCAAATTCCCTGTCCTCTGCTCAGTCCACTGAGCCATGCTGCTTCTCAGTCTGAACAGAAAATAGATTACAATAAAAGATTACCATAAAAGTTTGATTCTTCCATTCACCACTTCATAGACTGCCTTTAAAAGTACAATACTGAAAAATTGATTTGGTATTCACCTTTGATATTTCTCATTGCAAATGAAACAGTATATAACTTAAAAACTATAGCCTTATCCACAAACCACACCAGTGAATATATCTTCAATTCAATTATCTAAAGACCAGGAAATGATTAGTAAAATTCTGAAACAAAATGCTAAATTCAATAAAAAAGCTTAGCCCCATCACCTGACTCCTCCTTGTATTATATGTATATTGGAATCTCTTATTAACTAATAATAAATATTTAATTTTGAACCACATAATATCAATTTATGGCAGTTTTTCTTTATATCTATCACTTAATATTAGTAAATGATGGAGAGAAGAAAGCTAAAACTATATTTAAAAATTAACAAATAGCTAAAAAAGAAAGATAGTAAGAATTTCAATACTGAACCAGACTGACGGCCAGTCTAGTCCAGTAAAGCAGTCTTTGGCTTACAAATGATCTTTACAAATAAATTGAGGTTCAGGGTCCCTATCTCCAATTCAGAATGCCAGGAAACCGATTGACTTGGAGAAATGCCTTGTCTCATACGAACATGCATCTTCTTTCATGCAGATGTAAAGACTTCACAAGGTATTGATAAAAAAAGGTTAACAGAATTTAAGCTAGAGGGGACCTTTGTACAGCATCATATGGAACCAACTCCCTTATTTTATCAATAGAAAAAGTGAGGTGATTTGCCCAAGATTACTTGAGACAAGAGCTAGAATTCAAAGTCAAATCCCTTCTTCATTCCAAATCTATTACACCCTAATACCAAAATAATAATTCACATCTACAATTTAAATTTTTAACAAAGTACTTTCTGGCATTACCTTGTGAAATAGGATCCAAATATCTCCATTTTGCCACTACAGAAATTGAGGGTCAAAAAGGCTAAGAGAATTTGTGTAGGGAGTCACAAAAGTAGTAAATGCCAGAGCTGGGATTTGAACTCATTTTTTTGACTCCATGACCAATATGCTCTACTTCAGATGCATTATATGTCAAATAGGATTTTGTAAACTTACAAAGGAAGATTACTAACAAACATAATATTTGAAAAAGAAAATATGCATCCCAAACCCCAAATAACTGATTTATTTCAATAGTTCAAAAGATACTTATATGCTTTAATTGATGCTGGTCAAAAGTCATCCATGCCTATTTCATGAGACACTCATTCAGTGCTCCCACAAATGCAGCATGGAATGGAGGAAGGGGAATGTACTCACTGTGCTAAGCATCCTCTTGACCCTTCATGGATACTAACAGAAGACTCAAACTGTCACTTAGTTATCCCTCCTCACTAGTGACCCACCTATTTGTTTAATTGTACTTTTCTCTAATGACATCCTTCATGACATTTCTTCTATGTAAGTCCACTGGTGAAATCTGTACTATGCTGCAGGCTGCTCATGCTGGCCTGCTTCTAAAATACTCTGGGTGACACTCAAGAACTGAGAAAAGTGACATAAAGATGAATTTTAGTAACCTCAGCTAGGTGAAGACTGTCTGATTGTGGCACCAAAGGAGATGGACACAGAAGGACATTTTTGTCCTCCTTGTCGTCTACAAAGATTGAGGAAGGTATCTGTAAACATTTTTTAATCAGGTTTTGCTACAGGTTCTCCCACTAGCTGCGTGTCCTTGGCTAGGCAAAATTTTCAACCTCTCTGGGCATCAGTTTCCTCATCTTAAAATGAGTTAAGGCTACATGACTTCTTAAAATCACTCTTAACTCTAAAATTCTAACTTTATGATTCAATAACCCATTAGGGATTTGTCCTCCATGAAACTTTTGAAATCTTTTCAGTACATATTTATGTTTTCAATCTGCTAAATCTTGAACTAATGATCTCTTTACTACTAACTTTTGTGAGAAGTACTACTTAGGTTTATTTTAAGTTTATTTCCTTCTAGGTGAGAGTAACTTCCTCATTTTATATGCTGGAATCTGGTAAACAAGTAGATGTTCCCCTTATTAGTAACTTTTTCCTGGTTTTATAAATATAAATATATTTCTTTTCATTCTTTATCTTTCCTAAAGTTTTTACCCTGACAATCTGTTTTGCTTCCTCTTCCCCTACAACAGTATTAATAACGATGATGATGATGATAACTTGAGTTTTCCTATCTAGACCTTTTTCAGTTCCCATTTTTCAATCCTTTTGTCTTTTCTGTGACGAGATGATTAGAACTATATAAGGTGTTATAAGTATTTAGTGTCATAGTTCATCATACAAGGACAAGATTAGGTTTTCCGTTGTTTCCAATATCGTTCCTAGTGATGTCTAGCATTTTTCCTCATCTTTTTTGGGTTCATATCTTTAGATATAGATGTAAGTGTAGTGATAAGTGTAAATGATGCCACACAGGGGTGACTTTCATGGGTCACAACTGATATAGCTCAAAGACTATAAACCTACAATTTGAACTATTTTTCTAGGGGCAGTATCTTCTTCTTATCCACAGGAAACTCTTCTATACTCCTCCATCCTGATCCCTCACTGCTATTTAACTATCCAGAATAGTTTTACATATTAATAAAGAGTAATCATCTACATGCTTTCTAAGTTGTAAGGCAGTATTTAAGGAACCCCCACTTATAATTTTTCCATTTACCCTGTACACCCTCTAAATTGTCTCTTGTAAGCAAGAAACCACAATCCCACAATAATATTATTAAAGAGCCTCTGTTATAGGAGACTTTGCTATAAAAGGGTTTTTTTAACCTATATACATAACCAGTACATTTTAACAATTAAATGACTCACAGTACATTTATTTGAATTTCATTTTTCCTCTGAAAATTAATTGTAGTTGTGCTGTGGTCATAGTCACCTAATAGCATACTCATTTGTCCTATAACATTTCCAGTATGTGACTTTGGTCTGAATCCATTATATTTTCCTTCCTTATGGTTGTGGAACTTTATGATGGGAGTTTAAAAAAACAAAGAAATCTATCATGAATGTATTCTATTTTTAAGAGGTCTGAGTCAAATTGTAGGATTTAATTTTAAAAGACCATGATTTTAGTTATTGTTAGAATTAAATCAGTTACCTTAAAAATCATGCTAATCTATATGCTAAGAAAAACAATTCATTCAATCCTTAATTTATAGTAGATTTTCATTTAAAATCTCCCACAGATAAGGGCGATACATTTGTTTCCTGTAACATTATAAATCAGTAGTACAGGATGATAACAGCATATTTCCCATGATTCATTCAACTGTTGTATGGCATCCTAAGGGTGGGGAAGAAAGAAAACTTTAACTCAGTTTTATAATGTTTCTACATTAAGACACCATTTTTCTCTGCCATTAGAATAGGAAAAAATACACCTTCACTTTCAATACCTTATCTATGGAATATATAAAGACTATATTAATTTAGGAATTTCCCAAATGTTTTTAAAAAGATTTCAGTTTAGCTTTGGATAGATTGGGTTGTTTTCCATTCATAAAATCTGCCTCTGCCAAAGAATTTCATTGTCTTTTCTTTACTGGAATAGGCTATTTCAATTCATTTTGGAAAGCTTTTCTTAAGCACTACGCTTAGAAGGCACTTGAAAGACAATGAATCAAGAAGATCCTGTTTTCAAGAAGCTTACTAACTAATGAGGTGGATAAAATGGAGATGAGATATGTATTCATCCAAAAACAATAAGTAAAATATAAGACAGACTGTTCTAAGTCCAAACATGAGGTCTGAAATATTACAAAACATCTAAGACAAGTGAGATTACTTCCAACTCACTATCATGAAAGCTTTCACAAGAAGATGACATCACAGTTTCACCCTCAAAGAAGGGTTTTAGGAAGAATAGGGAGGAAATAATTCAACACAGGCCTAAAGATTGATGTGAGGAAGTATATAGAAGGAAGAGGCTTAGAACAGATTCGTTCTGTGAAGTTTGGATTCAGTCAAAGGGCAATGCTTGAGGAACTAGAGGGCCACATGCAGCCTTGAGACATAGTTTCCCTACCACTGCCATTGAAGGTGGAATTTTAGCTGGGTCTTAAAAGAAGCCAAGGAGGTCAGTAGTAGGAGCAAAGGAGGGACAGTATTCCAAAAATGGAGGACAGCCAGAGAAAATGCCCAGAGCTGAGAGATGAAGTATCTTGTTCTTGGAACAATCAGGAAGTCAATATCCTTGTATCTAAGAGTATGCACTGGGGAATAATATCCACGAAGACTGGAAAGCTGGGGTCGGGGGAGGATATGGGCCATGATGGGTTTTAGATGCCAAATGGAGTATTTTGTATTTGATCCTGGAGCAATAAAAAACCATTGAAATCTACTGAGGCAGAGGGTAACAATGACCAGGCCTATGGCAGACCCACCAAGAGGCTATTGTAATAATCCAGGCATGAGATGATGGGGGGCTGCAGTAGAGCAGCTGTAGTGTTAAAGGAGAAAAGGAAGTATACTTGAAAGCTGTTGAAAGAGTGAAATAAACAGGTCTTGGCAACAGATTGAGGAGGGAGATATGGAGGGAGGTGAAATAATGAGGAATCCAGGATGACTCCTAGGTTGTGAGCCAAAGGAACTAGAAAGATTGTGTTACCTTTTACAATAATAGGGAAAGGTAGAGATGAGGGAGAAATTAGGGGGCCAGATAATGAGTTTCATTTTGGATATACTGAGTTTAAGAGATCCACTGGATATCCATTTAAATTGTCTGAAAGGCAGCTGGAAATATGAGATTGGAAGTTAGCAGAGAGATTGGGGCAAGACAGGTAGATATGAAAATCATCAGATAATACTGCTATAAATTTGGAAGTATATAGGGCTTTTCTTTGTATTGGTATATGCCTACCACTAGGATCTCTGGGCTAAAGTATAGGAATTTTAAAAATCTGATTTAACTTCTTAAAGAACATTAAAACATACAATCTTTTCTATTTAATACCAATATCACAAAACTATTCTTTTTAACATTGCAATTACCTAATCTCACTTAAATAATATACAGTTAAGTGGTACAATGGAGAGTGCTGGACCTGTAGTGAGGCAGACTGGTTCAAATCTGGCCTAAAACACTTATTAAACTGTGTGACCTTAGATAAATCATTTAACTTCAGTTTGACTCAGTTTCTTTAATGTAAAATGAGGATAATGAAAGGACCTACAACCCAGGATTCCTGTAAGGATCAAATGAGACAGTTATAAAAGCACTTAACACGGTGCCTAGTACATGGTAAGTACTATACAAATAAATAAGAGCTATAATTAGCTGAGATTCAGCTGGAATGGAAGAACAAAAGGGGTTTGCTGCTCATCACAACCCAGACTTATGCCTACCTGCTATGCCCCTAAACATCAGGTATCAGAAAAATCTGCTCAGAGTCGTCTGGATAAGGAAAAGACTCACCGGGATAGATATGTGGGACCCCCACTAGCCCAAATCTAGTTTTTGGGCTATCTAATTTTGGTTCAGGCTACTCACAGAAATCCTTGAATTTCTATTTACTATGGGAAGTTCTCTGAAAAGCAAACTTTCAGATTTATTTATACAGAAACTCACTCAGCCTTGTAAGAGTCTCTGAAGGTGAGCTCAGCTTTGAGTCAGTCCTTTTCCCAAATGGCTCATGTCCACACGACAACAGATTCCCACAACAAAGTGCCCCAAATGTTCGTCTGAACGTTGGAGAAGAGAAAGGTTCATCTTCAGAAGGAAAAAGGCCAAAACCAAAAGAAGACAGTCTCACTCAAGAAATAATACAGCACTCATTCCTTTCCTAAAGATGTCCATTTAATTGGAATTTTCAAGCACTTTGAAGATAGCCTCATCCTGATGTCAAGTTTGAATTGTCATCGTATATGTTTACATAAAGCAAAACCTATTTGTATTGAATGGAAAGGGATGCTAGTCAGGCATATTTCATTGATACTGGGAACTCCCGACTGGGAAACTCTGTTAATGCAGAGCAATAAACTTTTCTGCAGTTTATAACCCTAGAGAGCTGTCTAAAGCAATGTGAACCTGCAGAGCCTTGCCCAAGCTTGCACGGTCAGTGTGTGTCAAAGGCAGGATGTGGCGCCTTTCAGATTCCAAGACAATCATTCTCTCTGCTTCTCAATATTCTCTCCATTATAGGGAAAACTAAAAAGTTTGCATGCAATAATTTCAAAACTTTCATTTTTAAAGCATATAGAAAGAATGACAATCATGGGTTATTTTCATTCAAAAATGTTCCTCAAAATAGTCATTTAGAAAAGTCTGTCACTTAAAATGTAAAATTTCAATTCAAGTACATTGTTTAAAAAGAACTAATACTGTAAAAAACTGTAAGTTTGGCCCCTTGCAAAAAAATAATAATAGCAATACTTGAAAAAAACCTCTTCTTGAAGCTTGGCATACACCCTCTTAATTTTTTCAATTTGAATTGCTAAAAATGAGCAGCAGAAAACAGTATGTAGTTTTTCCAAAACCTAACAAACCAACAAAAAAATTTGCTGCAGCTCTACTCATACCAGCCACTATCTATAAAACATATCCTCAAATCAAGTAGAACCATTATTTCCCCTAAAATGATGCATACATAAGCCAGAAGTTGCTAAGATGTGAGATGAAGCAAAAGAAGCAAGAACATATAGGAAAAAAATGCACAGGAGGGGTTCATTAACACCTCACTACTTAAGCACCAATTCTACATGAAGTAAAATGATAACAACTCTGAAAGAAATTAATGAGAAAGAAAAAATTCAGAAAGAACAGAAGGGTTTTGAAACCATCTGAGCTGCAAAGTCTTCCAGAACCCTGCTGCTGGCAATCCATCAAACTGTGCAAAATAAATGCTATTCCATCTAACCTTTTAAAATCTTTTAGCTTAAACATTACTTTCAGATTCACTGATCCAAAACTCTTGTGGAAAAAAATTAAGATTACCTCAACAAGACTGCTAATCTGTCTATAATTTTTACCTTGACCATTGTAAATCCAAATTGTGCATATTTCAATATTAAGTGGAATTTTGTTTTTTATTATAGAAAAATGAATACCCTTTTAAAAATTCATTTTTTTAGTTTTGGTAATTAGCTACAGAAATGCACTATATTTGGGTATAGGAAATTCAAGGGCAAGGGTAATATGTCAAGGGTCTTTGTTGCAGTAATCTATATCACATTGGTTCAATGCATGCTTTCATTATTGTTCATTTTGGATTCACTGGGATGTTTCTAATGGGCTTCATCCTTAATTTCACTTATTCACCTTTGATTTTCCAAATTGTGATCTTTTGATGATGGAATTTCTGGTTGAGGATAAATATTGGACCATTTCAAAATTAATATGATGTTTTAAAGAAAATTACTAATTTTATTTTAATTGTACAATGTTTTCCTTCAATGCTGGGTACAACAGCAATTACACATATATAAGCAGCTGTTAACTTATGAACAGATTGAGTTGTGAAAGTTCATTTTTAAATCAACTATTTGAAAATCAGTTCCAATACTTCCTGTCAAGATAATTGCCTGGACTGGAGGGCAGACCTCCCAACTCCCATATATCCACTCCAGCAAAACCCAAAAGTTCACATAAGACTGAAGAACGATCAAGAAAGCCAGTGAGAAACTGCAATTAAGTGACATATTTCATACCGGAAATTCAACCAGAAACTCAATAGAAATACAAAAGGGGGTCCTCTCCAGTAAAGCAAGGTTTCACACAACCAGAGACTGGATACTTACAGCCTAAATGAAAGAGTGAAGGAAGCTCTGAAAAAACCTCCAATTAGTCAGAAAGCCCATGCTGTAGACACTGTAAACCGCAGAGAATGGCAGTAGGTAGCAAACATCAGTCACAATGCACAATCCAATGTGCTGAAAAATCTGTCCTGAGATGCCAGCAAGGACCTGAAGTTACAGCATTAGGAATGTAAAGGATACAAGGTGTTCTAACCTCAAGGGGTGTAGGTCAGCAAAAGGACCAAATAAACTCAAGGCAAGAAAGGCAAGGCCAATATGGGCTGAGTGTAAGGTAGGAAGATCAATTTAAAGGCTATTAGAATGGTCCAAGCAAGAAGTAATGAGAAATTGAGCTAGGGTGTTTGTTGAATTACTGGAGAGAAGCGTATGTATATAAAAGATGTAATGAAGTTAGAAATGATAGTAATTGGCAGTCAATTGGACTGATGAAAGAAGTGAGAATGAGATATGGTAACCACAGAAATCGAAAATAGAATAAATAGGAGAGACACAGCAAGGGTGAAATTCAACACAATTTGGCAGCCAATTTTAAATGAAAGATGAGGAAGAGGGAAGAGTTAAAAATAACACCAAAGAACCAATCCAACAAACATGTATTAAGTACCTACCATGTACAAGGCATAAGATGCTAGGGGAAAAAGACAAAATGGAAAAGCTTCTGTTCTCAGAAAGGAAAACATTATGGAAAGGAACAAAAATTCTCAAAAAGATGGTAGCAGAAATATTGTGGGGCAATTTTAGACAAAAAACTGCCTTAGATATAAAATTCTTCATCTGCAAACACCTGGAGTCTTCTCCTTTTCTACTTCTTTTCCTGTCTTTTTTGTTTATTTCAACACCTGAATCTATATTTCAAGTCAGGTCATCCAATTTTCTGAAGTGCTCTCTGTGAAGGACATCTTGATTTCTGATTTTTTAAAAATTATTCTGCTCTCAGTTTCCAATTCCTTCAGTCATGAGTGACAGAAATAGTGAATCCATGATGAGAAGCAAGTTTAGATGGAAAAGCAGTAACTTCAGATTTAGGTGGTTTGAATTTCAGGGGCTGGTGGAATTTCTAAGAGATGTACTGTGAACAACTAGTAAATTGTCTAGAGCTCGAGAGAAATATCTATAGAGGTCTACATTTTGGAGGTCTCTGTAGAAAAGTTAGTTGAAGATGTGGAAATGAATCAACTTATAAATGGAAAGAGTGGAGAGAAAGAAGAGTCCAGTGAAATAATGCTTAAGGGGGTGAAGAGGGATAAGAAAAATACAAAAATATTTAAGTAAGACAGCTGATAAATTCTTAACTCGCTTTAGTGGTTATTTCATACTTCAAAAAGCAAAAAAAGTAGTAGAGGCTGATAACCTGGACATGATTCAAATAAATAAGAGGGAATATATAAATGACAGGAGTTTTGAGAAGAAATGATAACTACATCTTAGAGTTTGTGATAATCAAAGGAACAGCTGGTATAGTCACAAACAAACCTTAGATTTGGGTGAATAAACTTCAAAAAATTCAGAGAAACAGTATGTAGATTTAAATATTTTTGCCATGGCTCTACAATGGTAATTAGATTGAAGAGGATGGGATTCTGTGAAGGAAGAAATTCTGATGATACAAAACAATTTACATGAAGAAGAAAAGAGGATGCTTTTTAAAGAGATCAATATGGATGCACAAAGAACAACTTCTATTTTTACGACACCTATGGAAGATGAAGACAGGACAGGTAGATGGTGATCAGAGGATCACAGATTTAGATGGAAAAGACTTCAAGGATCATCTAGTAAAAAACCCTCATTTTGCAGATGAAGAAATTATGGACCAGAGACTGACCTGTCCAGGGTAAGAAAAGTAGTAAGTAGAACCAGGTTCAAATCCAGATCATCTGACTTCAGACCTACCATTCTTTCCACTATTTTATGCTGCCTCTTGAGGAATATAAAAGAATGGTACTATGCTGTAGGAGGAAAAAAATTTTAAAAGTTAAACATCAGAATAAACAAATTGGTGGTAATGAATTCTACAGAAAACAAAAAGAGGCACTTTTTTGCTCCGTTGAGGGCAAAAGGCAAAAAAGAAAAGAACCATTATTCAGTGGGAATGGAAATATAACATTTAACAGATAAAAGACAACATTACTCCTATATTTTGATCCTATCTTCTCTAGTAAAGAGAAAAATCCCTACATAAATGATTAGGAGGGTGAAACTTAAGATCAATAAGGAGAGAACACCTTGATGTTCTCAAAGAATTTAAGTCACCAAAGCCAGAAAAACCACATCATAAGTTATTTAAAGAACTCGTAGGTGTGGCTGCTAACTTGCTTCTGATGACCTCTAAAAAATAATGGAAAATAGAAGGGATACCACAAGACTAACAACAAACACATATGCAATATTCAAAAAAGCAAGTTGTAAAATATTACTAACAATGATTTACTCAGGGAAGGGGCATAAAAGACATCATCAAAAACACACATGACTAAGAACAGAAGAAGGCCATTTTGGCAATGAGACAAGAATAATAGATGAGCAGTCCGATGGTTATACTGCTAGCTATGAAGTATTAAAAGAACCAGAGGGGGTCGCTAGCATATTACTCACATTCTTTATGGAAAATTTCATGATGATTCAAACAAGGATTTCACGGAATGAGAATGTGTGCATAAGTTAAGACTGCGAGTTTTATTAATATAGAGAGTATTCAAATGGATGCAATCACAGATTCATCTAGGTATTGAATCCTGAACCTATGCTCAGCGGATGTTTGTTTAATCCACGCAGACCTCAAGCCTGCACGGTACGTCCACCATGTAAAAGAGTAACTATTCTTTATCTTCATTGCTTGCTCCATTATCCATCTTGCATCTTATCAATGTTTTTGTAATAATTTTATTTATAATTCAATACATCCAAATAAAGAAATGTTCTATCTATGGGGCTGAGTAAAATCCCCAACTACCAACGTGATGCGGTTAGAACCACTTGAGATATAGATGTAACAAAAATTGTGGGAATTAAAATAAAAGATGACAACAACTGTAACATTTTTTAAATGGACAGAAGAGACCTAAGGAATTTCAGAAGGAAGCACAGGCAGGTCAGTTTTGAATGTAAGAATTACAGTACTTATTGTATACTTTTTTAAAAAGCAAGGGATACGGAATTTTTAAAAATTATGGGAATTAGGAACATTTCACAATGCATCACTAATGGAAGAAGGTATGGGGTCAAGAACTAAACATGATACACTATTAAAACCAGTGACCCTGGCAAGTCACTTAACCCAGCTTGCCTCGGTTTCTCTTCTGTAAAATGGACTGGAAGGGACATGGTAAAACATTCTAGTTTCTTTGCCAAGAAAACCCTAAAATGGGGTCATGAAGAGTCAGACACTACTGAAATGACTGAACAACAAAAAAAGCCCAGCTGAAAAATATCAACTGCCATCTCTGAAGATTCACCCTCAGAACAGTGGGGTTAACCTGACAAGCTACTGGAGATCTGTTCAGTTTTGCTCTGAATTATTCCAATATTGCATCAGTTTCATCTATACAAACAGCTTTCTTTGGTGCCTCCAACTAAGTCTAATAAAACAAAGAAAAGGCAGCACTTCCAAATCAGATGGGATGTTTATGTCTACAACTATCTGCCACGGCTGCAGGCCTAGAGCTGACACTACATACAACTAAGTTGTAATCTATAATCATGACTTTGACATTGACAATGAAATTTAATAAAATAAAAAAACTTTCACATTTTAAAGAAAAAAATTACTGATTTCTGTAGCAAAGATGTTTCTATTTGCACTTACCACAAGCTTTATTAACAAATCAAAATACTTCAGACATTGTGGTATAGTGGATATAACACTAAATTTGTAACAGTGGGACCTGTCTCTTCTGCTTACCCCTTGTATAACCTCTCTCAGACTCATTTCTTTGATCTATAAAAGGAGGGAATGGACTAAATAATCTCTCAGGTTCCTTACAGCTATAAAACTATTGCATACAAATTGTTTTTACAATGAATGGCAAACTTTAATCTATGGCCAACAAAAGAGAGAGATTGTGAGAGAACTAATAGAGGAAGTGAAGGTGTGATACAGAAACTATAACTAGAAAACTCATTATAATTAGCAAAAACAGTTTAAGATTTTTAAATTGGGAGACAAAGGTATATGCTCCTTGATATACATAAGGGTCACCAAGTGATCAAGTTATCAAATTCTAACTTTAAATCTCAATTTTTCTATTTCTAAAAATAGCAGTGAAGACCACCCTTCATTGTGAGAAGGTCAGACTTCCAAGCTAAGATGGCTGTATGTACAGAAGGCAGTACAGCTTTTATTCCAGTGTACATGCATATGCACACACATACACATACACACACGTACATACACACACCACCACCACCACCACCAAGTCACATAAGGATCAAGAAATCCTGTGAAAAGCTAGAGTACACAACTTCATTTACCAGAGAACTGCACAAAAGTCAGCCAGAAGCCCACGGAGAAAAAAGGCAAACAAGATGGCGCAGACACCCCAACAAGACAAGACATAGGCCAGGATGCCTGCAGCTGGAGGGATTCTCTGTCTAGAAGCAGCAGGAGTGGAAGACTCCCATGAGAAAGCCCCAGGGTTGTTGGAGAACCACAGAGCAGAGCTTGGAAGTGACTGGAGAGGCAGGAACTAAAACCCAAGTTGGAGCAGTGCTCAGATCGGAACATACCAAGTCCAGGAATTCTGAGATCTATATTCTGAGACACACTTCATCCCTCTGAAGATCTTGTACTCTGAACTTTAAAAATCCAGAAGCTAAGTAAGATCTATCAGTGTTCTTCACATAGACATAATCTGTAAGGTGATGGACTTAAAATGCAGAATGAAACCTCTTTTGGGACATGGCCAAGGTGGCAGTTTGTTTTGGTTATACTATAAATATTTGTTAATGAGATTTTCTTTTCTATTGTGCAGTTAGGGCAGTGGAAAAACAAAGTAATTTCATTAATTATTAATTATCTCATAAATCACTAAAAATAAAGACAGAGGAAGGAATTTTTTTTAAGTTCATGGAGTAAAGACCCTTTGGTTCTGTGGAAAATCATGAAAGGCTCCATGAAGGATGTGGCATTTAAGTGAGGCCTTGAAGGATGGGTAGAATTTCAATAGAAGGGCAAAGAAAGAAGGGCATAATAGAATAGGGAATGATATGAAAAAGTCATAGGTATGAGAAGATTTGGACACATACAGCAAACTAGGAGCAGGCCAGTTTTGCTGAAGTATAATACACGTAATCTGAGTTTAAGTCTGAAAAAGAATATTGCTATATAACTATAAAAGACTTTTTCTAACTTCATCTTATAGTACTTACTTCTACATATTCTAATTTCTAGCTAAAATAGACCATTATACTAGCCCCTGAACCTCTGCAATTTCCAACCTTTGCCCACACAGTTCAATGCCTACAATATGCCTTCTTGGCCTACTAAATTCTACTTGTCATTTAAAGCCAATTTAAACGCCCTTTTATTCATGAAGCTTTGTCTGATTCCCTCAGTTGCTGCCTTGATCCACAGAGAGAAGTTACTTATTCTCCACCTCTGTTAAGTATCCATTTATGCAGCATTTTCTATTATAGTAATTTGTGCATGTATCATATCCTCCTATTTAACTATATGCTTCGTAATAGAGACCACATTTTCTTCCCTAAAATGTGTACATCTTTCAGTGCCTAGTCAAGTGCCCTGCACAAAGGAGACACACAATAAATTGTGAATGAATTAAATGAATACGCTGGTTTGGGCTTTATTTGGTAGGAGGCATTGAATTGATAAAGGTTTTTGATCAGTGAAGTATAACATGATCATAACCATACATTAGGATGATAAGTATAACAGGTGTACATAGTATGATTTGGAGTAGGAAGAAATAAGAGCAGAGAGAGAGCTTTCAGAAGACTATTATAGCCTAGGTAAGAGGAAATCTGTTACCATTGAAAATAATGCCTCTGATAATCATACTTACGGTCAAAATGGTGAAAGACCAATTCTTCCACTTTCTGGCTTCCCTGCCTTCTTTCAAGATTCAACTGAAATTTTATTTTCCACAAGAAGTCTTTACTGCCCACACCACAGTGCCTTTCCTCTAATTTACCTTCCATCTATACTGTGTATTCACATATGCAAACAAATATATGTGTGTATGCACAATTTTTAAAATGTTGTCTTCCCCATTAGAACGTCAGCCCTTTGTCACTGAGGAACACATTCTGCCTTTCTCTGTAACCACAACACTTAGCATAGTGACTAGAATGTAATAAAGGCTTAATATGTGCCTGTCAGATGATGGTCTGGACTAGCCTCAAACGAATGAGCCAGGCCTGAATTGTGGATGAGAATTGGGATTGATTTTGCTTGGTCCCAGAGAACAAATGTGGAGCGATGGATGGGAGTTCCAAAGGGCACATGTAAGTGCACAGAGTGAAAAACAAACTCTCTAAACCTTGCAGCCACCGACAAGTGTGATGGGCTGCTGTCTCAGAAGATAAGGGGCTCTCTCTCAATAGATGGTCTTCAAGTGAAAACTGTATGGTCCTGTGTTGGGGAGGTTGTAGCGGCAAACTTGTCTTGTATGAATTGGATTAGATAACCACTGAGTTCCCTTCTACTCCCTGAGAGTAATGCTGTAATTCAGATTACTTAGAGATTTCTTCAAATTAAAATCAAACAAGCAGCACAGACTAAGTTCATTCCTAAGTTTTCAAATGTTACTAAACAATGTTCTATAAATCAAGGGTAATATACACTATGATGAAATAATAAAAAAGGAATAGAGGAGAGATTGGTTTATAGTTCAAGCTACACTAAAGGAGTACACAGTAAAAAACGGGAACAAATAATCCTAAACATACAAATAAGTATCCCTGGGCACAATACTTGGAAAGATTACTCAGATTCCTCTATATATTTCTACCTTAAAGCCATTTCATTGTCGATGACTTGACCTCCCATATCCACTTTACGTAGTCATTCTGTTAGATAAGGGAACAAGTGGGAATAATCTGATAAAAGGTGAACACCTATTTTGTCTGCCTTCTGAAGAAAAAAAAAAAAGGAAGAAGTTAGGTCAGTCCTGAGCAACCTATGGTGACTAACCTTCCTAATCCTCTCCTGTAGTCTTCCCTCATCCTCAAGAGTTCAGTACTCTTACACCACACTAGCTGTCTGAAGGCCCAACCCACTCAGCGGCACACCAAGTAGATCCCTTAAACTGCTCCGTGTGCCAAAATCACTTATTGGTGCTTCATGATATCTCACCACCACCCCAATCCAATTTCCGAAATCTGTCACAGGCAAACACTTCAACCTGTTGTTAGGAAAAAGCCTCAGCAATCCAGAAGGCAGTCCAAACAAAGACAACGTCTCCCTGTTAACCCTCCACAGGGGTATTTGTTCATGTAAATTACTAATTGGGGTAATTTCAGAAATGTTAAGGAATTTATCTGCCTCGTCATTCAAAGATCTCTATAATGTGACCCCCAATTTATACGTTGAACTTGTCTTCCAGTTCTATGTACCACAGACCTCAGATTTCAGGGTGTCTGCCAAAAAGCCTTAAGGGCTTGCTATGTGCCAGGTACCACATACTAAAGCAATGAAAATACAAGAGAGGCAAAAAAATCAAGAAGTATATATTCTAATGGAGAAAACAATATGCATATTACCATATAAAAGATAGCTGTAGATACATATATAGCTAGTATTTATTAGGCATTTGCTATGTGCTAAGAACATACACACACATATACATATATATGTAGGGAAGGGAAGGGAGGGGAAGGAAGAGGAGAGAAGAGGAGAAGAGAGGAGAATGAAGGTAATCCAAAAGAAGACATCAAGAGCTGGGGGAAGCAGGAAAGGTCTCCTATAAGGTGGCAGTTGAGGGGAGGCTTGAAGAAGGCCAGGGAAGCTAAGATGCTGAGGTGAGGGCATAAGATCTTCCAGGCATGAAGAAGGGAGATATGTTAGTGGCACATCTGCTAGGCTGATTCATCTGTATCCACTGAATGCATGGTGGGGAGTAAAGTGTAGCAAGAGATTATCTTATGAAGAACATTAGACAGTAAACAGATGAGTTTACATTTGGGGGAGTTTGGGGGAACTACTGGATCTGCTGAGGAGCATGGAGGCAAGATGTTGACATGGTCAGACCTATACTTTATGAAAATCATGGTGGTAGCTGAATAAAGGATGGATTGAAGAAGAAAGAGACTTGAAACCAGTAAGAAGGCTGTTACCGTATATGCGAGAGGTGATTAAGGTCTGAATGAGCATGTGGCTGTAGGAGTGAAAAGACAAGAGATGTATGTCAAAGATATTGTGAAAGTAGAAACAATAAAATTTGGCAAGAGATTGAATATGTAAAGTGAATGAGAATGAAATGTCCAGAATACAACCAAAGTTGCAGGTTTGAGTGCCTGGGAAAATAGTAGTGTCCTCAAATATAATAGGGGAGTTCAAAATTAGGGAGGATTTAGGGGCAAAGACAATCATTTGTTTTTGACATAGTGAACTTAAGATGACTTGGGGAAATCAAGTTCAAAATGTCCAAAAGGCATTATTAAAGGCCTGAATG
The DNA here is from genome assembly GCA_028658325.1 of Potorous gilbertii. Classification (NCBI taxonomy): domain Eukaryota; kingdom Metazoa; phylum Chordata; class Mammalia; order Diprotodontia; family Potoroidae; genus Potorous; species Potorous gilbertii. The sequence goes on along the minus strand of CM053772.1, from coordinate 86,732,072 downwards.
TAGCTCAACCAAGGGATTAGGGCTGGAGAATTCAAGAAATTATCAAAATAGAGATAGTAACTGAATGCATAAGAACTGATGAAATCACCAAATGATAGCAAAAAGAAAAGGGATAGAGCATCGGGGGACACCCACTCTTACAAGGTGTGACATGGATAAAGAACCAGTGTAGGAAATCAATATTAAGAAAAGACCATTAGACTTGCCTTAAGGGCAGTTTCAGCTGAATGATGATGCTAGAAACCAGATTACAAATTTAGAAAAAAGTGAGAGGAGAGGAGGCACCACTTGTAGGTGACTTTCTCAAGGATGGATATTTTCAAACCAAGAACTGAAAGATAAAGTATGCTAACTATCAGAGATGATCAGATCCAGTGAGGGTTTGTTTTTATGGAGGGGAGAGACAGGGACATGTTTTTAGATAACAAGTGATTGAAGGTGTGTCTGTGTGTCTGTGTCTGTCTGTGTCTTTGGTGGGGGTGAGGAAAAGAGAGAAGAGAGAAAACAGCAGGGAAGAGTGGGTGGCAGTAGTAATCCTGATAGGGAAGTAGTAAGACATGATCAGCAAGGGAGGTGAGGGTGGAAGATTATACAGAGTTGAACTGGTTCATGATGGTTTAAAATAGGAAAAAAAGGAGAATATAGACAGTACAAGGGTGATAGTCTGGAACGAACTGAGGAGTCTAGAGAGAATGGAGGTCAAAATAAGGATGAAGAATATGGTAAGAAATCTTAAGGCATAACGAGGAACGATAAAAGATTTTGACCAGAAAAAGGAATTTCATCATTCACAAGCATGGAAGTAGAATACATACAAGAAATAGCAAGTTCAATGGTATGACCATTTCTCTTTGTAACTGCAGTGGAGTGAAGAAGTAGGTCATGAGAATTGGGTGGCTTGAGGAATTGGGAAATTAAGAAATTTAACAAGATATCAATATATATGCTGAAGTCCCTTGGTATGAGAGCAAGAGATTAAGATGAGAAAATCTGAGAGCCAGGTAATAAATTCATTGAGAAAGGGACAGAAATGTCCTGCGGGGTCAATAAATAGCCATCGAATGATTATTATTTATGTAGTCTTAATAATTTTTCTCCAACAGCACAGTTATTCCTTCACATATGAAATATTAGAAGAAACATCTGAGGTGATATACTTGAAAGAAGAAAGGAACAGTGAAGAAATGGGTTGGAAAAAAGAACATCTTATTTCCCAATTATTTTTCATCATATTATTGTAATATATCCATTGCTTTTTAGAGACAAAGTTTTGTGAGAAATGTCACAAATCTTTAAGATAGGTATGTTTTACAATTGGATCTCCAATTAAGCTGACAAATGTCTGACACACTGCATGAAGGTAGAATATTCTATTGGTGAAATGTGTGAATTGGGAACAGGGTAGGGAGGAATCAAAGGAATAAATTTTAAGCTCTAAATTTTGGCTCCAGTTCACATTTCTGACTGGGCTATATGAATTAGTGTTTCTTTTTATAATTCCACTTATTTTGATTAAATCATATCCCTTTCGGGGTTTCTGTAAGAAGCAATCTATCACCACTATGGAATAAATTTTCTCAGTCCTCATTTTCCTTGACCTCTCTGAAGCATTTTACAATACTAACCAACCCATTCTTTTCAAAACTCTCTTTTCTTAATTTCTGTGACACTACACTATGCTGTCCCTTCACTCATTTCTGATGGTTCTTCCTTTAAAGTCTTCATTGATTCTCCTTCCTTCTTCAACTCTCAACTCTTAATATTCCCAACACCTCAGTCTTCATCACGGTCTTCTCTAACTCCTCTTCGTTGAAGTAATCCTCCATTTTCAAGACCTCAGGGAAGACAACTATGTTAATGTCATCCTCAAGTTTCTTGACTCCCATCTCACTGTCCCATTGGCTGACCTTCCTATTCTTGAACTTTATCCTTTTGGGATTAAGTACTCAAGTAGTTCAGCAGATTTTTCTGATAAAAACTCTATTCCTTTCTCAAGGTGAATGTATACCAATTACCTGCTCCCATGCCAGCCTGAACTGAAAATCAGGTTTTGGACTCAGTTTCACACTTGACTAAGAGTATCCTACCAGTTTTTTCCACCTTACACTGTTTCTATTTACCTTCTAGAAACATCTCAGTGTGCCTGCCTATCCCTAGAACAACAGAGTTCTGGCCAGAGGTTGGAATCCAAAGAAAGAAAACCCAACCATTAAAAGATTAGAACACAGTGATTTGAGTACTAAGATCAGCAATATTTCTTAACTAGTACATTGCAAGGGAGAAAAATAAGTAAGGTCAAATGCTGCAGATTGAAGGGAATCAAAACCTCATCAATCAGGGAAAAGCTGAAAAGAAACAAAAAGGGTACAGTGTCAAAATACACTAAAATACAGTACTAAGCTAGGAAAGGGATGAAGGAAGTTTAAAAGAAATGACAGAATTATGGAAGGTATTATTTGTTGTTTTTGTTCATTGACTCTTCATGACACCGTTTGAGGTTTTCTTAGCAAACATACTAGAATGTTTTGCCATTTTTTTCTCCAGATCATTGACAAATGAGGAACTGAGGCAAATAGGGCTAGTTAAGAAAAATAGCAATTTCTTCTCATTTACTCCCTATTTTACTTCTCTCTTCTTTCCTCTTTTTTCTCTCCTCCCTCTCATTGAATCTTCCTCTCTTCTTCCTCCTCTTTCTTTCCCTCCTTAGTTTTATTTCCTCCTGAGACACACAGGTTGATATAAAGAAAAACTTTCTCATATTTAGTTTTCTAAAAGTGGAATAAGCTGTCTTAAGAAGTGTTGATTTCCTACTCCTTGAAGATCCCAAATAGAAGTTGTATGACCACATATGGAATATGGTATAATGGAGATTTATTTCACTCATAGATCGGATTAATTGGCCTCTAAAGTCCTATCCAAATCTTCAATTAAGAAATCTTACACATTTCAATAGTTAAATCAACAAAAAGAAAGAAGATATAAGGAACAGTGAGCAAAAAGAGACCTAAAAATTCAACAAATTAATAACTTAAACTATCAATACAAAATGGAAATTATGGAAATCAGAAAGTTACACATTTTTAAAAAGTATTAAGATTATAAATAAAGGTAAGAGTTAAGTGGTTTAGAAATTCAATCAAATAGGCACATTAATAGCTAATTTGATTTTGAGAGGAAAATCAAGTGATTAAATAAAAAGGAACTTATAACAAATAAAGAGGAAATGGATGAAATTGCCAAAAAAATATTAAGTCCAAGCATATGATAAGAAAAGTAAAAAATTAAATGAATGAATATTTACCAAAAAATTAACGTACTTAGACTAAGAGAACAACAAATAGAGAATCTAAACAACTTAAATGTAAGAAACAGAAATTAAAGAAGAAAATCATTAACTTTCAAAGGAAAAAAAAGCCATCAGAGCCAAATGGACTTGGAAACAAATTTTATGAACAATTAGGCCCTGTATTCCATAACCTGTTTGCCAAAATGAAGATTTTTTTTTTTTACTTTATTGTAGTCCTACAAGACAAAAATTATCCTAGCATTCAAATTGAGGGGGAAATAAGATAGTGGTAAACAACTATAGACTAATATTACTAATGGATAGTGATGAAAACATCTTAGCACATAGACTAAAAAGATGGTAAAAATAAATTATTCATTATGTTACAATTATATTTGTACTAGAATTAATACTAAGGTTGCTGGAACACAGGATCACAAATCTACAGGCAGGAAGAGACCTCAGGAGCCATCCAGTGGATTCAATATTAAGTAACTAAAGATTATTAGGTAACTATGAGATGGCAGGAAAACTTATGCACTGGTAGTAAAGTTATGATTTGGAAAAACTGTTTGGAATTATACTTTTTTCAAAAGTCACTACACTGTAGACATCATTTGACCCATGAATACAACCATACATATCAAGGCAATAAAAGACAATAAACATCAATAACAAAACTATTAAAATTACATAATTATATAGACAGAGGTAAAAGTCTTCAATAAAACATGATAGAAATTTATATGAAAAACATAAAAAGTAGAGGAATAAATCAATTTTTCCCAAATACGATATATAGTAACAACATCACACTGTTACTGCTCATTGTAATTTTAAAATGGTAGAAAAATTCCAATAAGAGGTAAAGTAAGGATATTCACTGTCATAACTATTATTTAATAGTTGCAGAAATGTTATTTATGACAAAAAGTATGTGAAGGAGGAAGAACTAAGTGAAGAAGCACAGATAAAATTATTTCTATTTGCAGATGATATAATAATTCACTTAGAGAAACTATGAAATTCAATTTTAAAAAGTAACTGAAACAATTAATAACTTCATCAAACTACGAACAATCAACAAAAATCGTTAGCCTTTCTGCATATTATTAACAAAAACTGACAAGAAGAGCCCATAAAAAGAAATTCCATTCAAAGTAACTACGACATATGCAAAATATCTGAGTTTAACTACCAAAACTCTTTATAATATAAATACAAAACTATTTTAGACACAAATAAAGAATGAAATTGTAAAAGTCATTTATAGTTGAGTCATGACAATATAATGAACATGATTATACAATATAAACTAAATACAATATAAACAGATTTGGTGTCCTGCCAATTTATACATCAAAGAGTTACAAAACAAAATAATAATAAAGGTCAAGATACTTTGTGGGGAAAAAAGTTGAAATGAAGAGGAACTAGATAGATACTAAACTATATTGTAAAGCGATAGGATCAAAACGATTTGGTCCTGTTTAAAAATGTTTATCAGTGAAGTAGTAAGATTCAGAAGCAAATAAATATAGTAATCTAACATTTGGTAAATCCAAGAACATGAACTACAGAGGAAAGGATCTCTATTTGCCATGCACTGCTAGAAAAATTGGAAATCAGTTTAATAGAAATTAGTTTTAGACAAAAACCCTGTACCATATAGCATAATATGCTCTAAATGGATGACAAATGTATAAACAAATCACAATAGACAGACAGACAGATAAATAGACAGATAGATAGGCAGACAGACAGGTGGATGAATAAATATAGACAGAAGAAAAAAAGAGAATGAAAGTACTGTATATGACTATGAGAAATCAAAAACTATAAAGCAGTAGAGGTGATCACAAAAGATAAAAGAGGTCATTTTATTACACAAAACTTAAAAGCCTTTATATGAACAAAGTCAAAGTAGAAGAGAAACTGTTAAAAGGGAAAAAAATCTTAGCAGCAATATCTCTAATAAAGTTCTGATAGTTATTTAGGGAGTTGATATACAAGAACAAAGATCATTCCCCGATAGACAAATGGCAAAGAATATGAACAGGAAATTTTTCAAAAGAAGGAATGCAAAGCATCAAAATGAAAAAATGCTGGGATTCACTAATAAGAGAAATGCAAATTGAAACAAATTTGAGATGTCATGTCATATCCACCAGATTTGCAAGATGATGCAAAACAAAAATAGTAAATATTGGAGGGACTATGAGATGGCAGGAAAACTTATGCACTGGAAGTGAAGCTGTGATTTGCAAAATCTTATTATACTTTTTTTAAAAAGTCACTACACTATAGACAACATTTGACCCATGAATACAAATATACTTATCAAGGAGGTGAAAATAATAAAAAATTCCAATACATACCAAAATATTCAAAACATTACTTTTTTGTGGTAACAAAGAACTGGAAGTTATGACGGTATCCAAACACGAGGGAATGGTTCAACAAATAGAAGTATGTAAGTGACATTGAATATTACACCATAGGAAAAGATGAACAGTAAGAAATAAGTTTATTGGGGTGAGAGGAGTCACTGAAAAGTGACAAAGATGTAAAGAAAAAGACAATAAAAAATCTCCTTAAAAATATGAACCAGAGGCAAAGATGTCTATTTATTTTGCTTTTTTTTGGTTTATAAGAAACAAAGCCAACCATGTATCTCAAGGGAGAAGACTAACTATAGTAATGTCATTCTTCAGTATTTCATTTTAGGAGTTTGACAAGCAAGCACTCTGTACCTCCAAACTGTCAATAGGGCTGACAGAACCACTTAAGCTAATTAACTAGTTAGGTTTTTAAAATGTAATGGAAACTGTACATCAGCACCGCTTAATTATTTAAAAACCACAACATGCTAAATCCACATTGCAAAACCTTTAGTAAATTATAGTGTGGCCATTTTGTAATTAATTTTATCACCTGACAAGTGCATACAGAAAAACACTTGAATACTTCAAGACTCTGTGACTGCATTACAATGGTAACTCCTCCAATGTAAAAAGATTAAGCACAAAAAGAAATGAGGTCTTTAAAATGAGTTCTTGAAAGCATATCTTAAGCACCCTGTACTTCATATACCATGTACTTCATGATTTTGTTCTAAATGCAAAATTAATTATTTATGTTATGGAAATATAATTAATCTTTGTACACGACAAATCAGTAAGTTCATGATAAGCTAGTGCTTTAAAAGGCACACATACGATATGGAAGTTAATAAATATCTACTTGGTAGGAAAACTTGAACAGAGGCAGAAAAGAGTCATACAGATCTGGGTTCAAAAGTCATCTCTTATACTCACTAGCCATGTGACCCTGTGCAGATCACTTAATCTCTATTTCAAGTAGCTTCCTAAAATTCATGCTCTAAGTCTCTGAGGGGTTTCATTCTAAGTTAGTAAATGGAATTCCCAGGCTAGCAAAATCAGAGATCCTTCATGTTTTTTGCACACGGAAGAGAAAGTACATCAAGCTAAAGGTTCTAGAACTTTCCTCATAAAGATTCACACACACACAACGTGCGCGCGCGCGCACACACACACACACACACACCCCAAAGTCTTCTAGTTTGTCTAACAAATGGACAATGTCTGCCCAAAATAGTAAAGTTAGTTCTGCCGCTGTGGATCTGAGAACTAGTGACAAACAACTGGTGTATCTGCAAAATAAACATTGGGAAACACTTCAGGTAATACGAAATTTTTGACACAAAAGTGTCAAACTCAGTTTTTTCTATATATCAATTAAATGGGCCTAAAGAAGAACAGAGTTCTCTTTTTCTGTAACACCATCATTCTGAATCCATCCTAACAAGCATACAAGTGAGCCCTTGTCCTATTATCCTCATTTTCTCTTCCCTTTCCAGAAACCAGTAATGGGGACAATTTAGGAAACAATCCTGTTCCCTGACATTTTTCAATAGCACTTTGGATCTCAACTTGCATTAGAGCATTCTAATTTATACAACAGTTACTTCTGAATGTCACATCTTCTAATAGACTGTAGTTCCTTAGGAGACAAATGATGTCATGCAATGTTTTGCGAGATACTTCAAAGCATTATTTAGGCATTGAATAAAGTTTAAGATCTCTGGGGTGTAGTGCAATTTTCTTATTTTAATCTTAGTGTAAAGTAGGACTGATTAGAGTCCAAATTCTGTTGGTTCTTATGTTGCTGAAAGTTCTTTTCTTTTGATTAACAAACTTTGGAGATTGTCTGGTCTCCTCACATACAAAATGAAAAACTGTAAGAACTGGAAAAATAAAAAGAACTAGCATCTATATAGTACTTTAAGGTTTTAAGTCTTTTACATATGTTATTTCATCTGATCCTCACAACAACCCAGTTGAAACACGTACCAGTACTATCCATTTTACAGAAGGGTCCCAGTTAAATAAGTGTCTGAAGTAGGATTCGAAACAGGACTTCCTGATTCCAGGACCAACACACCATACAGAGTACCTTCTAGATACCTAGCACATCTAGTTATAACTTTCCAATCATAAACATTCTAATATAAAATAGGAAAGATGTATGCCCCCAAAGGTGCTTGCCACTGTGATGGAGGCCCAGAATATGAGATCACCATCTTATGTCTTAATTACTACAATAGCATACTGGTGGATCTGTCTGCTACAAGTATCCTCCCACTCTAAGACATGCTGCATTGTCACTGAAGTGATTTTCCTAAAATGCAGGTCTGATCATGTCACTCCCTGGCTCAGTAAATTCCAATGGCTTCTTATTGCCTCCAGTAACAAATGCCAAATCACCTATAGGGCATTCAAAGCCCTTTACATCCCCTACCCACCACCTATATTTCCAGTCGATTCCTCAATGTGTACTCTTCAGTTCAGAGACACTGGCCTCCTGGTTTGTTCCAATAGTCCCTCTCAACTCTAGGTGTTTTCTTTGGCTGAATTCAATCTCCTCCCCTCTGTTCTGACTAGTGACCTCCCTGGCTTCCTTTAAATCCCAACTAAAAGTCCACGTTTTACAAGAAGCCTTACTTAACCCTCCTTAATTCCAGTGCTTCCTCTATTTCAATTATTTCCTATTTATCCTGCATACAGTTTGCTTTGTATATATTTGCCCCATTTAATTGTAAACTCCTTGAAGGCAGAGACTGAGTTGATGTTTTTCTTTGTCTTACTTTGTATCCCTAGCAATTAGTACAGTGACTGGCACATAGCATATACTTAATAAATGTTTACAGAATTGAACTGGATTGAATAAAAGCTGAAAAACTTAATAAATGTTTACAGAATTGAACTGGATTGAATAAAAGGAGATTCCTTTTGGATGGTAAGGTCCTTCAGATGTTGCTATGTACAGATGACATTAAGCTGTGAGTCAAGTCGTTTAGAAACTGCAACACTTTGTAGAAGAGCTGTGCAACTGCTCCAAAGTCTGATCTGACCACTGCAACAGAAAGGTTGAAGTGGATTAATGTTTATTGCTGAAATTGCCATAGCATTTGGATGAATAAAGCATAGAACATGCACATCAGTAACATATCTGGGACAGACAGTACCAATGAATAATGAATTGGGACTAAGAAAGGAAGAGATATGGCTGGATTGTCTTCAGGAAACTGAAAATTTCTTTAATGATCCAAAGATTCCAATGGAAACAAAGGTCCATCTTCTCAATTCAAATAGTCTAATGGTGTTTTTTTTAGCAGGAAGATATGGGATATGACAGCCTCTGAAACATTAATGAATATCACACAGAAGGCAACAGAAAGGCCTGTGGTTGTTGCAATGAGGATGGATGGATGTATGACTGAGATCATAAAACTTATGTAAGAAGTTCTTTTCAAGATGTTTTTTTTTCCTTAGTCATCAGATTTCTTGCCAGTTAAGTCTACCTATTTTTGTTTTCTCCTGTCTTAGCTGGGTGAAGTAAAAAATAAAATTAACATTCAGTTGTTTCCATGTCAACCATTTTATGTCTCTCAGACATAGACTACCTTTAAAAAGAATCGTAATCTCATCAATAGCTATAATATTTTGAATAAATGTACTATACTTGTGATTTAAGGGATTTTGGAGGTGATTTTGACTTTATTGTTTGCCTGTTTACGTTAGAATGTAACTCCACCCCTACAAGATGCAAATCTTTCTTAATTTTGCTTCTAACTAGGTTGCTTGCTTTGCCCTTTTAGTTCAGCGACTGCATTTCCTGTAAAACAACTATGTAGGAATCTATAATCCTATTCTAGGAAAAAGGAAGAAATAAAGTTGATAAAGATTAACGTTTAAAGTAAAAAAAAAGGAAAATTGCCAAATGATGGATTTCTCTGGATAATTTATTTAAGCTTCTACTAAAGGCATAACCCTTACATAATGCAAAATATTACAAAATATGATAAACAGTGGTGGCATTTTACTCAACTAATTTTAGAGGGCAAATACAGTTTTAATCTTAAAACTCCCAAAATAGATACCACATAAAAAGAGAAAAGTTATAGACCAATATTACCTAATGAACACAGATGCAAATATCCTAAATAAAATTGTACCAAGGAGAAGACAAAATAATAATGGAATTATATATTATAACCAAATAGGGTTATGTAAGGCTGATATAAGAAAAGTCTTAACATGATTCATTATATTAATAGGAATGCAAATTATAAAATATTACCTAAATAGATACAAATAAGGCACTTGCTAAGGTCAAGATTTTTCCTGATTTAGACTAAATAAATTAATTTGCAGGTTTTATTTTTCAATAGAACAAACATGCTACATTTAGAAGCAAGGTCCTGGAGTTAGAAGAAATAAGCTCCTGTCTCTAACACTTCTAGCTATGTCACCATGGATAAATTATTACTTGCCTATTTTTAACTGCAAAAGACTGCTGCTTCTTAACAAAAAGCTTGTATAATATCGGCAATACTGATTGAAGAAGAAAAATAAATAAAAACAAAAATGTAGGAAGGGGAAAAATTAAAATATCTTGTTCTTATAGAGCACATAATTGCAGAAATCATCAACCAAAAAAAGTCTCTCCAAGTAATTAATTTAGCACAGAGGATAAACAACCCCCAATAAACAATTAAATTTATCTATCTTAGTCACACATAGCTAGAAAATACAATATTTTAAAAGGAAAAATATTTGTAATGGGAACAGAAACTATTATATACTTAAAAGTCATGACATTTTAAAAATAAATTTTAAACCCCAAATGACAGAAGTATATGAAGATGGGGTAAATAAGGATGAATCAACCCATGAACAAGCATTTATTGGTCTGTTATGTGCCAAGGACTGTGGCAGGTACAAAGGTTGCAATAACAAAAGTGAAACTTTAGTCCTTGAACTCAGGGAGATTATATGCAATCATGGGAAAAATAAGGGTTCATATTCACAAATGTGAAATAGCTACAAAGTAAATGAAATGCACTGAAGAGGTAAAGAGACATCAATATGTGGAATGATCAGATAAAACATCATGTTGCTAGTAGGTGGCACTTGAACTGAGCTTTAAAGAAAATTAGAAAAACATTGAGCAATAAACTACACTAAGTAAAGTGAAAATGATAATACATTTTATATTAATATATGTCTTTACCATATTAACAATTAAAACCTACATGTGTTATTTTCTAGTATTTTACAATATAAGATTTACTTGGAAAACAACACAATTAAGAATGAAGATTTTTCCCCAGGTAATGATATCATAAACAATTATCAAAACTTTATGAAATGACAATTTTTTTAAAAAATAGATCAGTAGAATACAAAAAATAATTTGATTAAAAATTAAAGTGTATTTAAATTATTATAATAATATATAACAAAACAAAATTAACAAAATGGTAGGACAAGAAATCACTACTAATGCATGTTGCTGGGACAACTGGATAATAACCACTGTGGATCCCCATTTTGTGCCATATGTTATAATGAATTCCCAAAAGTAGAATTACTAGATCAAAAAAATAATAATAGTAGCAGAGGTGACTAGCAGGAGCATCAGCAGAGGCAGTTTTTGACATTTATAGAGCATTACAAAGTTTATAGAACAGAACTGGAAACAATGTGAGTGCTTATTGATCAATGGAATGGTTAAACAAATTGTGGTTCATAAATGGGTAGACAGGAGAGGCAGTACAGTAGAGTAAATAGAGCACTGGATGTGGAATCAGAAAAAAGTCTGAATTCAAATCACAACGCAAAAATTTACTAGCTCTGTGACTCAGGGCAATTTGCTGAATTTCTCTGTGCTTCAGTTTCCTCGACTACAAAATGAAGGATTTGGATCCAATAGCCTCTAAGATCCTTGCAGCTCTAACTGTATGATCCTATCACTGAGCAGATACATAATATAAGAGATGACTTCTGGGTACAGTTTGGGCTAGATGGGCTGTGAGGTCCCCAACAACTCTCAAATTCTGTGATTTAATTAATATTATACAATATCACTGCTTTGGAACAAATAAGGAATATGAAGAATTTCGAGAAACATAAGAAGACTTATATGAACTGCTGCAGAGTAAAGTAACAGAACCAGAAAAAAAGTTAACAAGTCTTTCCTAAATGTCTACTTTGCTAGGTTCTAGGGGTACAAATACAATGGATGAAATAATCTCAATTCATGAGGTGTTTGCATTTTAACTCTAAGGCATTAAATAAATGTGAGTTGATTTTTGGTAGCACAGAAAAGTTCAGTGTTCTTATAGTCTAGCCAGCATTCTTGCAGCAAAGGTATACATTACTGCCTGGAAAACGATGCTAATAGTTTACAAACTCTATGCTTCCACATTGCTTACACACTACTAGGTCACCTATATACCTACCTTGTTGTAGTACTGGTCTTAGCGGAGATCTTTCACAAGTACTCTCCTAAAAAAATAATGTTCCATTTTCCTTTCAAAAAACAAAAATGAAATTTTTACACACTAGAAATAAGTTAGTGCTATTTCCAAACCATTGATTGTAATGATTTATTCATATCCTCCTACCTAGTCAAAGGCATGACTTTCTAACTAAGGCCTAAAACCATGTAAACAATAAAATGCTTGTTTTATAGGGTTGTTGTAAGGAAAATGCTGTACAAATCTTCAAGTACCATATGAATATCAGTTATTATTAATAAAATTAACTGACCTACAAAACTAGAACCCAAAATTCATTGGCATAATTTGTGAACTAACCAAACTGAATATACCAACTTTGAGATACTATTCAATTTTGTCACAAGCTTTTTATATTTTTAATTTTTAATATTTTTATATTTTAAATAACATGTTATTTTACCTAACAGTCATACCCAATAATCTTCCAGAAACCCCTCTGTCATGATGAAGAAAAATAGTTTAGCAAAAGAACCCAATACAGCAACAGTATGTGAAAGAATATGCAGGATTCTTCTTCCACAATACCCCAACTCTCTATCAAATAAAAAAAAAAGAAATATGTTTCATCCTTAGTCTTCTGGAACCAAGATTAGTAATTGCATATGATCACAAACCTGATATATTTTAATAGTGTTGTATTCATTTGCACTAATTGCTCAATACTTTTACGGAACAAACAGGAAATATGAAACAAGAAAACAACTCCAAATAGAAAAAAGCAATTTTTACACAGAGGTTCATATTAAAAAGAATTTTTAAAAATTACAAGAATTCCAAAGTTCCAACAAAATAATAATGGTTAGACTCTAAAACTATTTTTATATGATATGTAACAATAATGGCTAGCACTCATATATATATATATATATATATATATATGTCTTTAAGGTTTATAAAGTGCTTTACATACTATCTTAATGTATCTTGTATACAAAATACAACTACTAATATAATTTAAAATGACAAGAAATGCTATGGGTACATGGAGATAGCTTAAAGATTGATGTTCATTAGCTTTTTTTTCTTTGCTGAAAAATGATTACAGTCATAAAAGCAAGTTTTAAAAGACTCACAATGTAAATAAATCTGCATAGAAATGAAAAAGTCATTTTCTGCTTAAGTGAAAACTGGGGGCTATTTAAGAGACAGTGGTCCAAAGCATCCAAAAAAATTTCTGTGTGCAACTTTTGCTGCTATAGATGGTATTAAAAATTAAAGTAGTATTAATAGTCAATGTAATTGTTTAAATAGTCAAGTGCTAAAGAGCAAAAATTCCCATTAGATGGAAATTGTCTTTGTCGTATTTTCATTATATGTGAGCTTTTAAACAAGCCTATAAGATAATTTGGATCAAATTTCTCGGTGACTAACTTGTTCCAGACTTCATATGGGAAAAATAAATGTAAACTCCACAAGACTAAGGAATAATATTCATTGAAGTAAATGTCAGGATACTCAAATATTATTTTGAGAGGCTAATGTCAACTTTTCTTCCTATAATATCACAAATATGAAAATATAATAGAGTCAACAGGAAAATGTGATGCAAGCATATCATTTCACTCCACAGTTTTTCAAGAATACAAATAAAATAAAGTCAATCTAGACACACAAATAAATGTGTTGAATGTACAACTACAGAAATTTTCAACGTTTTGTTGGTGACAACACAAAAATGCTATGGAAAAAGAGAGTCTATAGAAGATATAGAAATTGAATGGCTTGGGGAAAGGATTTATATTAATGACTAAATGTGTCCATACAAAAAAGGAGTAAAGATAAAATGATAGTTCCATATTACTTCTATTAAAGATTCCTTTGCTCTAAGAACTCAAAGAATGTCATATACAAAAGTAAAACAACGGAACCAACTATCTTATTTTATAGCTAGGGAACCTGAAACTAGGAGAGAAGTTAAGTTATTTATCCAAAATTAAAAAGTGGCAGAGATAAGGACAGAACTCAGGTATTCACACGCCCAATCCAGTCTAGGGCCCTTTATGTGAGTTCAAAAACTTAACATGTTCTTTATATGTTCTTATTTCATTATTATCTTCAGTATTTATACACCTCTGTCCTTGGGAGTCATTAAAGTATTTTCAAATATTTACTGAACTTTCAATATTGAAAGTTCAATTTTGTTCTGTTTAATATAAAACACAAAGTTACTAAGATATACAGTTCTAAGCTCTGTACCTTCAAAAGTACACTGAAATAGTTTCTACATTCTGGCACAGTCAAAACATAGTCAAAAGTACCAAAAAAAATCAATATTTAAAGGAATAAGGTACTAATGGACAGATCTAGACCATTTATTAATTATGTAGGTATATAAGCTCTGCAAATCTCTGCAAAACTAACCCCGAAGATACAAAAACAACAAAAAGTACAAGTTGGCTTTAAAGCTCATAGGACCTTAGACATCAGTATTCAAGTGTTTCATTTGTACCCCATGAAATCTCCACCTCCAAAAGAATCTATGTCCTCAGGGTCAGCTTAGGCTCCGTAAGTAGTCAATGACTCTAAAATCAATATAATTAACTAATAGAAATATGTCAAAACTAGGACATCTATGACTAAGGACTAACACGTAGCACTGAACCTTGGATTTTATAATAGGGGCAACGTGATACAGTAAAGTAATAAGAATTTTTTCTCAGTTCTACTTAAACAATTTTTTAAAATTTCCGTAGTTGAAACTACAATTATTTCCATACTGGATCTTCCATATTTAAGTTTAGGCATGTTGAAAGTCTACTTCCTTTGTCTGCTGCAGGTACAATTGTGCTGATGAGAATGAAATACTATTCAAGCCAGAGCACCATGACAAATGACTTCACTCCTGAAATTCTCTGTGTAAAAGATTAATAATGTCGCTACATTGGGCCCTAAGAAGACTTGTGCTTGAAATGGCTGCTTCCAAAGTAATTAGATGACTTTCAATACACTGCATTCAACAAACTTTTATGAAGCATCTACTCTCTATTCCAGGCACTATACCAGGCAAAGGGTACCAAGATGATATACTTCCAATGATGGTGAGGTCTAAAATATAATAGTGTGTATTTGAAATTTATGGTAATGAGGATTATAAGACCTGAGAATTTTAATGTAGGGAAGAACTAGAAAGAGGTAGTTAATTTCAAAAAAAATTGTTTATAGTGCATTGTTAGTGGAGTGGTGAATCACTACAAACATTTTGGAAAGCAATTTGGAATTATGCAAATAAAGTAACTAAAATGTCTGTGCCTTGTGATCCACAGATTCTATTACTGGGCATATGTCCCAAGGAAGCTACTGAAAAGAAGAAAGTGTCCCCATATACATCAAAATATTTATAGCAGCATCCTTTTGCAATAGCAAAGAATTGGGAACAAATTATATCCCATCAAATGGAGAATGGCTAAACAAACAATAATACATGAATGTGATAGAATATTACCATGCCGTAAGAAATGAGAAATGTAATGAATAGAGAAGCTTCGAAAGATCTACATGATCTGATTCACAGTGAAGTAAGCAGAGCCAAGGAAATAATATACATAATGAGCATGTCAATGCAAATGAAAAGAACCACTAAAAAATCAAAAGTGAATGCTGCAAAATTATAGAGAATGAGCATGGCTTGAAAGAAAAGATAAGAGAAAACATCCTCACTTAATCACTTTGTAGATGTGGGAGACACACAAGTTTTGTACACTGCACACATTTTCGGCCTTTTTTGATGTATCTATGTTATGATAATTTTTTCCTCTTTTTGTTTTTTTGTCCTTTGAAAAACACTATTTTCTAAATGGCATTGCACTCTGGGCAGGAAAAGGGAAGGATACTGGGGTAAATCATGATGATGTAAAACAGAAGACACTAACAAATGTTCATTTAAAATTTTAAAAATTAAAATAAAGTTTAAAAGTTTATAGGATTACACCATCCTGATACTGAAGTTAATCAGGTTTGTTAAGAAAGATGCTGTGCTTTCTATACAAAATCATTTATATATAACACCTAACTTGTATTCTGCATAGGTACTGTGAAATAATGGAAAAAGGATTAAATCCAGAGTCAACATCATCCAGGCTTCAATTTCTATCTCTAACACTTGCTGGCCGTGTGACTTTGTGGGTGTGCCAAGTGGAAATGGCAAACCACTCCAGTATCTTTGTCCAAGAAAACCCCAAATGAGATGATGATTTGGAAAAACTGAAATGACTGAACAGGAACAATAAGGCTTACAAATCACTACACGTATATGTGTCTATGTATATATGTATGTATACACACACACATATGTTCATGTTTATACACTTGCCTTCAGCATGTGTACATACTGTTTGGGGGTCTTCCCTCTTCTTATGGTTCAATTGTTTCCCCTTTGGGGTTTTCTTGGAAAAGATGCTGCAGTGGTTTGCCATTTCCTACTCCAGTACTTTTTAGAGATGAGGAACTGAGACAAACAGGGTTAAGTGACTTGTTCAAGGTCACACAAGTAAGTGTCTGAGGCCAGATACGGACACTAGAAGATGAGTCTTCCTGACTTCAGGTCCAACATTCTGTCCACCATGCCACCTAGCTGCCTTGTAAAACTTAAAGTGCTATGTTGTCAGTATTACTGGCTACCTTCATGTCCTCTATCCCCTTTGAAACTCTAAGCTTTCATGGGCAGAATGTACCTGATTTCATTTTTGTATTTTGAGACTTCAGTAGTATCACGACTAAAGAAACTATCATATAAAGAGACTACCATATAAAATATAAGAAGTATGTACTGAATTGAACTGAAGGGAACTGAATTGAATTGTGAAGGCACTAAACATGGTATCAAAAAGGAATTTATCATCCATATCTTGGGCCTATGATCAATTAATTCCTTGATGTTTCTCAGGGAAAGGTTGCTGCAGCCTGGAACCTCCTTCAAGCTTAATAACATCTGGTCAGTGATGCTACCGCAGAACCTCTCCCTCCAGGAGTCATTCTTTCAAGGAACTTCCCACTTGATTACTTCCAGTTCAAAGGATTCACCAGAGCTTCATAAATAACTTGCTTTCTAGAATTCCAGGTAAATACCATATTTTGATATATTGCCAATGGGAAAAGAAATGGAAGATCAATCAATGCAGAGATTTCAGGATATTCTACAGAAGAATAAAAATAGCAGAAATACAGCAATTTAAAGCTTCTAAATTATGAAATTTAATCATTTGATAATTAGTTATGAATATGCCCATTTTACAAACGAGGAAACAAACCTCATAGAGAAGTTTTGCCCAGAATCAGAGTCATAGTGTCAAAAGTGGAATCTGAACCACAAGCCAAACATACTACCCATTATACCGGATTGGTTTATTTTGCTACGCTGAGCACCAAGATAAAAAAGGAAGTAGAAGAGGGCAATTCCAAGTGGCAACTTACTAAGTTTTCATCTATGAATGATTCTGGCACTTTCCAACATCTTAATAAAAGATATATAATTTACAGTATACTGTGAAAGAAGGAACATCTTACTTGGAGACAAAAAGCATGGGTTCAAATCTCAGCTCTGTCACTGTTTATGTAACCGGAGTCAAGTCACTTAACAATCCTGGATACACTAGTTTAACTTATTTTCAAAATTATGATCTCTTAGTTCCTATCCTGCTCTAAATTTATGGAAAGCAACATAGAAGGGAGGAAAAGGCTACAGCCAGAGCAACTGAGTTTAAATCCTGCCTCCACATCTGTAGCTTAGGACAAGTCACTTAACTTCCCTGGCCTTCATTTTCCTCATCTGTAAAATAAAGGGATTAAACAACATGGCCTCTGAGGTACCTTCCAATTCTAGATTTCTAATGCTATGATCCTATGATTTCTATGATCCTATCCTCCAAAACAAAAAAGAAACTTCAAACATTCCTGAGATCATATAGTGCATTTCTGCTGTTTTTCTTCCATAAAGGTGGCCACTACTCTGCCAATTCATTACCTAACTGGAAAAAGGCTTTCCATGACAATTTGTGTCATCTTAGAATTGCTAGGCAGGCCATCTATGTGTGTCACCTATTATGGGTATATACCATATATACACACACTTATGTACGTGTGTGCACACATATGCACATATATGTGTGTGTATTTACACACACACTAATGTAGTGTTTCAATAGAAAACCCACTTGACTATGTGTCATCACTAGGACTCATATATTTCAATCGTTTGGTCTTGATTATATGGATCATGAAGCCAAGCATCTTTAAATAGACATGAATTTCACTGACAATGACTCCTAAAATTCTAAAGCTTTGTGCAATCAGTACAATGTATTCAACAAACGTGAACAACAGGAAGATCTCAACATTTATAAGGAATCCCTCTTGTTTATGGACCCAATAAAGAACATTTTCCTTAACAACAAAGATAAACTTTGGGGAACTGATCTCTTCATTTTATGCTTCAATGTGAACAATCAGGAGGTCACTGGAAAAATATCAGCATAAAGACATCTGTCAAGGAATCTCACATGATTCTAGCAAATTCATGAAAGATTGTTTTAGAAGAACCTTTAAGTCATTGTTGTGCTTTACTTTTTTTTAAATCACTAACCATTAGGAAGGTCTTGTGACTTTTCTATACCTTACAGGGAATGTGTGACTACAAAGATGTAACCGTATACTGAAAAACGGCAAAAGTCTATTGGTTTCTTTCTGATATTTTCATCAAAGATACATCTGGAATGGGTGTAGATCATGTTTATCAAAGTTTTATAAATAAAAATGAGAAAGCTGACCTATGCATAAGTAGTCATATCCCATCAACTAACTTTTTCAGTAGTTATATAAAAGTTTTGCTATTCTCTTTGCAGCTTTCCCTCCATGAGGTTACCAATAAAATGATTTCAAGACTGTAATGTTAGCAGTGCAGATATCTTTTGTGTGTACTTGGTTTACTGAAGCTGCTTTAGGTGACTCTGACTCCCTAATGCTATTTCCCTATAGAGCATACCAAGGTTTGAGTGTCATATGTCCAGATGTTGTCATTCTGCTCTTAGTGGTAATGAAAATAGGTCTTAAGAGAAGTACTGAAACATCTGTTCCTTTTCTGTTACCTGCCAGTGTCACCTCATGATGTCATTGGTCCTCCTCAAGAACAAAGAAAGTAAAACAAGAGGGTTGAAATGACTGAGTTGGAGCTCACTGCAAGCTTTCTGAAGACTTACTGCAGACTCCACAGCTCAATGTTTCTTCTCCCCCCAACCAAAAAGTTTTCATTCTATACTAACATTGTCCATGGCTGCCATCTTTCTCTGCTTAACAAGAAGATCAAGTTTTTGCTAAGGGGGTTTCTGGGTGCTTTTCACTTCTGCATTGTGGTAACTGCTTTATACCAGTTAAATTTCTCCAGGAAATGGTAACAATAAACATCACTATTTTTGGCTTTTTTTCCATTTTTCATTTTTTGGCATCAGTGGCTTGTTTGAATAGGTCTTAACGAAGTTACACGATAACTGCATGAAGTATCTTCTCATCATTATTCTCTTTTCTAATTTCATGTTGATTTTTCTCTTTTTTTTAGTTACTTATTGGTCTGACAGAATATAAATGGATCTTTCTGATATGACTCTCACAACACCAACCAGTTTTTCCTGTCTGTTGAGATTTGGTTCAAAATATTTTGTTAAATTCTACCTAGAATTACTGTACTTCTTTATCCTCCACAACCGATATTGGCACATAAGCTGTTATTATTGCCACAGTGTCTTTTTTTGTGTGTGTTAAAAAATAACCCACTCACTCTACTAATATCCATGCAATGTCAAAAGAATTTAAAGGAAGGCACCTGACATTTTTGGGTGAACTCCCTCTGACACATTTACAGGAAGATGTCGACCAGAGTCACACAGATTGGTCAGTCATCATGAGATCATGGGATCAAGGGAAAGAGGGAAATCAATGAGATCATAGATCTACTACAGTACTGACCTTTTTGCTTTAGTTTTTACTTATATAATATGAGATTATCAAGTCTTATCACTTTTGGATGCATGATTAAATCAACTCTCTCAATTAAATTAATGCCCTTTTACACACATATATTTACCCCAAAGGAAAGTTACAAGCAATACTTCCATTTAACTAAATCTTCCTTTTTTTGTTGTTTCATTTATTGAGAGAACACTGAAATTACTATCAAAATTGATCCAGTTAGTATAGTTCAGTTCTTCCAAAAACATATCAACTTGTCAATTACTAGATAAAGGTCTCAGAGAGTAGCAAGAATCAGATTAATATTTATATACAGTTTTAAAGTTTCATCATTATTAGAACCTTTATATACTTTCCCCTCACTCTACAAGTCTCAGTGCAAAAGCAGAAGGGAGTTACACACTGGCCTGAAGGCAAATTTTTCTTTTATTTCATGAGTAGCTATGATCAAAGAATTCATTATCTAATAGCCAATATACTGAAGATTAGTATCTGTAAAGTTAGCTATGTTGCTCCTCAAAAGAACCAGGCTATTAGCAAGAATACTTGAAGTTCTCCAGACTCAGTACAAACTTCCAGATGTTCATATCACACTGACATAGTCTCTGAGAACACAAAGCTAGCTATACATCAGAATGAAAAAGTACTTTGTGGGCAAATAAAACTCCTTATTTTGGAACACTGCTTCAAAAATTAAGGTGGTAAAATTTTACAAAGAAACTTTCATTTATTTAAAAAATACACTTACGTGAAATAAGCATAGTTGCTCATTTATAGGAAATGTCCAGACTTCAAGAGGCAAACTCATTTCTGCAATAATGACCAAACATCTCTGGCAGATCTATGATGAAGCATGTTACCTATGTCATGATAGAGAAGTGACGGACTCAAGGTGCAGAAAGAAACATATTTTTATGTGGCTCTTGTGAGGACTTGTTTTGCTTGACTATACTTAAATATTATAAAGGTTTTCTCTGCCTGTAATGGGGAAGAAGAATTAGGAATAGGCATGACCAAAAGGGGGAAAGGCAATTGAAACATTTTTAAATGAACAGAAGAGAACAGAAGGAAGCTCAGAAGGATGCACAAAGAAGTAGAACAACTCGAAGTACTATCTGGAATTTATTCTGAATTTTTTTAAATGAAGACTCATGACTTCACAAACAATCCTCTTTTTATATTCTACTATATATGTAAAAAAAAAAACTTTTGTTTTTAAGTTCTATTCTGAACTTGGTAAAATTAAAATTTAATTAAAATTTTAAAAACTCACAAAATTCCTCTCACAAATTTCTATTCCTTAATCTCTCCCTGTTGTTCATTCTTTCTAAAAACTGGTTTTCATATTCATTATGGCTCTAGTACCTCAACTCTCCCTATTTTCCCAGTCTCTTAACCCTGCTCCAGCCTCACTTCCCTAACTTGACAATCTTGGCTCTATGGTTTTACCAGTTCAATTACACATGACCAGTCACTCTTGAATCTCTTGTACTTTGATCTACGATAAGTCATACCTTTCCATACTTCATAAAATAACCTTGGGTTAGCTCCCAGTATCTGGCTTCTCTGGTTATACCTTTTTAGAGCCCTGGTAGAGTAAGTCATGTAATAATCAAACACTGTAACTCAATGGTAAATAAATCCAATTGTTCAATCATCAAGCATTTATTAAACACCTACCATGAATCAGGCACAGGTCTATACAGTACATAAATAAGGAAAAAATGAAACAGTTTTTGCTCTCCAAGAGCTTACTTTCTATTAGGGATTATGTCCATATTATCGATATGTTAGTAGATACAAAATGTAAATAAAATAAGTTCAAAATAATTTGGAGGTAGAGGGTGGACACTAGTCCATAAACTAAACTCATAAAAAAAAATGAAACAACTCAAGCAAAAACTATTGAACTTGAATTGTTAGCAAAATAGGAAAATAATTCAGCAAAAATTAAATTCAGACCACCATCTAAGACACCATATACCACAACTGGTTCACAAATAGACATATAATTGAAATATAAATGGTCACACCAAAAATAATTAATAGGGGAAGGAGGAAAAGAGGTACCTTTAAAATTTAAGTGTAAGGGAGAAAATCTTACCAAGTAAGGGGTAGAGCTGATCATAATGACACCATATGCAATTTCAATTCTGTAAAATTAAAAAGTTTGGCACAAACAAAATCAATGCAAGTAGGATGAGAAGGGAAACTACTAATTGGGAGGGAAATATTTTCATCAAATATGCTGCACAAAAGTCTAGTATTCAATATATATGAGAAATTGGTGCAGATATATAGATCAAGAGAAATTTTCCAAAAAATAAGTGGCCAAAGGACATGAACAAAGTTCAGCAGCAGAAATGAAAGTGAACAACACCCACAACAGAAAATGCTTCAAATCACTAATGACAAGAGAAATACATACAATTCTAAGGTTTTGCCTCACACTCATCAATCTGGCAAAGATGATTTAAAAACTGAAATGGTTGATGTGAGAGAAGTTTTGGAGTGATGTGCACATTAATATGCTGTTGATAGAGCTATGAATTGGCAGAACTGTTCTGGAAAGCAATTTGGAACTATGAGAGAAAAATCATTAAACTGTTTATACCCTTTGCTCCAGAGATCGCATTAATACGTATATACCCCAAGGATGTCAATAACAGAAAGTTTCACATATATGTAACAAAATACTTACAGCAGCACTCATTGTGCTAGGGGGAAAAACTAAAAGTGTGCTCAATTGACTGGGGAAATTGACTTAGCAAACCTATGCAAAAGTAGTAGAACATGTAGGGAGACAGTAACAAAATACAGCATCAAAGCAAAGGTTTTGCTGCTTGCTAACAAGCATAATGAAGAAGAAAATATGGTCTAAGTAAGTGTAAAACAACATCCTTCCTTAAGTGACCTTTTAGTCTGGTTCAAATTCATCTGCATATTCTATCTAAAAGGATCTTGAAAACGTCTAATCCTAAGGAAGACATCTGTCTAGAATGAAGAGATTAAATTTAGACCCAGACACAGGAATCAAAAAGAAAAGAAGAATCTTAGTGGCAGTTCAAAGAGTGGGAAATTTGGGGAGGAGGAAGTAAAGGGGTAGCTCTCTGCCTTTGTTTTATTAGCTAGGCATAGTAGGTGGCTATGACTAAAGAGATGTCAGCTTAACCTTTTTAGGGACAAGTTTTAGCCACAATGCCCTAGCAGACTTTGGAGAGGTTGGTCTGCCAGCACCCCAGAAGAAATGAAACATCAAATATGACAGCAAGGAACATTTTTCCACACAGCTGCATTCCTTTGGTTTTCTCCATTATGCACTAGGGACCTCATCATCCTATAAGACTACATTAATTTTCATTCTGACTTTTATAAATTACCAAATTAACTTCTAAAGATCTATGAAGGAAGATGCTATCTACTTCCAGAGAAAGAATTAAAAAACAGAAGTATGTATAAAATGATTTTACATATATATATATATATATATATATATATATATATATATATGTATGTATGTATGTATACACATACTCATATATAATGGCAACCATCTCTATGATGGGGAAGGAGCAGAGAGGAAGAGAAGAAAAGAAAAAGTTACATGATAACTATTACTTATTTAAGAGGAATAGCAAGTCACACATAAGAGATTTGTAGTTTCATGTGCAATCATCATCTTTTTCTCTTCCACTATGTTACAGAAATGCTTATTTTATTTCTTAAGTTGATAATGTAAAAAAAATAGACGGTAATCAGCCTTGGTACTCACATCTCATAAGTACTCTCTGTCCCTCTGAATGGAGGGCAGAAGTAGGATGTTTCCTATCTGACAGCATTTGTTTGAATTTGAGCTTCTTTTGGACTGCTTTGAATTCTCCATCACGCCCCCGTGCTGGATACCTATCCTCCCCAACCCTTTTCAGCTTACTTGTAAATTGTCTTTCTTCATTAGATTATAAGCTTCTGGAAGCAGGTCCTATCTTTTTTCATATTTGTGTCTTCAGTGCTAGCATAATGCCTGACATAAAGTAGACACTTAATAAATACTCACTGACTGAATAAATAGATATGATGTACCCTTGCAAAGTAATACTCAGTGGCAAGCACTAGTAAGTAGAGACTGACAAGTTTATAAGAATACAAACTATTCCCCAACTGATATAAAGTCAAAGTATATGAATAGGCAATTTTCAGATGAAAAAAATCAAATTTATCTATAGGTATACAAAGAAGTACTCTAAATCACTTCTGACTAGAGAAATGCTTCTTAAAACTAGTCTAAGGGGTTCACTTCATACTTCACACCTACCAGATTGTCTAATGTAACAAAAAAAGAAAATGAAAAATGTTGGAGAGGATGTGGGAAAATTGGGACACTGATGTACTATTGGTGGAGTTGTGAAATGATTCAACTGTTCTGGAGAGCAATTTGAAACTTTGCCCAAAGGGAAATCAAAATGTAAATATGCTTTGATCCAACAACACCACTACTAGATCTGTATCCCAAAGAGATAACAAAAGAGGGAAAAGGACCTATATGTGCAAAAATATTTAGAGCAGATCTTTTCATGATGGCAAAATACTGGTAACTGGGAGGATGCCTACCAACTGGGGAATGCCTGAAGAAGCTATAGCATATGAATGCAATTGAATACTATTGTGCAATAAGAAATGAACAGGCACATTTCAGAAAAACCTGGAAAAACTTGAATGAACTGATGAAAAGAGAAATGAGCAGAACCAGGAAAACATTGTACACAGCATCAACAACATTGTGTGATAATCAACTATGAATGACTTAGATCTCAGCAACACAACAATCCAAGACAAGTACAAAAAATTCACAAAGGAAAATGCTATCCACATCCAGATAAAGAATGGACAGACTCTGTATGCATATCAAAGAATATTTTTCTCACTTTATTCTTTGTCATGGTTTATTTTTTCCTTTTGAATTTGTTTCTTCTTTCACAAATGTGAATAATATAGACATATGATTTACATGAGAGTACATATATAAGATATCAAATTACCTACTATTTTAGAAAGAGGGTAGGGGAGAGAGGGAAGGAGGGAGAAAATTCTGGAACTCAAATCTTATAAAAATGACTACTAAAAATCATCTTGATGAGTAATTGGAGGGAAAATAAAATGCTATTTTTAAAAAGCAGCGATTGTGACTAGCAGGGCAATGTTTAGCAATCCTCCAACAGATCACTGGAGACCAACTTCCAGGTTAGACTACATACCCAATAGTGACTAAGAACTCAATACAGGGAAGGGGAACAACAAGCCCAATGAAGATACTGCCCCCAGAAATAAACACAAGAAAAGCAACAAATATCATGAGAAAAACAAAGATAATCATTGCAAAGTAGGAGATATGAGCTGCCTCTCAACATATGTCTTGGCATATATATTTTCTATTCTTCCCAATGACAACATGTATATATGTGGGATAACGTGTTACCAAATTTATAGTTCTCTTTCAACTTTTCTTGCCATGTTATTTCATTAAATTCTTTTAGGTGGAACCAAGATGACTCTTTCCCCACAACACATAAAATACCTGTAAAAAATTACTCTAAATAAATGCTAGAGAAGGAGAAGCCACAAAACAATAGAGTGAAAAAGATTTCCAGCCCAAGGTAGCCTGGAAGGCCAACAGGAAAAGTCTATTGCAGGAGCATCAAGGAGACCACAGCCCACAGAGCCCAGTCCAGGTTTGGCCATGTGGTGCAGGAGGAACATGACCAGAACAGGTGTCAGGGGCGGAATCCCAAGCAGCAGAATTAAAACCAAGCAAAATTGAGTATAATACTTCAGGGGGGAAATGATCATTCAATGAAATAGAGGACTTTCAAGCATTCTTGATGAAAAGACCAGAGTTGAATAGAAAATTTGACTTTCAAACACAAGAATCAAGAGAAGTATGAAAAGATAAACAGGAAACAGCAATGATAAAAGACTTTCTAAAGCTGAACTGTTTACATTCCTACATGGAAAGATAATATTTGTAGCTCTTGAGATTTTTCTCGGTATTTGGGTGGGTGGAGGGATTATACACACACACACACACACACACACACACACACACACACATAGACAGAGAGTACAGGTTGAGTTCAATCAGAAGAGATGATATCCATAAAAAAATAAAATTAAATTAAAGGGTGAGAGAGGAAAATAGTTGGAGGAGAAAGGGAGAAATGGAATGGGGCAGACGATCACTCATAAAAGAGATAAAAAAAAATCTTTTCAATAGAGGAGAAAAGGGAAGAGGTGAGAGGGGAAAAGTGAAGCTTA
Organism: Potorous gilbertii; assembly: GCA_028658325.1. Taxonomy (NCBI): domain Eukaryota; kingdom Metazoa; phylum Chordata; class Mammalia; order Diprotodontia; family Potoroidae; genus Potorous; species Potorous gilbertii. The sequence continues at coordinate 86,705,634 of CM053772.1, read as the reverse complement.
CTCTCTTCACATATGGCTTAAGGAGGGAATAACATGCTCACCAAATTTGGTATGAAAATCTATCTTATACTACAGCACAGAAGGGGACAAGTTTGGTGACAGGAATGATAGAAGGGAGGGCAAATGGGAGAAGGGAGTAATGAGAAGTAAACACTTTTGGGAAGGGACAAGATCAAATGAGAGAATTGAAAAAAAGTGGGGGGCAGGGTAGGATGGAGGGAAATATAGTTAGTCTTACACAACATGACCATTATGGAAGTCTTTTGCAAAATGACACATACATAGCCTGTATTGAATTTCTTGCCTTCTCAGTGGGGATGGGTGGGGAGGGAGGGAGGAAGAGAAGTTGGAATTCAAAGTATTAGAAATGAATGTTGAAAATTTTTACTGCATATAACTGGGAAATAAGAAACGCAAGTAATAGGTTATAGAAATTTATCTTGCCCTACACAAAAAGAAGATGGGGATAAGGGAAGGGTGGGGTGTGATAGAAGGGAGGGCACGCTGAGGGAAAGGGTAATCAGAATGCAAGGTGTTATGGGGTGGGGGTAGGGGAGAGATAGGGAGAAAAATTGGAACTCAAAATTTTGTAGAAATGAAGGTCGAAATCCAAAAACAAAACTATTTAAAAAATTAAGAATTTATTTTGTAAGAATTTCTTATGTACTTATTTGCAGAGATAATCTGCTTCTTTGTTCCCGGGAGACAAAAACTGTTTCACTTTTGTCCTTGTTGTGCAAAAGACCTAGCACAGTGCCTTAAACGTAACAAGTATTGGATTCATTGTTGGTGGAGCTGTGAGCTGAACCAATCATTATGGAGAACAATTCGGAAATATTCCCAAAGGGCTATAAGAATATGCGTACCCTCTGACCTAGCAATACCAATTCTAGGGCTGTATCCCAAGATCATAGAAACGGGAAAAGGACCCCTGTGTACAAAAATATTTATAGCAGCTCTTTTTGTGGTGGTCAAGACCTGGAAATAGAGGGGATGCCCATCAATTGGGGAATGGCTAAACAAGTGGTATATGAATGTAATGGAATACTATGTACTATAAAAAATGATGAACTGAAAGGTCTCAGAAAAACCTGGAAAGACAGATATATATATATATATATATATATATATATATATATATATATGTACTGATGCTCAGTGAAGTGAGCAGAACTAGTAGAACATTGTTTACAGAAACAGCCACAGGGTATGATGATTGATTTTGATAGACTTAGTTAGCCCTTGTCAGAAATGCAATGACCTAAAACAATTCCAAAGGACTCATGATGACAAATGCCATTCAAATTCAGAAAAAGGCCTATGAAGTTGGAATGCAGAGGGAAGCAGACTATTTTATTTTTGTTTTGTTTTCTTTTCTTTCTCATGTTCTCTCCAATTCATTATAATTTTTATATTCTATGTAATGTTAGCTTTGAAAACAATCCTTCCTCCATGTTTAGCTATATATCTTATTTGCTAAGGCACACATATCAATTAGCTATTTTTATCACTGATACCTGATAACATTTACTTCATTCCATACATTATTCCTCTGATACCTTAAAAATTCCTTCAGGCAAAAACTAAAATTCATTTATTCATTAGTAATTACTGTTTTATCATTTAATTTTTATTCATTTAAATCACAGTTCAGATAGCAAGATCAGGTTAAATGATCCTGTAACCTCAATGAGACAAGAAGTAATTATAAGAAAAATAGAAAATGCAATAGAATCTCTAAATATAATATCAATATATTTATATTTACCTAAGAAGAATTAACATTCTCTTTTAATAAGAACTTCATAATTATTTATGAGATAACTAAATTATAGAATTTCACACTGGAAGGGATCATAGAGAGATCATCTAATCTAATCACCCTTAATTCATAGATGAAAAATCTAACCAGCTTAAATTTTACCTAACTTATAATTATCTATTGTATAGATTATCTCTAAATTAGAAGAACCAAGCAGTCACAATTTTCAAAGACTTCCATTTAAAAATCACCTTTCATCCCAATCATATTTTTATACTATTTATTGGACTAAGTTTAGGGTAAAGTTAATAACCAACAGACAAATATATCTCAATTTTAAACATATGAGTTCCCATTTTTAAACTACATAGTGAAGGGAAAATGCAATCAAGAAAAAAATTCAATTCAAAATTTAAAAGAACTCAAAATGTCATCATAAAATGTCTCACACATTAAAAGGGAGCTACTTTAAATTATTTGCCTTTCACTGAGTGCATAATCTTATTTCATTTTGGAAATTTAATTGTGTTTTGCGTATGACCTTTAAAGCATCATTGTCACAGTTTGATGATAACATCCTCATAATTTCCATGCAATATTCTTCCACAGATGGGAAGTAATAAAGTCATAATAGAAATACTCAAACTTTAGGTTGGTATTTGGGAAATTTTTCTTTTCTAAAATTTAAATATTTGTCTTTTCGGAAATGAAAACTATATTTTGTTTGATTTTCTTAGGAAAGTGTAGATATTTTGAAGGGTTAAAAAGACCTGAAATATCCTTCTCATTACTTTCTCCTCATCCAAACTCCACCTCTTACATGCAACCAAACTCAAGTACAATCTCCTTCAAGATAATGTGCCAGACAAATCCTATAGGCATTATGCAAACTCTCAATTAGAAATTTTTTATTTTCCATAGCAGTTGATGTTTCATTCTATGTAATGAAGTACAAGTTTGCTTTGAGACTGCCATGCTAGATCCCATCTAAGTAAATGTACTTTTAGCTTGTTAAATAAGCTGTGTCCCTACTCTGGAGTTTTTGACACAATTTTCCATTGAAATATTATAAATTATCATTAGATTCTATCACTGACTCATCAAAGTTGAAACCACAGTATTGACAAAGAAAAAATATAAAATGGCCTGCAGTCTCAGATTGCCCACTTTTACATCTGCAAGGATGGGAATTGAACGGTGGCAAATAAGGAAAAGGTTGTTAAGAATCACATAGTATATTTAGACTTTAACTTGGCTGTTAGTACAGGCATAGCTTGTTTAATTGTGCTTTGCTTTACTGTACTTCACAGATAATACTTTCTTTCTTTACAAATTGAAGGTTTGTGGCAATCTCCACTCAATCAAGTCTATCAATAACATTTTTTCCAATAGCACCCACTCACTTCATGAATCTGTGTCACACTGTCGTAATTCTCACAATATTTCAAACTTTTTAATTACTGTTATCTCTGTTATGGTGATTTTGATCAATGATCTTGTACACTGTTGTTATAATGATTTGGGGGTACCACAAACCACACCCATAAGATAAAAAACTTAATTGATAATGTTATATGTGTTCTGACTGTTCTTCCTCTCCTCTCCTCTGTTCTCTCTCTCTCTCTCTCTGCCTATTTCCCAAGACACAACAATATTGAAATTAGGCCAATCAATAACCCTACAATGACCTCCAAGTGTTCAAGTGAAAGGAAGATTCAATCAATGTGGCAAACTTCATTGTTGTCTTATTTCAAGAACATCTAACAGCCACCTCAACCTTTAACAACCACCACCATCATCAGTCACCAGTCATCAGCACCGAGGAAAGACCCTCGACCAGCAAAAAGATTACAACTTGGTGTAGGCTCAGATGATGTTCAACACTTTTTAACAATAAAGTATTTTTAATTAAGGTATGTACATTGTTTTTAGACATAATATGATCACACACTAGACTACAGTATAGCGTAAACGTAAGTTTTGCATGCAATGGAAAACAAAGTCATGTGATTCAATACTTCTGAGGTATGGCCTGCGCTAAAAAATTGTTCAGATCATACTGGTAGAAGTCCTGAATAGTATCAGTTTTGACACTCTTATTGGCAAATAGGAGTACAATCAGAAAAGTGAGACTGAAGCCATGCCATATGAGAATTCACTAAAGGTTCTAGAGATATTTATTACGAAGAGGAGAAGGCATAGTAGAAGAATAAGATAGCTGTCTTGAGATACTTGTAATGCTTGTCCACTTAAAAGAAAAATTATATCTGTTCTGCTTTCCCTCAAAAGACAAAACTAGAAGTAATGAGTAGAAGTTAAAGAATGGCAGATTTACATTAAACATGCAAGAAAACTTCCTAATAATTCTAGCTACCCCAAACACAGAATGAAATGTCTCAGAAGACAGTAAGCTACCCATCACTACAGGTTTTCCAATGAGATATTTCACATTATCTTCCATTTTGTCATTCTTTTGGTTTTGTTTTGTGATTTCTTGGTTTCTCATAAAGTCATTAGCCTCCATCTGTTTCATTCTAATTTTGAAAGAACTATTTTCTTCAGTGAGCTTTTGAACTTTTTTTTCCATTTGGCTAATTCTGCTTTTGAAAGCATTCTTCTCCTCATTGGCTTTTTGAACCTCTTTTGCCAATTGAGTTAGCCTATTTTTCAAGTGTGTTACATTCTTCAACATTTTTTTAGGTCTCCTTTAGTAAAGTGTTGACCTGATTTTCATGCTTTTCTTGCATCCCTCTCATTTCTCTTCCCAGTTTTTCCTCCACCTCTCTTACTTGATTTTCAAAATCCTTTTTGAGCTCTTCCATGGCCTGAGACCACTGAATATTTATTTTGGATGTTTGGAATACAGAAGCTTTGACGTTTATGTCTTTCCCTGACGGTAAGCGTTGTTCTTCCTCATCTGAAAGGATGGAAAAAGATATCTGTTCACCAAGAAAGTAACTTTTTATAGTCTTTTTCTTTTTCCTTTTTGGGCATTTTCCCAATCAGTTACTTGACTTTTGGGTCCTTTGTCAAGAGTAGGGTATACTCTGGGAATCTGTAAGATCTCAGTTCCTCCAAGGTGGCACAATCAAGCGTGTACTGGTCTGGAAGCAGAAAGAGATTTTTGTGCCCAGAATCTTAGCAGTTACCTCTCCACAGTCACCTGGCCTCCAGTTCCGCCAAGTCAGCACTGGGGGCTGATTTGCATTTAAGCTGTGGGAGTAGGGCCACCATCCAGTGTGAGACAAAGACCAGCTCCCTCAGGGCCTCTACACAGGGCTGAGGTAATATCCAGCTCCTCAGTGCCCCCAAGGGTTTTTACCCTCCAACAATGGATGTGGGTGGCTGTACAGGCTGCTATGTGGCCTCTGTGGCTGCTGCTTACTGCCAGAGCTATGGGAAGACCCTTCTCCCTTCCTGGCCAGCTGAAAAAACCCTGTCACTGATCTTTGGCACCTGTGGGTTGAGGGATCTGCAGACTGCTGCTGCTGGGACTGGGGATTCGTTGCTACTGCGACTGGAGATTCCGCCCCCATGTGTCCTCCTCCCAGAGTCGCCTTGCGCCACGCAGCCAAGGCTGTGCTGGACTCCGCTCTGGGTCTGTGCAACCAACATTTCCCGTGGGCCTTTTGGGTCACCCTGGGTTGGAAATCTCCTCCACTCCGTTGTTCTCCCCTTCTGCCGCTCCAAAATTTGTTGAGAGTTCCTCTCTACAGGTATTTTATGGGCTGTGTGGGGAAAGCCTGGGTTTGTGTGTCTTTCTACTCCATCATCTTGGCTCTGCCCCTCACTACAGGTTTTCAAGCAGAGGTTGAATGACCATCTGTCAAGAGCATTGTAAAAGAACAACAGCTGAGTTCTGGTTTGGCCTAATGATAACTGAAATTCTATCCCTTTGATTCTGAGTCTTTAAGTCTTAATTCACAGACTGAATGAATGACAGAATTCCAACTTAACTTTTAAAAAAGGATATTTGAGTCATTCATTGGTTTGTCTCGATAATATGAGCTTTTCCAAATTTGAATGGGAATGAGCCAGCTAGCACCATCTATAAGACAATTTCTTTTAACGCAAAAGTTAAAGGGTTAAAATTAATCATTTGCCCAAATCATTAAAAGTAGACTTGAAACTTTTACATGGGAAAAATATATAACAGGTTTAAAAAAGAGGAGGAGAGGAAGAATTATCAAGTAGTTGTACTTCAAGTGAATAATGGGCTAATGAGCATGATTATTTAGAAGACAGTTTGAAAATTTAAAGGTTCATCTAATCAAGAGTCATCTGGATCCAGTGACCAGATATTCATCAGGATGACTAGAGATGGTCCAGGATGCAGTAGGAGACCTTGGCCCCTTTAGGCCAAGGCCTTTTCAGGTACTTACTTAGGGTGAGGTAATACCCATTCAGTGAATAGGTCTATTTAAGAAGTATCAGGGGATGGTCCATTTAATGAAACAAAGGAAAGTAACTAAATCAGGTTGGACAGGAAACAGTAAGAGTTGCTATTGATAATCACTCTTAAGTCAGGAGGGTCCAGAAAACAGGCCTTAAGTGGAGCTTGGGCAGAGGGCTAGTGTGGTACAATTGAGAGTGCAGTAGGGAAAGGGAAGGGAAAGGAAAAGGAGGGGAGGGGAGGAGAGGAGAGAAGGAAAGAGGGAAGGGAAGTAAGAGATCAAGTCAGTAAACCCCAAGTTAACTGGGTATCCTCTGGTCATCCAAGTTTACCTTCCTTTGGGTAGGAGAAGGAAGAAGAGGGGAAGATGGACAGGAGAGGAGGAGCTGAGTTACCCAGTTAGCTGGGTCCCTATTCAGGCAGCTGGGTTTACTCACAGATTGTTGTGTCCGTCCTTCACTGCCAAAGAAGACCATGCCATCAGAGAAATGATGGCATGACTTGCACTTGACTTTGTTTTGATTGAGGGAGGGCTATGCAGGTCACCAGCCTCACTTCTCCTCTGGAGTCATGTGGATCCATCAAGGTGACTGGAGATGGTCCCACATGTATACATATGCACATACATACATACACATACACATAACATAAGGATAATACAACCCAAATCTGAGGAAGGAAAAAGCATAAACAAGAAAGATAGTGGAAACATATTAAAGAAGATTCCCAGAAGAGAAGTCCCTGTGCTGAGCTGAAGGGAAAAAAAGGATTCTGAGAGTCAAAGGTGAAAGTGGAATGTACCGTAAGCACAGGAGACGATTTAAAAAAACAGATAAACAAAACCAAAGCAAAAAAAGTCCCTGAACTGGCATATAAATCTGTTAAATTTGGGGGGGAAAATAATAAATTAAACAAATCAGTTAATTTGATCCAAAAATTGACATAACAAAAAGAGAAAAGAAAAAAGTGATAAATGAAGTGGAAGAAAATTCAAAAAATATTTTTAAAATCAGACTAACATATCTAGCAATACAGAATCTGAATGACATCATTTTTTAAAAGAAAATTAAATAATCCAGAAACTAAGTTCCAAAGAAAGAAGAAAAATCCAGGTGCCACATAAATTCACAAGAGAATTTTATCGAATATTTGAAGAACAATAAATTTCATTATTACATACATTATTTGTGAAAATACAGAAAGAAGGCATCCTAGCAAACTCATTCCATGAAACAAATAGGGCCTTACCACTGAAACCAGATTGAAGATAAAGCAGAGGGGGAAAAATGACCCATATCATTATTGGGTATCAATGTAAAGTCAATGTAATACATTGAATAAAATATTAACAAAGAGGTTACTTCAGCTAGGTGGTGCTATGGATAGAGGACCAGCCCTGGAGTCAGGAAGACTCTAGTTTGGTCTCAGACATTTACTAGCTGTGTTTGGTCTCAGATACTATCTGACCATGTGCAAATCACTTAACCATGTCTACTTCAGTTTCTTCATCTATAAAGAAAGAAATGACAAACCACTCTAGTATCTTTGTCAAGAAAACACAAAACAGGGTCAAGAAGAATTGAACACAACTAAACCGAATGAACAAAAAACACAGCAACATATTTTTTAGAAGTTTATGTACTCTAACCAGATTATATAAATCTGCATGAAAAGAATACAGGTCTAGTTTCAATATTAGGAAAATCATTAACAATACTGATATATCAAGAACACAAGTAATAAAAATCATGTTTATATTAATAAAGAAAACACTTTCAAAAATGCAATAGTTATCTATGTTTTTAAAAGCATTGAAAAGTATATGAATAAGTGATTCTTAACTATGGTCAACAATATCTATCTAAACCACAAGCCACCATTATGTGAACTGAAGATAAAACAGAGGTCCACCTGATAAGCAAAGATGCCTATCGTTGCCACTATTATTTGATATTGTTCTGGAAATATTTGCTTTTTCCAAAAGGCATAACAAAGTAATTGGGAAAATAAGCATCAGCAAAGAAAAAATGAAATCACATATGTTTTTAACAGAGAGTATGCTTTCAGGATAATACAATTATTGCTTTTTAAGATAGTCTGAAATCTGGTATTGTTAGACCCAATTCCCACTTTTTTTTAAAGTATTATTAGATTCATGGCCTTTTTGTTCTTCCGTATGAATTTTGTTATTAATTTTTCAGGTCTATAAAATAGTTCTTTGGTAGTTTGGTATGGCACTGAATAAATAAATTTAGGAAATACTGTCCTTTTTACTATATTGGCCCAACTTATTTATGAGCAATTAATGTTTCTCCAGTTATTTTGGCCTGTTTTTATTGGTACAGAATTTTTTATAGATTCATATGGTATTCATATAGTTTCTGGGTGAATTTTGGTAAATAAATTCACCAATACTTTCTATATGGAACGCTTCTTTGTAGCTCTTCATGCTAGGTTTCCTTGTTAATATATAAGGATACAGACAATTTATATTATATCTTTGAAACTTTGCTAAACTTACTATTTCAATTAATTTCAGTTGATTCTCTAGGCTTTTCTAAAGTACACCATCATATCATTTGCAAAAAGTAATTTTGCTTCCTCTTTACCTATGTGTGATCTCTCAATTTTTTTTCTGGTCCTGCTGCTACAGCTATCACCACTGACACTGTTAAAGACTAGTGATAATGATGGACATCATTGTTTTACTCCTGATCTTACTGGAAAGGCCTCTAACATTTTTTCATTACATAGTATTTTTTCTTGGCCTCAGATATTATTTACTATATTAAACATTATATTATATTACTATATTAAGGAAGGTTTCATTTATTCCTGTGATTTCTAGAATTTTTCATAGAAATGTATTTTGTCAAAAGTCATTTTAGCATCTATGGTTAAAATGTTCTAATTATTTATATCATTAACAAAAGGTATTCTATTTTTAGTCTACCTTGCATTACTGGCATAAATCTAAACTGATCAAAGTACATACTCATCCTAAAATAGTGGTTTAAGCAAATCTCTTAAGACAATAAATTATGAGTTGTATTTATCATTACTGGGGAAAATTGCAACAATGGTAAAAGAATATACATTTTAGAGTTTACTATGCATACAAACATAAGAAATGAAATAAACGATCTATTTTAATAGCATAATATTGTTATTTACCAAATATTCCCCATGTCCTCTTAAAAAGTTTCTCATGCTCCAGGGTGGGAAGCTTTGTGACAAAAATCAAAGATTTAAAGCTGAAAGTGACTTTACAAACCATACAAGTCTCACATTTTATAAGTAAGAAAAATACAATCCAGAAAACTAAAGAGACTTACCCAAGACTACAGATCATACTTTTAAACCTGGAAGATCATCTTACCAACATCCTACCCCATTTCCCATATGAGAAAATTGAGGTCCACTAAGAGTAAGTAGTCTTCCCAAGATCAGCATCAATAAGTGGCAGCTCCAGAACCCAAGTTTGCTGACACTGAATCTAGTGTTTATGTCACTGTCCTACACTTCCTCTCCACATTTTTTAAAAGACTGAATTGATGAAATTTTCTTTTAAAACTCTCCTTTCATGTTATTGGTGTGCCAACCCCACAGTGGAAAAGTTCCAAAGTCTTGAACATCAAAAGGGTGCAGAAAGGCAATCTGGCACAATGAGAATAAAGGCTAAGGAAGATAGTTTGGAGAAGAAGAAAAGAATCACACTATATATCTGACTTCAGTAGACACTCCCCGTTATTCTCCTAAGCAGCCAAGGGCAAAATTGGTAAGGAGAAACTCAAAAAGAAACGAAAAAGGCCACAATATACATATACAACTTTATGAGGCCTCCCTGGCTTGTTTCCTCAGAGGCAAATTCTCTTCATTTCACCTAAAAACTACCCTCTCCTTCAGCCTAGCCATGCAGAGGAAAAGGTAGCACCTGCTACAAAAGATCTGCCCAAGAGGCTAAGGTAGCTCATTCCAGCTGCCTCCCAAACTTCAGATCAAAGCCACTAGAAAGGAAGATGGCAAAAATGGAAGAAAAATAGAAAATCTTCATTATTTCTTCCTACTACTCCCTCTTCCAAATTGTTGTGCATTTGGGGTGAGGTATATACTTGATATCTACTTATTTGCAAACATGTGGTGTTCCTTCAGTAAAGTAAGTAAGCTCCTTGACAGCACTGATTATCTCATCTTTATATTTATGTCATCTCGGTACTCAGCAGCCTCTGACACACTGTTGCTATGCAAGAAATGCTTGCTAATTGACTGCTGATTAAGTTAAGTAATCCAAAATTCTACATCATCATATTCTCCTTATACAGCCTTCTGTGTACCTTTTCTAGAAACATACTTCCTATCATTTTCTGTATTCCACTCTCCTCTCATGTGCTTGAAATGCTAGAAAAATGAGAGTGAAAAGGTATGGAATTATAACAAAGTAAGAAATGACCTACCTGACTTAACTTCATTAAACTTATTTTATTAAGATTAAATATACTAGAAGCGAATATATGATGTATGTAAATGAGTATTAAAGCCACAACTGATTGATATAATGGCAATACTGTTGAGGTTGCAGTGGTCCATTTACAAAGTCTTTCCTAAACACAAATAAAATAGCTCTTTTACAAATCTTCACTTTTTATGTACAGGTGGAAATAAATGTATTTTATTTACATAAAAAATACTTTTTCCAATATATCTAGATTACTTCTCTCCTCCTCTTTTCTATTCATCCTCCCTTCGCTGGTAAATCCAAAATTATATGCTAAAATAAATATTACCAGAAACATTACAAATAGATAAAAAGCAAATTTTCTATGTAGTGATTCCTGCTGGGAATTCCTTATTTTCCAAGGATAGGGAAACATGTAATACCAAGGTTATATCTCCAGGATACTGCATGTCATGTGAAATGATTCAAATTTTGCACACCTTGGGGGGCGGAGCCAAGATGGCAGCGTAGAAAGACTCACCTAAGCTAGGTCCGAACCCACAGCCCATAGATTTCCTGTAAAAAGAACTCCTGACAAATTCTGGAACAGTGGAAGCCGCGCAGAAACACAGTGAAGGAGATTTCCGT
>CM053772.1:86641269-86693896 GCA_028658325.1 Potorous gilbertii | reverse complement strand
ACTAATGGGGAGAAAATTTTGGAACCCAAAATCTTGTGAAAATGAATGTAAAAAGTTAAATAAATTTATTTAAAAAAATTAAAAAAAAAAATTTTGCACACCTTTTAGACTATATTTCAAACTTTTTATAAAATTTCTGAATGACTCTGAGAAAAGCCATAAGCAAAAAAATAAATTAATAAATCTATGGAACTCTTAGCAACAATGAATGTAAAGACCACAGATTCCTGCATTTAGGAGTTGTAAATGTATAAAAAGAAAAGCAAGAAAGTATAAAGATCTTACTAGACTCTTAGGAAAGACAGAAGGTATCAGAAGACTGCAAGAAAAAACCAAAATCTTGGCAAAACAACTAAAAGATTTCTTTTCTCCTAAAACAAAGAAGTATAAATTAAAAGCCTTGAGTCAGTTCAAACTGACACAAAGCAAAGAATTTGAGACATAATTGGGCATGAAAACTAAAAGTACTATTTGCTATAAAAATGCTGTTGTCCAGTTGTTTTCAGTCAGGTTCAATTCTTCATGATCCCATTTGGGGATTTCTTGATAAAGACACTACAGCAGTTTGTCATTTCCTTCTCCAACTCATTTAACAGATGAAGAAACTGAGGAAAACAGGGTTAAGTGACTTGCCCAGGGTCACATATCTAGTAAGTGAAGCTGAATTTCAATTCAGGAAGATGGTTCTTTCCATTTCCAGGGCTGGCACTCTATCCACTATCACCACCTACCTACCCCTTGTGAAATGTTGAGTTATTAGGCTTAAAAAATAAATTTTTTGCCTGTAAGATTACAAATAAAATTAAAGTGACACTATCACAGTAGCCTTTTGGTTGCTCCCCCTGCTGAAAGTCTCTCCTCACTTCAGTCTATCCTCCATTCGACTTATAAAATGACCTCATTTAAATAAGACCTATGCTGCCACCACCCCTATACAATAAATTCTACTGACTCCCTATTACCTCTAGTATCAAATATAAACTCTATCTTTGGCTTTTAAAACCATTTATAACCTATCTTTTCAATCTTTTTACACCTTACACCCCTCCATCTTCTTCACGCCCAGTGACACTGCCTCCTTTCTTTTCCCCACAAAAGACCCTCCATTTCCAGGTGTTGTATTTTCTCCTATCTCTGGAATTCTCTCTCCTCATTTCTATCTCCTGGCTTCCCTTGCTTGCTTCAAATCTCAGCTGAAGACCCACCTTCTGCAAGAAGCCTTTGCCAATCCTCCTTCAGGCTTGTGCTTTCCCTCTGGGATTATTTCCAATTTATCCTGTCTCTATCTAGTTTCTTCATCATTGTTTTCCAATTGTCTTTCCCATTAGTTCCTTGAGAACAAAACTATTTTTGCATTTCTTTGTATCCCCAGAGATTAGCCCATGCCTGGAATACAGGGGCTTAAAAATGGCTTGTTGATCTGGTTTTATTGATCATCATCAATCAAAAGAAGAACTTCAATAGGAGCTACTGCTCCTATCCAAAAGTTCTTCACGGTCACTTTCAAAGGCTAATTTACTTTAATAAAATATAATACATAAAAATCCAAAACTACAAAACAAATAATAAGTTGGTTATTCATACTTATGAAATTTTTCTTTTTTTCACAAGAATTCAAAACTGAATTCTTCTAAATAGTAAGTTTCCTCTGATACATTCAAAATATGATTCTATTTTTTAAAATATAAGGAAATTTTCTTAGGAAGACATCTATTAGGAATATGTGAAAATTCTATAGTACTATGATAATGAATTTGCTTGCAAAGATACTATTAAAAGGTATTAGGACTTCACTTTGCTTTCACACATTAAAATTCTTTGATGTGGACCTGTCATTTCATCAATGTAATTACTACCTCCATTGATGAAGATTTAAGTCCTCTCAACCTGGGCTATTCTTGCTCATGTCATTTCATAAATATCTCATAAAATCTCATAAATATTGCGAAAGGGGTCCAAGCAAAGCCAGGGGAGCCTTCATCCAGTTTTCTTGACATTGCTTGAATACCAGTAGAGCACACATGCTTTTTCCATTTGTTAGCCTTGGTTCTTGTCACATGATTGACCCCACCTTCTTTTCCGACCACACCTCTCTCTGATGGTTAAAACCAAAGCAAAAACTAGTATCTTTCACTGTCTTGGAAAACAGGCAGCACAAAATTCAAATGAAAGAGGAATTCCCTACAGATGCCACTATTCTTAAAGGACACTGCACTGATGATATGAAGTCCTAGCTCTTTCCACAGTCCACAAAATGTATATCGTTCAAAATAGACTAGACAAACTATCCAGGCAATGGAAACAAGTGTGTAAAGAATGAATGTTATTCACATGCAACTAAATGGATAAGATATATAGAGCCACTTTGACAGAAGCTGTGCACGAATAATAAGCAGGGTAGAAAAGTGAAAAAAAAGAAGAAATTAACCTTTGGAAAACTGTACCATGCTTTTAATGACTCCAGACTTCTCCCTGAAACAAAACTCAACCTTTATAACAATATTCTTTTCACGGTGATCTATGTCTATGAGTCAATAAATGCCCAAGTCTCTGAAATATTAAAGTTGAGGGTCACCCAAAGGTTAATAAAAAGGCATATGATGGGCATGAGTAGGCTGATCACACAAAGAAGAGCTGTATATCAAATTATATTTTCTCTTTTTCTCCTAAAACAATTTCTGAAATTCATTCCCACAGAAAACATTTTTGAATAAAGATATAAAAATCACACTTATAAATCTTAATGTTGACTTCAAAGGGCACTCTCCCTTTTCAATTTGTTGTCTATGCACTGGAAGTCCTATAACATTCTGGGGCTTAATGAAATCAACACTGTAATATCATCTCCAAATAGAAGGCTCTAGAGAATATCATCATTTATAAGGCATCCCTCTTGTACTAGGGCCATGTGCAAGTATATGATCAATATCAGGGGACAACCATACCTTTCCATGTTTTATGCCTCAAATGCTAATGATAGGGACTGCAAAATAACGTTATCCTTATGAAAGTATCTATTAAACCCAGGATACTATAGAAACTTCTCAAGGAAATCCATAATAAATGTTTTTCTTTCATTCATTTATTCATTCATTCATCTAAATAATATTTAAAAGAAAATTCAAATAAGTAAAGGCCTATTGCCCAAACTTTGACAGACAGCTAAATTGAGAGTCCACTAAGTTGGATTCACTAACAAATCAATCTTGGTTGGCACTGCAGAAAGACAGTAAGGAGGCCAGAATTGAATAAGAAAAGGGAAAATTGTATTTGGGAAATGGCACCATGCTTTAAATGGTGTCAAACTCAAAGAGAAAAGTGGGCCACTAAACCTTAAATAAAAATCTCTGAGCAGTTATATTCACTTAGAAAACCACATTCTAATATTATCTATGTCCTCCTATATTTATGTTTATTTTTTTAAATCTTTCTCAATTTTCATCACCTCTTATTTAGATCACTTCAATTACTTCAATAACTGCCAAAAGGCCTGTTTGATCAAAGTCTTCTATATTCCACCTATCTTCTGTCTGTACAGCCGCAAAAGTAACATTTCTAAAGTACAAGTCTATGACACTCCCCTGCTCGATAAACTCAAATAGTTCCTCAATTACTTCTTGAATCATATACAAATGCCCCTGTTTGGTATTTAAATGTCCTGCACAACCTGGTTCCAAACTCCTGCTTCTGGGTTTAATATAGTAGTACACTACTTTTCTTTCATACACTCCACATTCTAGCCAAAGCAGTCCCAGTAAATCACATTCTTCCTCCTGTCCCTGTGACTTTGTATGGGTCCAGAGCAGGGAATCTATGACCTCAAGGCCATACATGGCCTTCTATTTCTTTGGGTGCAACATTTTGACTGAGTCCAAGTTTTATATAACAAATCCTTTTATTAAGGGGATTTATTCTGTGAAGTTTGGATTCAGTCAAAAAGCCACATTTAAGGGCCTAAAGGGTTACATGTGGCCTCGAGGCCATAGTTTCTCTACCCCTGATAGGTTATCCTCAGTGTTTGAAATATACTCCTTCCCTTGTCAAATCCCTAGCTGTTTTCTAAGTTCAACTCAGGTGCCAACTCTTACAGGAAGTCTATTGTGATCCTTCACTCCAACCTCAGAGCCTATGTCCAGAAATTACCCTGCATGGATTTTGTATTACATTTTCTATGTATATCAAAGAATATAATTTCCTTAAGGGTAGGGAATTTTTCATTTATTCCTTTTATACCCAGTACCTATTTCCTTTACCAGGCACAAAGGAGAAATTTGATAAATGATTAGTGAATGAATGAATGAATGTATGAATGAGTGAGTGAATGAATGACTTGGCCAGCTTCATATAAGTATTAAGCATTGGAGCCAATAATTGAAACCAAACCTTCTAATCCCAGATATAGCACTCTTTCCCATTGACCCAGCTGCTTCTTTTCCATGGAGAAGATTCAGTTAAGACCAAAACTTGTGCTAAGTCAACTGCAAATGTAACATCAGGAATCGGGAACCATATACTCATTATGCAAAAATACCTGTTCTGATAAACTCTTACTGAACCTGAAATTACTATAGAGGCTCTCTAACTCAGCATATGCACTAACACCTCCACTACTCCCTCAACCCTATATTTACCTATATTTTTCTTCTGCCTCTATGGAATTAACTTCCCATTAAAGGGTGTCCTTTTATCACATGCTGTATCGGTGAAGCCTGGTTCAATCTCCTCTATACTGCACTGTTCATATCTACAGAAAACACTCCAATCCAGACTATACTAACTTATCAAAATGCTCATTATAGAATATAAATGTTAATTTATATAGAACATAAATGTTAAAAAGCAATGTTGTTTAGAGAATATCAATTAGTTCTTGCTATAAGTAAAGCAAACATTTATCAAATTTTCATTCGATTACTAGATAATGTTTGTAAATGTTATCAGGATCATGAGATCATAGATTTAGAGTCAGAAGGGAACTCTGAAGTCCATCTCTCAACTCCATGTCTATTTCACATGTCTACAAAGTCCTTCCTCCTGCTCTGCTTCTTAGGTCTAACTTCCTTCAAAGATCACCTCCTCCATGAGGAACTTTCATGACACCTACCCCTAGTTTTGTCATAACTATGCCTTTACTTTGGATGGAGTTTATATTTACATCTCTGAATATATTGTTTTCATCCAGCGGAATCTAAATTCCTTGAGGGCAGAAATCATTTTCATTTTTTTCTGTTATCAGTAATAACCAGAACTGTACCTGGCAAGTAATAAGTGCTTAATAACTACTTGATGAATTCAACTGAATTACTCCTCATCAAACATCTTCAAGCAAAGGCCAAATAACCATTTGGCAGATAGGTTCTATCTGGAATGAGGGGTTTCTCTGCCGGGGGGGGGGGGGGTAGGGGGGGGGGGGGTGGGGGCAGTGTTATGGGCTCTGAAGCCCTTTTCAACTAGGAAATCCTGGGATTCTCTGAATATTGCTCATGAAGTATAGAGTGGATACTACTTTAATGATTGATTCATTTATAGAATGTTGAGGTTTTATTTAGAAAAGTCTTGATGTAATAAATTACAAATTATCTTCCATCAGTTCCATATTTGGAAGATACTGGGGCACTCAAAAACCTAACCCAGAGATAATAGCCCAACGGGGCTGCGGTCTTCTGGTGTAATGTCCCACTACAGCTGAAACTTCTAAAAGTGAATTTGAAAATAGGTCCTAGGAGATTCTAACCATTCTAACTATTTTTTTTAACCATTTTTAACTTGAAAAAACACAGGTTTTGTTATTGCAACAACTGTTTCATGGAGAAAGGGACCAGTATTTAAATATTAGCCTCTCTAAATTACCACCTCTGGTATTTAAATAGGCTATACCACCTCTAGAAAGAGAATTTCCATTTGCCATCTTTCTATATATAGACCAGGAAACATGCTCAGTTGGAGACTCAACTTTTGAACATCACTCCCCTTGCCAGATAAATCCTTTTCTCAAGCTCTTTTCTAAGAACTTTGTCAAGGGCTCTATCTTTAGTCCAACTTAGCTGACCTGAACTCCTACAATCAGTTTCCTTACTGAATTGTATGGTCACTGTGGGGACATAGTCTCTGTCGGAAAGTCCTAAAGGAAAGTGCCCCAGCTTGGGAACTTCACTGAGGGACAGGGCTGAATATGGCAAACACCTCTTCTAACTCTTCTAGAAGTGCTGAGAGTACAAATAACTTTCCCCAAGATTTACATAACTGTATTATGTAACCATGTCCAACCAAAATCCAGAAGTATTGAGAAAAAAGAGGGAACAGGTTATATTTATTTGAGTATTTTATAACTTCTCCCCAGAGAACCCACTGGAGTTTGATGCCCTTAGTCTTTGGTCCAGACCAAAATAAGCGCTTGTCAATTGGGTCAACTTCTACAAGGGTAGAATGGAATTTCCTCTATAAGCCAGAACTGAGTTTATAAAGTTCACATATGTCCCCATTTCAATTATTGTTGGAAATTACAACACATATGCATGTGGTGATTCAGTTCAGGAATAAGAAGCCTGTTGTACAGGTAAGATTTGAGGAAGTCTTTTCATAACCCAGTAGCTATTGTGGCAGGAAGTGTAATAGCAACTTGCTACTTAATGAGAATTCAGTATCTAGGCTTTGGAATTGGGCCTGACTATAGGGGCTCCAGCAAACTCCTGTGTATTTCAAAAGAATCAAAACTCTACTCTCTGATCCATACTGAATATAGCAGATAAATGAATATTCCTAAAACATAGGTCTGACTAAGTCACAACCAGGCTTAAGAAGCTCCACTGGATATCAAAAGCCTGTAAGATGAAATGATTAATTAATAAGCATTTATTAACTGTTTTGTATGTTCTAGACACTATACAAAGCAACAGGGATACATACAGAAAGAAAAGC
Source organism: Potorous gilbertii (assembly GCA_028658325.1). Taxonomy (NCBI): domain Eukaryota; kingdom Metazoa; phylum Chordata; class Mammalia; order Diprotodontia; family Potoroidae; genus Potorous; species Potorous gilbertii. Next base: position 86,686,978 of record CM053772.1, on the reverse strand, counting down.
AAAGGAATCCCTGTCCTCAAGAAGCTTATATTTTAATGAGGAAGACATGCACATACAGAGCATATACACAATACATAAGATCTTTACAATCGAGCTTCAGTCTACCTTTCCAGGAACAGGGACTATATCATTTTCTCCTTTCTGTCACCAGCATTTGTCACAGTGTCTGACACATACTAGGCACCTAATAAATATTTATTGAATGAATGAATGAATGATGACATTCCTAAAGTATACAAATGAGTGGGTTAGGTGGATGCTAAAGGTTCCACCATAACTTTAACCATGACTAAGTAAAAACACAATAGGTACACACTGCCAGTAAAGCACAGCCAGGTTAAGAAACATAGGATTCTGTATTGTTGATTCTTCTTCAGTCTTATACCCCACTTTTGAGAAAAAGGTAGTATCTAGTAACTAACCCCCAAATTCCATCCTAGTAACCAGATTTCTGTCTTGTTCCCCATGCTTAATACCTTCTATGCTACGCAACTGTGCACCCCAGTCATTCCAATGTGAGATTCTTGCCTTATTCTTATCAGTCACCTTAGATAAGACTTCAGTCCTTAAAGGAATCTATCAAAAATAAACAAGAACAACTTCTCCAAAAAAAAGTGATCCAATATTGAAAGAGATTTCTATCTCAGCCCCTGGTATGGGGTACAAAAGGAATTAACGTGTTTTTCCATAGTTCCCTGTTCCTGCTGAAACTAACAGACCCATCAGCTGACAACTTAGATTTAAATGGAATTTCAAAAGTATCTCTGAGCCTACTGAAGGAACCCCTTCGCATTTTCTAATTGGAAATTATTTTCTGTTAAGTAGGTAGTGACCCTGCCATGATCTTGTCATGCCAGGTGTTGATTAAGTAAATCAAGTCAAACCACTCAATTACTTAAAGTAAGTGATAGAATGATACCTTATTAAGGTATTAAGGAGGTGAGAACAAGTCTCAATCAACCAATCAAAGACTTTAGATTAAGTTGGAAAACTCTTTGGATGAAAGAGAGTGACATTGACAAGGAAAGTATTCTGATCAGGAGTGAATATTTATTCATGCACTGTATGTCTTCTTTAAAACAGAAGTGCAAAATCAGAAGACAGAGATTCAGAAGAGAGACACAGACAGAAATAAATAGACAGAGCTAGAGACAAAGACAGATTGACTGAAGGTTTGACAATTTAAATCTGGCCTTAGACATGTTATGAGTGGTATGATCTTCAGCAAGTCACTTAAATTCTACCTCAGTTTCCCCAACTGTAATATGGGGATAATGATAGAACATACCTCCCCAAGGTTTTGTGAGGTTCAATGAGATAGTTTTAAAGTGTTTAGCATGGTGCCTGCCATATAGCAGGTTCTTAATAAATGAGGTTTCCTTCCCTTCTATGATAGAGAGGAGATACTGAGGAAAGCCACCAGTCCTCCAGGCATCTCAGAGAAATTTGAAACTGACCACACCACCTGTATACATTTCCTCAATGACTGAGGAAAGTTACAAGACAGGATAGTTCTTTGCCCCATTTCATTGACCGGTATCATTCAAAGGCATAGGAATATATACTATGTGGCTTCTTTATCCAAATATTTCTAGTAATTTTGATTTTGCTTCAACAACCAAGAGATCAGATGTTAACTAGAAATAGATATAAATTCAGAGAGGCCCAAAAGTTTTAGTGCAGTTTCACTCTTTAACAAGGCTGAAAACCAAACTTCTACCTCAATGTTAGGAATTTCCTAACTGAAATCTCAGAGACATTGTGACTATGTTTCTTCTTTTTTGTATAACATAAACTTCTTAAAACAGGAGAGGTAGTAACAACATGAAACTGAAGTCTGTAACATTATTTCCAGGTTTAAATTTTGCTAATTATTTTAATAGGGTGTTACAATGGGAATGTCAATCCTCACAAATAATAATTCTTAACATCTTCATTACGACCAATAATATAAAAATCTAGTAGAGTTTGCTACGATGAATTTTTAACTTTAATGCTAATAAAGTATGACTAAACTGGATCTCTGCCCCAGAAATTCTCCCTACACAAGAAGACACAACCCTCACTCACTGACTTAATCCCTCTCCAAGTTTCTGAGATGAAACTAGCTCTAAGAAGGGGAAAATATAAAAACCAATGAATAGACTGTTTAGATGGCTCAGAGCATCTTATTGACACCTCTCTGACGTTTCCTCCTACTTCTAATAATTAGATCCTTCTTTTATCCTTGTTAACAAAATCTTTCATCTCATATTATACCTAGGTGTCAGTCACAATATCACATGCCTAAGATCTTGCTCTGTTATCCTATCTTATATCCTAGTTCTTCTAGGATTGGGGCCCTATCTTCTTTCTCTTTTTCCTACTACCACCAATACCCCAAATGCTGATGACTTGCCTTTTAGGGTCTCTGTTTATGGGCAGCCATACCAATTCCAGGTACCACCTGTTCTAGTAAGGAACTCTTTGACACTGACCATCTGCCTCTCTTGATCAATGGCCTAGATCAAATGGGATATGAAGGCTACACTAGATAGGCACATATGCTCCTCCCCCAGGAAGAAGACAAACAGGCATGCAAGCAGTCCTTTTCCACCATAATCTTCACATATTCTACCCATTCTCTCCTTCCCCCACCACAGCATCGGTTCATAACTTGTGTGTCTCCTGGTTTAGATTTTATAGTGCAAAGGTATGTGAGCTCCTTCTCAAACTCCTTTATCACTCTATTCTCAGATAAACATGGGAGGTTCACATCAGGCCCTGATGTAACTACAGTAAGTAAAGTTCTAGAGGAGCAGGCATGTCAAGGAAAGCAATGAGAATGGGAATAAGGAACAGAAGCTCATGAAAGCTAAGAATCCACGCTGGCTTCTCTTCCTAGGAGTTTGGAGCTCAAGAAGGCAAGCACAGGACTCCCTCAGCTCTGCAACCCTGCTCTCAAGACCACTCTAAACCTATTAAAAAACTTAGAAGTCAGCGAAAAAGGTTATCTACCAGCAGCAAAGCAGGGCCTTCCATAACATCTAGCCACCTGATCTGTCACTGCCTTAGACTCCCTCCTCCCTAGAGCAATTACCTTTGTGTTCTGGGACTTGACCTTCTTATCCAACTGCATGAAGTTCCTTACTATTCCCTAAAATTGAGATCTTTGAGGTTTTCTGTCCTGCTCTAATAGATCTATCTGAGCTCAGGACAAGTTTATTATCTATATTAACACAATGACCTTATAAACAAGTTTAGGGGTGGGGAACCTGCAGCTTTGAGGCTACATAGGGCCCTCTAGGTCCTCAAGTACAGCCCTGTGATTGAATCCAATTTCACAGAATAAATCCCCTTAATAAAAGGATTTGTTCTGTAGCACTTGAACTCTGTCAAAGTCCACACCTAAGGACCTTGAAGGTCATGTGTGTCCTGGAGGTCATAGGTTCTCTACCCCTCAACTAGATCAAAGTGTAACCAGAATATCCCCTAATGGGTCCCTGAGAACCTTTCAGGGACTCTTCAAGTTCACAACTATTTTCATAATTTTATTAAGATGTTTGTCTATTAAAATACTTTCCAAGTACTTATCTGAGTGAGGCCTGATTTTCTTCATATACTTTAACCAAAACAACATAATCACAACAGATCAAATGCAGAAGCAGATACGAGAATTCAGTTGAATCCAGATATTAAAATTTTTTCCAAAATATTTTTGGTTTGAAAAGAATAGTTGTTTTCACAAAAATATGCTATTTATGTTAACATATAAGGGGTTTATTATAATTTTTATTAATAAATATTTTAATTATCAGTTTTCATTTCTAATATGATAAATAACAATATATATAGCTCACATAAACAAAAACTCTACTGAGTCCTCAAAAGGGTAAAGGCACCTTGAGACCAAAAAATTCAAGAACCACAGAACTAGGTGAACAGATGATATTCAAAAAGGGAAAGATCAACATAGAACTATGCTACTCTCTTAAGGGATAGAAGAAGAGGGGGCAAAAGAAAGGAAAGGAGACATTCCCCAACTGATAAATGGTCAAAGGATACAAACAGGCAGTTTTCAGAAGAAGAAAGCTATCTATAGTCACATGAAAAAAATGCTCTAAATCACTACTGATTAGAGAGATGCGAATCAAAACAACTCTGAGGTAGCACATCACACCTATCAGATTAGCTAACATGACAAAACAGGAAGAAGATAAATGTTGGAGAAGATGTGGGAAGAGTTGGAACACTAATTCATTGTTGGTGGAGTTTTGAGCTAACTGAACCATTCTGGAGAGCAATTTGGAACTATGTTCAAGGGGCTACAAAAATGAGTATATACCCTTTGAGTCAGCAATATCACTTCTAGGATGACTGTACCCTGAAGAGATCACAAAAATGGGAAAAGGTCCCACATGTACAAAAATATTTATTGTAACTCTCTGTGTGGTGGCCAAGAACTAGAAATAGAGGGGATTTCCTATCGATTGGGGAATGGCTGAAAAAATTGTGGTATAAGAATGTAATGGAATACTATTGTGCTATAAGAAATGATGAACAGGAGGACTTCAGAGAGGCCTGAAAGGTCTTATATGAACTGATGCTGAGTGAAATGAGCAGAACCAGGAGAACATTGTATATAGTAACAGTGTGCGAGGACTGTTTCTGACAGACTTATCCCTTCAGAGCAATGCAAGGACCTAAAACATTCCCATAGGACTCTTGAGGCAAAATGCCATCCACATCCAGAAAAAGAATTATGGAATTGGAATGTAGAATGAAGCAGACTATTTTCTCTTGTGTTATGTTTTGGTTTGGTTTGGTTTTTCTCATGGTTTCTCTCATTCATTTTAATTCTTCTATGCAATATGACTAATGTGAAAATGTGTTTAATAAGAATGTATGTGTAGAACACAAAAAAAGATGGCATGTCACCTTGGGGAAGAAGAGGGGAGGAAGGGGGGAGAAAATTTAAGACTTATGGGAGTGATTGTCGAAAACTGAAAACAAATAAATTGAATTTAAAAAGGAAGGAAAAGAGAAGAAAGAATAAAAGAAGTGTAATGCTGTCAACAAGACTTCCTGTGGCATGTAAAATAATTGAAGCCACCTACTGAAATGAGAAACAAAAAGGAGACGATTTTATTTCTCTCTCTGAATGACAGGAAAAGTAGCTTCTTTTGGCTGGAAGAAAAGTGTGCAAAGATTTTTATACTTCTAGAGATATTATATTGCTCCTGAACTTATTTGTTCTCCTGCTGTGACTAGAAAAAGGAAGCAATGACTGAGTTCAGCGACGCTAAAAGGGTATAGTGAAACCTTCCCCTTACGTAGTTCAAAGATCCTAAATAGGCTGAATAGACTTCCTGCAAAAAAAAAAAAAAACTGCTAGCCAATAAGAAATATCAAGACATTGGGCTGGCCTAAAAGTTGGGTACCCAAATCTAATATTTAGGGCAAGGTAAGAAAGGTAAAATTAAGGCAAGAAAATGAAAAAGAAAACAATTCTCAGATAGGCCAAGTTTGGTGACTGTTATTTAAGTTCAGATATTTAAGAGTTATATTTTAGGTCACTTAAATTCTCTGACTCTTGGTTCCCTCATTTGTAAAATAAGGGAATAGGATTAAATTATCTCTAAGGTTCATTCCAGCTCCAAAATTCTATGATTCTAAAAATGGAAAATTCATCCTTGAGAGTTCTGATTGCCATAGTCTCTCAAAATTCCAAGCTGTGGATACTTGCTAACAGTGTCTCTAAAGTACAGATTCTAAAAAATTTACTGAATTGTAAGGTTTAAAGAGACTCTTGTAATCAAAATGTCAAATGGTCCCATTTTAAAGAGAAGGAAAAGGAGCCTCAGTGAAGGCAATTAATTTGTCCAAATAGCTCTCCCTCATCCCATATACCCAATCAGTTCCTAAAACTTGTCGTTTCTATCTCCACAACATGTCTCAAATCTGTCCTCTTCTCTCTATTTATACAACCAGGCTCAAACCACCTCTAACCTGCTACAATAATCTCTTAATTGCTATCTACTTTCTCCAGTTCATAAAAGATAGGGTTTCTACCTACAATGAATGTATCATCCAGACAAAATGGGTTTAATTATTGCAAAATATTGCCATCTAAACCAAGACCTCATTTTACAGAAACTAAAGTCCAAAGGGACTTCTACAAGTCTCATTACCACCTAAGTATTAAGTGACTCCGGTAGAATTTGAACCTAAATTCTTAAGACTCTAAATCCAGTGCATTGTGGGAAGCTTTGACATCAATAGAAAGTTGAGGTTACATGGAATTCCCATTCTCATGGATATCACAATCTAGTAGGGTGATAAATCACAAATGTAGTGAGATATAATACAAAACAATACACAGTTTAGCAGGTACAAAGTCATGTTTGATGCCGGGGAGAGGAAGAATCATTCCTAAGAAGTAGGAGAGAAATTCTAAAAGAGATGATGAAGAAAAAGTACTGTGAACTGGACTTTAAAGAGTGCTTATTATTTTCGATAGAGGTGCCACTGGGGGGATAGAGAAAAGCACATGCAAAGTCAAGGAGATGAGGAAGCACAAGGTATACTTGGAAAAATCAGTCATTCACTTTGGCTTGAATATACAATACATAAAGGAAACCAATAAGAGATAATGCCTTTATGATGGAGCTGTGAAATAGTACAACTGTTCTGAAAAGCACTTTGGAATAATGCAAACAATAAAATGTCCATAAACTTTGATGAAGATATTCACGGTTAAGTATACATACCAAAAAGGTCACTGACAAAAATAAATCCTAACTTCCTTGTCTCTCTTCAAACTTCTAATGGCATCACACACCCTAATCTCTTAGCTGAGGATGTGACTGAGACATTTACTGACCTCTTCTCTCTTTAACTCTTCCTTATCTCACATCATTCACACATCTTCCTCTACTATCTCCTCCTTCATTTCCACCTCAAATGATGAAGTTGCCCATCTCCTTGCTAAGGCAAACCCTTCTACAAGTGCCTTTGATCCCATCCCCTCTGCACTTCTAAAACCTACCCCACCCCTCTTTCTTAACTTCAATCTCTTTTTATTTATTGCCCCTTTCCTTGCTTCCTATAAACACACATCTATCTCCCACGTACTTAAAAAAGCTTTCACTGGATCTGACTGGATCACTAGGACAAGTATAAAATTTCAGTCTCATCCTTGACTCTCCACTCTCATTCACACCACATATCCAATTGCGAAATATTGTCATTTCTATCTTCTCAGTATCTCTTTTTATAAGTCTTCTCTCTATTCATAAAGACATAACTCTGACACAAGCCCTTATCACTACCTATCTGGACTACTCCTACCTCAAGCCTCTCTGCACTCTAATCCATCCTCCACATCCTCATACTGTGTTTTCTAAAGTATAGGTCTAACTATGTCTTGTCTGCTCAGTGAACTCCACTGGCTCCCTAGTACTTCCAGGGTCAAATATAAACTCCTTTGTTTGGCATTTTAAAGCTTTTTTGCAATCTAATCCCTCTCTAGCTTTCTTATGCCATGCTCCCCTTCATGCAGTCTACAATCTGGTTTCATAGGTTTACTTGAAGTTCCTCAAACACGTGACACCACTTCTTGACTCCATGTCTTTATACTGATTGTCCCCTATGCCTAGAATACTCTGCTTCTCACCTCTCTGGCTTCCTTCAAGACTTAACTCAAATCCCACCTTCTCCAGTTGGCCCTTCCCCTAGGGTGCTAATTAATTCTTTCCCATTTCATATTACCTTCATCTATTCTGCATATATCTACTATGTACCTAGTTATTTACAAGTTGTCATCTTCATTCAAATGTACGTCTTTGAGAGCAAGCACAATTTTTCATCTTTCTTTATATCCTTGGCTATAGTGATGTACATTTAATAAATGCTTGTTGATAGACTGAGACAGGTTCCAAATATACCAAAATAGGTATAGCAGCACTTTTCATGGTAGCAAAGAACTAGAAATAAAGCAGATAGTTATTGATTGAGGAACTGAGAAACAAATTATGATATATGCATAATACTGTGCTTTTAGAAATGACAAACTTGACAAAATACAGAAAAGCATGGAAAAAGTTACATGTATTGATAAAATGAAACAAGTAGAAGCAGGAAAATGATAAATATTACTACATTTATATAAATGCAAAGAACAACCACCGCAAAACTACTGAAATTGAATGCTGCAAATTTATAAGAACCCAAAGAAAAGATTAGAGAAAAGAAGATAAAAGATGTCAAAGATTAGAGAAGATAACTTCTCCCAATTCCCGTGTAGTGACTGGGGTCCACGGGTATGGAAAATTCCATGTTAGAATTTTTTAATGTATTATTGGTTGGTTTCACTAAATTTTTTTTCTTCTTCCTCTTTTAAAAAAGTTCTTTGTTATAACAAAAGGCTCCTTTGTATAAGAGAGAGGGAAATTTATGAATGAAATGAAATGAAAAACTAAAAACACTGATACACATCAATTTTAAAAGGTAATGCTTGATGGACAAGGTAATGCCAGATTATACTTTGATTTTTACTCAGTAGAAAAATAGGGAGTCACTGAAGACTTTTAAGCAAAGTGTGAAATGACTACCTCTAAACATATGTTAAAGTGGGTAGGGGACAAACATTTGTGAAGTACCTATGTATGTGCCTGTCACTATGCTCAGCACTTTACCAATACTATTAATTTGTTTAATCCTCACAACAAACTTGTGAGGTATTGTATTAGCAACCACACTAGCACATGGGGTGGACTGTTAGCACAGATTCTTGATCTGCTTTTCTACAGGAAAGACAACTTTAAGGGGGTTAACAATCTTACTTTAACTAACAGACAGATGAGTACAATAAGAAAGAATCCAATAGACAAGACAATCCAAGAAAGAATTCAATAGACAAAGATCCAACTGTCTAAACAGAATAATACAACCACCTACATGCACCACCAGATTAGGAGCACACCTCCATCTGAGTAGTTGGGCAGGTGGTCTTAATAAATGACTACCCAAAGTCCCATCCAGGGAATCAAAAGGTCCTTCTCATAAGCAAGGCTTCAAAGCAAAACACCCACCTCCCAGTATACATGGTTTTCAACTAGTAGGCTCAGAATCAGAAGGCATCATAACCCATGTGACTCAACATAGCTGTGAATTAGCCAGGCTATCCTTCAGACGTTTACAATTTTTCATGAGCCTGGGAAACTGAACTCCAAAAAGAACACAACAAAAATCTCACTTTGTTTATGCTTACAGGTATATATCCATTTTAAAGATGAAGAAACTGAGGCAGAGAGCAGTTAAGTGACTTGCCCAGAGTCACACGACTAGTAAGTGTCTAAGACTGGATTTGAACTCAGATCTTCCTGACTCCAGGCCCGGAATTCTATCTATCACAACATATAGCTGACCCTGAAAGTAGTCTAGTAGCTAGGTCAAGGAGGCATGGCTAAAAGGAGAGCAGGAAGAGGCAGTATGAAGATACGTGTTTTATATTCAAATAAGCTTGTGTAGCTTTACAGTCTCCAAAAGAAGTCTAGGAAGTCACAATTACCAAGCAACTCGGTTCTCCCAACATTCCCCTTGGTAGACTTAGTTTGACTTATTCTTAAAAGTCTATATCAAATAAATTCAATTTTCTTTATAACCTCCTAATTATTATTTGTAGCTAGTAAAGCAAAGTAAACATAATAAAAGATCCAAAGGTCACATTTATAGTAGGAAATAAATATGAGGATATATTTTGCCTTATAATAATGACTTATTTAATTTACCTCCCAGCTAAAAATATTTATCTGAAACATACAAAGGGCACTTTTTATTGTTTATCCTTCAGGTCAGACCAATTTGTCCAATGAGGACTAATCTAGTTGTTAAAATTATTCAAATAGTACTAGCTTTTAATGGACTCTATGCATCAAAGATGCTTGACAGTCATTAACCTTTTAGGGCTACACTAATTTGTGCAATTAGCCTAGGGGAAATTATTTTTCTTGGTCACATAATTAATTGTCCATGGAGTTTCAAAGAACTGGTTTACAAGATGCTTTCCAGAACTACAAGTCACACAAAAATAAAAATATTATGTACTTTAAGGACAGTCTCCAAAGTCCAAGCAAAGAGGAGGATGAAGGTAATTAGGCAGACACTCCATGTGTACCTCAATCATGCACAGCAGTAAAATAGGCATCTAAAAAGCATTTGTAAACTAGCAAAGTGAGTGATAGTAAGTAAAGGATTCAAACTTCCAATACAAATAATTTTTGTAATATGCAGAAACATTATAATATGAATGAAAAGATGTTTATTGTGAATAATTTGCTTTATAAGTTGAAACTTTCAAATAGTAGGTTTACTTACAGTTAAACACATTTATATATTTTAAGGACTAATTTCCTTATTGTCAAGAAAAGACAAAGAATAATTCATTTTTACATACCCTTCCTTTCTTAAATGTAATGGGCTATGCACATAGGTATTCTTTCACATTTTGAGGTGGGAAGAGAAAAAATAATTTTCCCTCCAAATATTATCAGGGCACCATCTCCCTAAGTTGGAAGAAATGAGTTTATAATGAGGTAATTTGTATCAAATGCCTACACATCACTGCCATCTACATTGTAGGCATTCAATAAAGATTTATTATATAAAGGGGCCTAGGGTTGAGTGAAAGTGATATAAAGGACAACAGATAAACAGTAAGCAAAGAGGACAACAGTACTTCAATTATTTAACTTACAGATTCTTTGCTTATATTGCATAATGCTAGACTTGTAATTTTAACTCCTCTCTTACTGCAGTAACTCCTAATCACTTACCAAAAATAAGATTTTCTGATCAAAAAAAACACAAAAATTCAATAATGAAAAGAAATGGGATACAATGTCATTCTCTAAAACTACAATAAGTTTATAGCAATATGTATTCATATGGATATAATTGCATTAAACCAAGATTATAGGTCAAACATTTATCTTATGCAACTTTTTAAGATAATTTATTTTGAAAATTGAAATACTATATAATAAACTGTTTTAAATGCACATAAAAATAAAATATCAAGTTCTGTGACTATCAGAAGTCAAAGTAGTCTTGTGAACAAGTTGGTTTTTTTATTTGTGTATACAATAGTATTAAAACTAAGACAAGAGATAATTTGCATTAATTCTACAGTTACTATACTGTTACATGTGTATAAGTCTGTGTCTCTGTGTATATGTATATTTATTAGCAATTATGGCAGAAAGTTACATGTTTGGATCACTCGATACCAGGATCAATCTGAAAAGGTAAAAATCCTGATTATCCAGCTCAGAGAACATTTATTTCCTATCTTGCATCTACCCCTAACTACCGAGTACTCACTACTAAGTCCTAAATAATAAAAAATAATAACTAACATTTATATAGTGCTTTCTATGTGCCAGGCACTGTGCTAAGTGCTTTACAATTTATTATCTCTTTCGATCCTAAGCATCAGTCAACTCACTGCCTCTTTCCCTGGTCCCACACTTGCAGCTGCCACATTAGCATTATGGTTATGGGGAGAAAAGAAGGAAGCTAACTATAGAACGGGGGCCAAAGGAACAGAGAAAGGTCATGAGCAGTGCATGGGTCAGAAATATTGGTTTCTGGCCCTTTTACAAAGATACACAAAGCTTAGGCTCTGGATAATAGGTCAAATGAAGTCAAGAAACATATACTAAGCAGGTGCTGTGCGCAAGGTACAGTGCTAAGCACCAGGAACACAAAGAGAAAAGAAAAAAAAACAGTTCCTACCCTCAAGGAGCTTTTCCCTCTAACAGGGGAAACAATGGGCAAATAATAACGAAAAAACAAATTACACACAGGATAAATAGGAGAAAAATCTCAGAAAGAAGGCACTAGAATCAAGTGAGATTGGAAAAATCTTCCGGCAGAAGATGAGACCTGAATGAAACCAGGAGGTGGAGGTGAGGAAGTAGAACATTTCAGGCATAGGTGACAGCTAGTGAAATTGCAGGGTCCAAAAATGAGTGTCTAATGCAAGGAACAGAAATTGGACCCCTGACATTGGATTGTAGAGTATATGGAAGGATGTAAGCTGTAAGGAGCCTAGAGAGGTAGGAAGGGGCTAAGTTATAAAGGGTTTAGAAGTCAAACAGAGGATCCTGAAGGTAACAAGGAGGCACTGAAGTTTACTGAATAGGGGGGTGATACGGTCAGACCTGCACTTTAGAAGATTCCTTTAAAAGCCAAGTGGAGGATAGACTGGAGTGGAGAGTAACTTTAGACAGAGATCAACCAGAAAGCTACTGCACAGGTCCAGGCTTGAGGTGATAAAGGCCCACACCATGGTGGTGGCAATGTCAGAGAAGGGGGCCCATATGAGATATTATTTTGCTAAGGAAGGATTGACGAAGGTATCTCTTTAAATCTTACAATGTGCTTCAAACATAACAACTCTGCCTAATAAATAACGTGAGTAGTACTATTACCCCCATTTTATTGACAAGGCAACTGAGGCTCAGAAAGGTTGAAGTGTCATTAAGGTCACCCCACTGGGAAAGTCCACAGCCAATATGTGAAGCCAGGTTCTCTCTAGGCTCCAAGCTCAGGGCTCTTTCCACTACATCACACTGTCTTTCTTCTGCTGACATAGATAAATGTACTAAAACTTCACAATAACGTGATTCTCTAAGAAGCAGAATTTACTCTTATAAACTCTTCACTGGTGTAATGGAACAGAGTGACCTCCTTTGGACACTGTTCACTTTAACACATTCTGATACATGGCATTTCAGGATATTTTCAAAGATCAGGTAACTATCAAACTTTGTATTTAGACAATATTAAGAGTTCACATTTCAACAGTATTTTAAGGTATAGGGAGCAATTTCCTTAAAACTCTCATGCAAAACAAAGCACTATTATGTGAGCAGTATTCAAATGTCATTAGACGGGTGAACTTTCTCAACAAATTCAGATTCCTAAATCTGTCTATGACTTGGCAGACAGGGGCAGAGGAGTTTGTTCTGAGGCACACAGAGTACCAGGGACTTGTGCAAGATACATAGACAGCAACTGTCAAAAAGAGGATAGAAATCCGGGTCTTTCTAACTCCAAGTCCCAATCTGCCCACTATGAGATACTGCCTCTATGAAATGCAATCATGGGCGCTTTAAGGACAACAAAATTAAGGCTTAGGAAGGTTAGATGTCTTATTTGTTCAGTGTCTCACAGTTAGCAAGGGTTAGACTCAAGATGAGGATTTGTTCTTATACTATCCTGCCTTCCAAATTAATAACCCTTCAAATGGTAAAGATTATAATTTAATAATAAAAATATAAATTCCTATAAAATAAAAATGCCAAAGTAATTATTATTTTGCAAAGAAAACTTTAGAGACAAATTTCCAGAAGTTTTCAAATGAATAACCAATGTCTATTAAGGAGAAAAAAGAAGATAATCTTGTAAGAGAACATCTTTGTCCTTTCATTTAAAGAATCTTAAACTCCCTAGAACAGTAGTTTTTCTTTAAGTTTGTCAGACTATTTGTTTTGTAAGCACTGGCACTTAGAATTTGGGAAACTCATTACTGACATAGAACAAATATTCACAACTTATTTCTTCTGCTAATTATAATATTAACATCTTCAATATCTTAAACTATTACTACAGCTCTCTTCTTTTATACTTGTTACCCAGGACAATCTAAAAACCATAAACATGCTCAGAATAATCCAATATTCAATACAATAAACTTCCTCCAAAACTCCAATCCAAAATAACAGGCTTCCTTTTACTAAATGTCCTACAATACAGGTGCAGTCAGGATGACTTCCATAATTTTTAATACAACTCTTTGAGCATCACATGTAAAAGGAAACACATACAGGAATGAAGAGATTTAAAACCTTTGATCTCTATAAACCATTTAACAGCCAAAGAATTGAGGCATCAGAAAACTGCCAGATTTCTTAAGCAAGCACAAAATCATTTTCTCCAATTGCATAAATTAGTTTTGCTACAAATTACAAACTATTTCCATTAAGTGCACATAAGCATCTTCATAATGTTGAAATTGCTATACATTTGACCTAATGCAAACTACAAATTTCTCACACTTCATTATCTGCCAAGTTACACATCAGCTTTTTAAGGTACTTTATCTTCAACCACTTTACTCAGAGTTTTATTTGTAAAATTTGTACTCACTCATTTTATAAGCAACATTTTTTCTAATAATTAGTCCCAAAAATATTATTTTGACATCAGGTTGAAGTCTGAAAGAAAACAATTGACAGTGATTGTTCTCTCTATTCCTCAGGGGTTAACATTTGTGTAGCTGTCTCTTTTTGTTGGCATACCCCATAATGAAGAGAAAGAACCATCTGCCTAGCTGTCTGAAAAACAGCTCTTGCCTGGTAATTCCCATGTTAGAAAGGAAGCAATTCAGCAAACCTATATACCCAGAAAGCTGATTTACTTTTATGACATTTTAACAATCAAAATGGCACACTGTACCTTTTGAAGTCTTACAATATTAAAGCCTAAATTTACCTTTGTTCTATGTTCATACTATTCTTTTATAGCTTTAAGTCAATGTGACAAAAATAATATTGATAATATAGAAGCACAGATTCAATGTAAAGAAGTTCCTCTTCATTTCTAGGATATGAACACTTTTCATTTGAAGAGGGGGAGGAAGTTTTCCTTTCTATCTGCTACATCTTAGTCTCTATTGATGGCTACTTTTCCTTAACCAACCCTAATTTGAATGCTCCTTGTGACTTTGCCTTTGGCTCTCTTGTTTGTTTTTTTTCTCTATCCTTTTCCACTCTGTCCTTGGGTAATGTTATGTACTACCATGCCTTCAAGTATTACATTTATGCAAATAATGCCTAATCCTGTATTGCTGGCCTCAACCTACTCCCTACCCCTTCATATGTACCTTAAACTAAATGTTCAAAACTTCCCTCCCAGTTTTCTCAGTCTTTAAAATTTCTCTATTTCAGAAAGCAAGACCATTTTCCCAGTCACTCATATTCAAAATCTGTGTATTGATTCTTCCCTCTTTCTTAGCTCCATACCCAGTCAGTTGTCAAGACTTAACAGTTCAGTTCTGCCTTAAAAATCTTTACTAGCTATCAGCTCCTTCTGACTGCCACCAGCATCATTCAGCCCTCATTCAAATCTTCATTATTTCTCACTTGGACTACTCTCACAGTCACTGATTGTCCTCCCCTCCTCAATTCATCCTGCACACCATGGCCAAAGTCATTTTCAGATTCACAGCTCTAATTACATCTAACTCATGCTTGAAAACCTTTAGTGGATCAATGTCCACCAAAAGTACCTTGAATTTAAGCTGGATATGTTTGGCATAAGCTTAAATTTGTATGTACTGTCTCCCAGATGCAAGGGAAAGGGTAGCCACTACTTCATTTTTTTCTTTGCCATTCTTATTGTTTAGCATAGTCCCAGGAACATAGTAGGCACTTTATAAATCCTAATTTGTTGACTAATATCTCTTATCAGGAGGCTCTATCATACTCATGGTTGGTTATGACCAAGAACATCTGAATTACCTTCATGCAGTGAAAGCCTTTTCCCTTGAAGTTTTCCACACAAGACAAACTCCACGATATTAAGTGATCACTTTTGCTAAGCATGTTTGGTTTGATGTGGTTTTTGGTTTTATGCCTCATCTACTATTAATAGTAGAGTTATTTAATAGTTATTTCTATGGTTGAACTTGCCACAGAATGTGGTCAGATCTTAACTATTCATGAGAGACTCCAAGGAGAAGAAGAACCTTTCTTTAATACTGTTTTCTCTATTAAGTTAAATGATTTTTTTGCAATCAACAAATAATAAACACAGTATTGTCTTAATTTCTCTGTAGCTTTTAATGAAGTGTGAGGCTGAAAGATGTGGTCTGCTACGGAAAATTATTCACAGAAACCTACCTGTTCCCTTCGCACATTTTCATCAAGGATACTCTTGATACACTAGTGACCAGCAAAATGGTAATTAGTTGTTCCTTGTAAATCCCTCCAGACTGCCAACCTCCAATAAAAATAATTAAGGCCAATGTAGAGTAATTAGAGCTAAATCCTCAAGATAAGAATATAAAGCAAATACTGGTAGATATCTTACGAATTAGAAGAATGGAAAAGGGATGGGGGACAGAACTATGATTTCACCAATACATGGAATTCCCCAGCATCAGCACTCAGCTCTAAAACTTCAGAATTGCCTATAATACTGAGAACCTGGTCCTTATCCATGGACAAAGACAATATTTGAACCCAAGTCTTCCTGATTAAAACTATTATCCACTATCAAATGCTACCCCTCTCACAAACGAAAATAAAAATAGCAATTAATATAAGGGACACAATGATAGATACAGTCTATAAAATGGACATTTAATAATGCCAAATAACAAATCATAGAATAATAACTGAATGAAAATCATAAAGAATCCTATCCTGAAATTTCTGGGATGCAGCTAAGGTAATCTTCAGAGGAAAAATCATAGCCTTCAGAACATAGATTAACAAAATATAGAAAGAAATGTTAAATGAAATGAATACCAAATACAAAAGAATACTCTACTGAAATATTTTTAAATCCTTTACTCATTTCTTCTTAATACTTTTTTCAAAATGTAAAGCATTTTATAAATGTAAGTTATTATTCAATTAAATTTCAAAAATACATCAAAACCAAGTCTGTACTAGCAAAGCAAATCAGAGTATTATGGAAAGACCATTTTTCCATTTCATGCTTTTTTTTTTGTCCAGACCATGATTTCATAAGTTTAGAGAATCTATGATGAAGAAACCATCTCTAAACGAAGATTAGCAATTATTCCACAACTGAACAGAGTTGACAGGGACACTGAGAGCTTAAATGACTGACCATAGGCACGTATCCAGAATGTATCTAAACCTAAGTCATCCTGCATTCAAGTGAAGCTCTTATGCATATCGCCACCACACTGCCCTTCTTTTACAAAATAAACTGTAATCAGAAATGTCTTGATTGTGAAATGTTAGAATAAATGAAGATTAAACACTGATTAATCCCTTAAAAATATGACCCATAGTATATAACAGAGTATTCCATACTTTTTTTTATCTAAACCACCAGAATCTTTATATACACAAAGACTACAGTACTCTCTGGTAGAGAGTAACTCAAATTTGGGGTAACCCATGTAATTTTACAAGGGGTTATGATAAAAGAATCACAAAGATCCACTCCTTTTATACAAAGCATAAAGAAATTCATTCCTAATACTTAAATTATTTAAGAACAATAAAACATGAATTTTCTTAGTGTTGCAAATAGGTTTATAAACAACATAATCATGACATTTGCTTTTCAGGACCTTGTACTACCATCAGTTTACTGGACAGTATTACTGTGAAATTTGTGGCTTAAAGAAAAAAGACTAGTACAGCTCAAATTCAGATTTATTTAATATGTTCCTTTGTAGCCATTATCAAGAGGGAAAATCACTGCTGAGAATGGATTCACCATACTAACCACCATCAAAACCTGCCACTCATCAACTGCCATCTGTTTGTAAGTAAGCCCCCAAACCTCAGGAACAGTGTTCCCCAGACCACTGGCCCTGCTTTTATCCCAGCCCTAACAGTCATCACTCAGGGGAAGAATCCCTGTGGAGAAAATACCTTCATCCTCAAGATTTATCAATCAATTGCCTTCCATCTAGCATGCAAACCAGCCAAGCTAGAGCAATAAACCATCTTAGAAAAAGATATAGAAGGAGTCTTGTGCTGGGCAAATTAAACCACAATCAAGCACCCTAACTGCTATTTCCCCTTCAAGTTTGGATAGAGGCAGCCCAAGGCTCTAAGTCAAGGAGCATCAGACACAGCAGCACTTCCCAAACCATCAAATAATTAGTCCCACTTCCAGGCTCATCCCAGATGAGCCTCATTCCATCTCCCACTCCCAGTATCCAAGGACTAAAACCCTTGTGGACAAGTGACCTGGAACTGCCACTTCAGGTGAAGAACACACAATATGAAGAGTGAGAAGATTCTGGACACCAAGTCCTTGCTTTGATCAAAATGGTTTGATATCAGAAATAGATGTGGTTTCATCAGTGGAATGACATTTAAAAAGATGCATTAGGCTTTCTCATCAGACTTGCAGCTGATAGTCCTATTTGTGCTGCCTTCCTTCATTAGAATGTGGACTTCTTGAGAATAGGGCTCTCTTTCTTGGTTTCTTCTTTGTAGCCCCAAGGTTTGGCATACAGTAAATGCTTAATAAATGCTTTTTTTATTCATTCACATCCCCAAACTTCTACAGGCTTGCCAGTGGTGGAGCTAGCACTTTTGTTATCAACATACTCTTAACTCTCTTATGCCCATTTCCAAATCCATCCCCTGGTAATATGTTTTACATTCAATCAAGGTCCTCTGCCCATCACAAGTGCAATAATTCAACACCATGAAAATTGAATTCTGACTCAAGATTTACATGTGAGATTTGTGATTAACATACCTTGGACCAGTTAAATGTTTGTAATTTTTCACTCCAGAGAAGCAGTGCAGCATAGTGGATAGGAAGCTGGCCCCAAAGTCAGGAAGACTGGGCTCAAGTCTTATGTCTGGAACATACTGGCAAGTCACTTAACCTCTGATGGCCCAAGAAACTCTTAAAGATTATAAATTGCTGAGCAGGTGCTAAATCTGCAATGGTGGAACCAGTTCCTCATGAGGAACTCCCTAGACTGATGAAATCCCACGGCCAGTTTAAAAATAAATTATAATTATGTGTGAAACAAAGATGAATTATGCAGCTAAGTGAATCCGAACCTTTTTACTTACACAGAAGCCAGAAAGAGTACTAATATCTTTGACAGCTAGCAGCTAATACGTGTAAGTTTTTGTCTTTTAGAATAGCAGAAACCTGAAAACTCTATTTTCTAATATAGTGACTAAAAGTGATCTTGTCTTCTCCTACTGACTGAACAACCTTTTAACCAAACCTTACATACTTTATCTTTCTAGATTCACACTCACAGAAAAGTCTTGTCATCGGACTGAATTTTAGTTAGAGGGAAGCAATATTTGCAGCATAAAAGTAAAAACCCTTCACCTTAAAGTTCATTTTTGTCTCAGGAACAGAATTTTTATTTTTAATATGAACATCGGAAAGCAAATCAACAAATATATTATCAATATACTTCGGTTACAAGAACACCACTCAATGGTCTTCTCAGTAATGCTTATGCATGTGAGATGTAACACTATCAGCAATGTCTTCTTGCAACACAAACAAGAATTATAAATGAGAGCTGTCAGTAAATCTTAATTTTTGTTAAAAATCATTTATTCATTTCTTAATGAAGTTCTGTGATACCAACTAGGGATGAAAACAAAAACTAAGTGAATGGTACCTAATTATAACTTTTCTTAAAAACCCTAATGAATAGCTACAGGTTATATGGGGGGGGGAGGGCTAAATGCTATAAAGAGCTTATAAATTCATAGTTGACATAACTATGATAATCTCTACATTTCTTTGGTACCATGCTCCTCAAAAGTAAGGACTGTTTCTTAATATTTGGATACCCAGTACCTAGCACAATGCCTGGCACAGTTTACATTTAATAAATGCTTGTCAATTGACTGATACTAACTTATCACCTCTCATCTTTGCCAAAATAGCCTTTTCTAAAAATATAATAGTTCACATTTGTGAAGAGGTGGGATCAGATACCTTTTACAGCTACTTCCAGCTCTGACATTTTAAGTTTATGAAATTCTTCCTTTATAACAACATTGAGGTAAACAGTAAAAGAGAAAGTACCATTGTTCCCATTCTATAAAAAAGGAAACTGAGACTCAGGAAGGTTAAGGGACTTGACCATGGTCACACACATGCTAAGTGGTAGAGGTAGGGTCTTTAACTCCAAATCCAGTGGCATTTACACAATATCACTTTGACTCTGTTAAAATATATATGTGTGTGTGTGTGTGTGTGTCTATGAAAAAGGCCAATGAAATAAAACTGACACACTTCTGCTAGAATGAGCTACCACAAAAAAAAATTTTCAGGGTTTTTCCTTTGCTCCAATTGTTAACTGTCTTAACTGGAGGGGAAAATCACCCAAAGAGAGTTTGGTATTGAGAAGGTATATAAAACAGTGGAAGTTTGTAGAATAGTTTTATTAGAATATTCATTGTTTTAGTGTTCATTCTGTTTTCATTTTGCATTATATTTGACCAGGAATAATAATTTGCATGCTGCCAAAATGAATATAAATTAATATACAAGGAAGTTCAAAGTTTTTATATCCTTCTGAAATACCGCTCTGTCTTTATTGGTATTGCTTATCCTAACTTGCTTTCGCTTTAAAAAGTAGATGATATTCAAAAAAGAGAATTTAAGAATCAACTGGGCCAACTTGCTCTCCCTTTCATCAGTCTATGTCTTCTGGTCCCTTAAAGCTCACCCCCAGGGCAGCTTACATGATGTACTCTAACTCTGTTTACTATAGTGACCCTACCTAATGTACTATATAGCTATTTCATGTCTCCCCAATTAGATTCTAAGTTATGAGGAGAATGATCACAAATTCTAACTCTTTTACATCCCCAAAAGTACTTGCTAAAACTCTAATATCTTCATCTCTATTAAAGTATCCTTGGCCAAAATAAGTATAAGAGCTCACATTTATGAGTTACAGATAAGACATCTCTTAAGAAACCTTGTAGCTCTGACATTCTATAATTCTACAGTACATATTGAGGAGAAAGAGTGTAGTGACAGAGTTGCTAAAGAAGAAAAGAAACACTAAAGACTTTTTTAAATGCACAGAAGAGAAAAAGCAATGCCAGAAGGAAACAAGGAAAAGCAGGTTAGCTTTGAAACTTGAATATTGAATTTATTATATACTTTAAAAGGAAAAACAAGCTATATAAAATAAAGATTCACAGTTTCATGGTGATCTTTTCTGTTCCACATTACAGAAATGTTCATTTTATTTGTTCATTGTTAAGTTCATAATAAAAAAATTAATAGACCATAAAAGGTAGGAATAGGACCTATTTTGAAAGAACTTTAAATGCTTGGGGCGGGGGGGAATGGGAGTTTTTATTTTATCCTAGATGTAACAGGTAACATGTAGCTTTTATGGAGGGGGGAGAGGGAAGAGGAAGGATATGGTAATACCTTTAGGAAAATCATTTTTACAGAGGGGTGAAAAATAGATTAGAGTGGCGAAAAAAGTCAGGCAAAGAAACTAGTTAAAAGAAGACTGAAATAATTGAGGGAAAAAGCAGTAAGTGACTAAAATAAGAAGGCAGATGTATGATTAAAAAGGAGCCTTATCCAAAAGAAATTCTGGAAACAGAATCTATAAGATTTGCCAACTTATTAGTTATGTGGGGTAAATGAGAATAAGGAGTCAAGAATGATGTCAAAGTTGTAAACCAAGGTGACTGGAAGGAAAGTGGTGCCCTCAAAGGTAACAGGGAAGTTTGGAATAAGGATGAGTTTGAGGACAAGATAAAATCTGTTCTGGGCATATTCAAAATGTAAAATACGATGTTTGTGATGGGGGTGGCAAAAATCAGAAGTAAAGCTGTGCTAGAAATAGAGATTTAGGTGATACCTGCATAAAGATTTTAATTGAACCCATGGAAGTTGATGAGATCACTAAGGGAGATAATATAGAGGGAAAAGAGAAGATGGCCCAAGATGTCACCATAGTTATGGATACACTTATAGGGAGTGGACACGACATGAGTGATGACCCCTGAATGATGATTCTTCAAGGCAGACTGAGAAGGAGTGGTCCTGCAGATAGAAAGAGTACCAAAAAAAGTCATGTCAGAAAAACCCAGAGACGAAAAAGTATTCGAGCAAATCACTAGGCCGTTACCTGAAGTATGTTTAACTATTTGCCCAAGGTTATACAATTACTACTAAGGAGAACTAAGGCAGGGATTTTAGCATAGGTCTTCCTGACTCTAAACCCAGCACTTTATCTGCTGCCTCTAATTTACTCTTCGAAACTTAAAAAGAATCTAGTATTTACTAAAGCATCATGCCAACTTAAGACTATTATTGACACTATAAATAAGATAAATGCTATTTGTCATTTATCAGCTACAGTAATCCTAAGAAAAAAATTAATATTTAGTGGGGTTTTAAACTTTCTGCTGCTATGTACAAATGTTCAAATATAGAATTTTTAAGATCCCACTCAGTATAGGGAAAAAAGGATCACAGGGTAAGAGAAGAAGAAGGAATAAATAGAAGTCAGGCAAGGTTGATATGAATCCTCTCCACTGAAAACTGGTGAGTAAGAAAATTTTAAAAGGAGTTTAGGATAGGCTTGTGTTCTGCTCACAGCTATGTATTACACTGTGTAGAAATAGATTACACAAAGTCATAATGGACTACCTAATACCTAGGGGATATACAAGGTTCTCCCAGGGTTAATTTCTTCCAGATTCCACAGAAAGAGTTATTTATCATAGCATAGTCTCAGATCAAAATGCTATTACCAGAACTAGGTTCCTTCACTCAGGAAAATTATTTTCCTTTCCTTTCCATGCTGCTCTAAAAACTCAATAATAAACTTTAAATCCTTTAGGTTTGAGAGGTTTGCAATAAAGCTTGATACAAAGTCATAATTCACTGTAAAGAAAATGAGGAACACCATTGAAAAATTAATCTGTTCCCAAGTTGTAGATCTACAATACTTAGAGGAGGTAAGGTGTACAATTTTACATACTACCCGAATAGTACTATTGGTGAATATTTACATATGTAGAAAATTATAGTGGTTATTTTCACTGCTTAAGATTAGAATATCATATGGTCAAATTCTTCACAGTATAATTATAATAATTTAGTTGTGTCTACGGAGGAAATGTACTGTTACAGAGTTTATGTACATGGCACGGTTAAACACCAAGCCCAACTAATGGCCCTTCAAGAGAATCAAGAAAATGATTTCTTTTTTCAATTCAGGAAAAGGCTAAACTTTAAAGTAAAATAAGAGAAGACTCAGAAAGACAAGAGAGTTGGCGGGGAGGGTCAGAGAGAGAAAAATAAGGGACTTGGAAGTCAAGTAAAACCAACAACCTTCTCCCATATGGTGATAAAAGAGGAAGGAGAACAAAAGAAAAGGATAAGGTATAAGGAAAATATGGAAAACAGTGAGAAAGCTACAGACAGAAGAATAAAAAGGAAAGAGAACTTGAAATGAGCAAGTAAAGTAAATTAAGAAACAGATAAGGAAGGAGGCAGAAATAGAATGCAGAAATGAGTAAGAGATGACATAAAGTATTTTCACTGTAAGTGCTAGGTTGGTTTCAATTAAGAATTTTAAAAAATCAGTGACTAAAACTGAGATTTACTAGGTATTTTTGGTTGAAACACTCATGAAAGTGTTCTTAATGAAATAGTTCTTGAATAAATAAAAGTATCTTCTCTATTTCCCTTTTGTCTTTAGTACACATGATAACCTGTAAACTACCTCCTATCTCTATCCTAAACAGTAATAGTTAAATAAAAGTCACACAAACTTTCTGTAGTACCATTTTGTGATCTTTAATCTAATGCACAATCCAAAGCAAATCCAAAAGATAGAGGACAGAGTACAGGGGGGACTGGGAAATCAAAGGGTCATTTATAGCTTTTCCTATAGGCAACTCCAACTTCCTTATCAATCTCTGTGGTTCAATTTTTCAATATTTCAACATGTGAGAGTAACCTCCAAAATATACCTGGATAGAAACTTGCTGGAGAAATATTATAAAGTCAAGAGATAAGCTCTATGATCCTAAAGTAATTACACTATACTCGAGTCCCAGTTGATCTATCCTACTTTAGAATCATTCTAGAGACGACATCAATCTGACATAGTCTTAGATAGGTCCAGGTGATGGTTTAGATTAAAATGAGCCACTAAATTGCAGGACATTCACAAAATTTTAATCTGAGACCTTCCATATTCCTTTCAGTAAAGGGTCAATCATCTCAAGGAGATACAGCACTGAGTCCTTCTAGCTAAAGAGTACACTAAGTACAGTATGCGTATTTGTTCCCTAGACAGCTGTAAAGGATTCCAGACATTTTAAACACTGAAGACATAAATGCCTTGTATCTTTTACTCTTATATTGTGGTCTCCCCTAGTCAATCATTCTCTGGGGCTCACCAATTAAGTGCACTGAAAATTAAAAAAAAATTAGATTTAGCTCTTACTGCAGTGCAGAATTCCTAAGATTCACTATCTTCAGTATCCTCAAGGAGCAGGAATTATACACAACTGCAAGGATTAAGCGCCCCACTCTATAAGAACCTTTTCCTGGTGTTTCCACTTCTAGTGCCTTTCCTCTGCAATTGCTTCCCATTTGGAACATATATACATATATATCTTTTATGTCACTAGTTACTTATACTTTGTATCTTCCAATAGAACATAAACTCCCTGAAGACAAGGGCTGCTTTTGCTTTTTTTTGTTTTGTTTTTGTATTCTCAACACTTAGCATAGAGACTGGTACACAACAAGCATTTAATGAAGCTTGTTAACTTGTTTACTGACTAGATATTTGGTATTATAAAATGTTAAACCAAATAATGTTCCTGCTCTATAAACTGTTCTATTCACTTTTTGTAATAAAAGTGATCATTTCTGACAATCAGACTCTTGAACAGAGTACTTTAACTAAATAAGGTACTCAGAACAATTAGCCATTCTAATCATTAAAATGTGCTTTTAGATATAAAAATTGAGATCTGACCCATTTAAAAAGAGTTTTCTTTAAAAGTGGGGCTAAAATAGAAAGAATTAAATGTTCTCTGGAACTACTCTAAAAAGAGAACTTTGTGATTGAATATGGTAGCAATGCTGGCTACTGTTATTGATTTTTAACATTAATACCAATTGGAAGTCATCCTACAGAGAGTTTCAGAAACTTTTAAATGAATCACACATCAGTAAATAAAAGAAATTTCTAAATGAACCATAAATTTATTTTAAATCTTACTATAGAAACAACATATTTTTAGCTTTTTAAGTAACTAAATTGCATTTTCATTTACAGACTTCCGATAAAATTGTAATTGATTGTAGTATATAGACGAGAATAGGTCTATTTCCGATAGGGAAAAACAAGGTTTAGGCAAACATGATGGGACCATGGAGATCTTGGAGTAGTGGGAACATGCAAGAAGACTGAAAAGGTAGAAAGAATCAGGTTGTAGAGAGCTTTGAATGTCAGACAAAGGAGTTTATATTTGATCCTGCAGCTAACAGGTAGCTAATGACATTTACTGGGTGACATGGCCAGATCTAAGATTAAGGAAATCACTGAGGCAGTTGGACAGAGAATAAACTACAGTGGGCAGAGACCTGAAACATAGAAATTGATTAAGGACTAGTGAAATAGGTTAGGGAAAAGGTGAAAAGAACCTGAATTAAGGTGGTGGCTATGAGAGTGATGAGAAAGAAGTATATCCATGAGAAATTTTGGAGATTTAAACCATAAAATGAGGAGTCAAATGTTGCAAACATCAATGTTGCAAACCAGAGTCACTGGAAGGACGGTGGTGGGTATAAGAGTGGTGAGTTTATAGGTAAGATAACAAATTCCATTTTGGACACATTCCTTTGAGATGTCTATGAGATATCCAATTCAAAATATCTAATTTACAATTTGTGACAGGACTGGTTTTGGATATATAGATCTGATAATACAAAGATAACTGACTGGGGTTGATGGGTTTACCAAATAAAAAACTATAGAGAAAGAAAAGAGGAGAGGACCCAGGGCATAGCCTTCAGGTATATCAATAGTTAGGGAGTATGACATGAATGATAATACTCTGAAGGAGGCTAAGGAGTGGTAGAAAAATTAAGAGAGAAATTCAGATAAAATCCAGAAAGAAAAAAGCATACAGAAGAAGACAGTCAACAGGGTGAAATGATGTAGAGAGGTCAATAAAGACAAAGGTTGAGAAAAGATTGTTACAGTTGCCAATTTTAAAAGATGACTTTGGGGAGAGTAAGTTCAAGTGAGTTATGACATTGGAAGCCAAACTACTCCTTGTTAAGGATGGGGAGGGAAATGGAAGCATAAGCTTACATGGCTTTTTCAAGAATTTCGGGTGAGAAATAAGATGATAGTGGAAAACAGGGACAATTAAGTCAAAGAATTACAACTGTAAAATGAACTTTACAGATCATGTAGACAAAATTCTTAATTTTAGAGATGAAAAAATTAAGCTCAAGGAATGGAGTGACTTGTACAACATCACAAAAGTAGTAAGGTGCAAAGTCAATATTTGAACCCAGGTCTTCTGATATAAAATTCTCTTTCTACTACATCATGCTATCTCTTTGATAGAATAGTCCAAAACAATATAGAAAATGTCCCTTTAGTTTTTCTGGACTATTTCTTTTTGCTTTTTAGTTTTTGTTAGAAGGAATGGCTATCTGGATGAGTAGCTGAGAAATAAAATAGGAATTTAAAGGTAATGTAAAAGCAGAGGATGTTAAAATAAAAAAATACAACTAAAGTTATAATGGGAGAGAAAAATCGAATTTCATAATATTGTAACACTCAACCTATTAGTAATAAATCTTATAAAGTAAGATCAAACTGTTCCCTTTTTCCTTCAGATTTTGTTTGCTTCCTTTAAAAATATCATTTTATTTAAAAAAAACTTGCCTAATATATTGGAAACCTCCACCCTTTTCACTCCACTCTTGATCAAAATGCATAACTGAATTCTTTCCTCTAAAAAGAGGAAAGTGACTGACAGCATAAACTGTGTTAATAAATGATTAAACTGCATAAGTAAATACTCAACTATTTACAGTTTGCCCTCATGACAGTGCCAAGATTTGACTGCTCTTGAAACAGGTTCAGACTTGGTGAACAACTCCACTGGGCAATCAAATACTCAGTGCCAGTAAGCTTGTCAGATAATAAATTGTTAATGAAAAAACAAATACCTGGCACATGTAATAACAATTACACAGTATTTTTCGAATCAGACTTTTTTTTAAAGAAAGGGCAGGTAATTCTACAGTATATTGAAGCAGTATATTGAAAAAAAAGTCAACCAGTTTCAAAGTTAACCTGACAAAAAAAAATTGGGGTTTTTATGGATCAACTCTTCTCCTGAGTCTACCATTGGACTCTGGATAGGCTAATTCTGAATTTACCTGACACTCTCCAGTCTAAGCACCAACATTCCATATAATACCAAGTGCGAAAGAAGCTCAGAGACATTCTCTAAATTCAGAAATGATTCCCCAAGAGTAAGTCAGGTACCTAGGGAACCCTTTTAGCCCAGAAGGCTATGATTTAGCACAGTGGTTCTTAAATAATTCAATACCATTAAATTCTATGCCATGCTTATCAACTTCCCTTCTGTGACTCTTCCCACTGAAAGAGGTGATAACAGATGATAAGACAGTGTGACCCTTACATTAGAGGTACCTGTGCCATAAAGGGCCTAAATTATCTTTGGAAGATTTCTCCACACTTCTAATAGCTAAAGATAAGACACAGAAATCTAGGAAAACCTTTTTTGTTAGATAGCCCTAAAGGCTGGCACCAACTCCCCCATCCCTTGAGAGTGATAAAGGGATGAAAGTCCCATCCTCCTTTTACTCTTTTCACCCAAGTGAAATACCACTCTCCATCCCCTGAAGGATATATATTTACAAATTTCCCCCTCCTCCACCACATACTAAATAGATTTAATTTGAAATAAGTAAGCTCATATCTTCTGGAAAATAAAAGAATTATTATCTTAAAAAAAATAAAAGTAGCAAGAAGACTGTTCTCCTAATCTGATTTCTGAAGAAAAAAAATAGGTGAGGGTTCAAGTATCCTGGTTTTTCTATCTTTCTTTTCTTCCTTTAATGTAATTTATCACCAATCTTCAAATTACTCAATTTAATGGCCTGCTTTTGTCTTCATCTTTCTTAGCCTGTTCTGCAGTTCCTTCTCTTTCTGTTCCTTCATAAATCATTGCTTCCCATTCTCCTTTGCTGTATCTTGATCCTTTTCCCATCTCCTTCTCATATATCCTCTCTAAAATTGTCCTGGGTCTTCCCTCTCTAAAGCAGAGGCTCTTAACTATTAGTCCATTAAGATGGCTTTCTAAAAAAAAATTTAATAACTATTTCAATATAATTGGTTTCCTTTGTAATCTTATGTATTTTATTTTATATGTTTAAAAATATTATTCTGAGAAGTCCATAAGCTTCACCAGACTGCCAAAAGGGTCTATGACCCAAACAAGTTTGAGAACCTCTACAGGCTTTCTCTTGATTCAATCACCACACCTACGAAGATGATTACCAAATCTATATGTCCAGATCTAATCTCTCTAATGAATTCTAGTCCTGCATCATCAAGTAGCTGCTGGATATGTCTTCATGGATATGCCAATAGCATCTCAAACTCAACAAGTCTAAAGCACAACTCATCAATACAGAGGAATTAGATGGGGAAGGAAGGCTGTTAGTTCTGGAAACCTGCTTTGATTGGGAATGTGTTTAAGAGGAGAAAATACATACACATCTAGATGAGTATAAAAATCTTCTAAATTTAAAAAAGAAGTAAAACTCTAAGGGGATAGGGAGGTGGAAGAGGATAAAGGGGGTATCTTTAAAGGGGAGGGTGAGTAAATAGGTTAAAAAGGGAGGTAAAGAAGGGTGTTTAGAATTAGGGGAATGGGAGTTATGGGGTACAGGCTCTGGTAACCCTCTTGAACTCTCCTTAAATCTTCCCACTGGATCTGGGGTTCTCCTGAGGCCATGAGCCTTTCATTATCACTTTGTCCAATTGTCTCTGGCTGCTTCCCACTCTTGATCCCATCAAAATCCCACTCTCTTAATTCTGACCTCTAGTCAACCCAGTCTCATCAAGATCCTCTTTAGACTCCTACTCAAGACCCTCCCTAGATCCTTCTTCCCAGACTACTAGACTACCCCAGATCCCACCCACAATCCTTCTATATAAAAGTTCTTTGTTGTCTCCATGAAGTTGCTCAGATTCAGTCTAGCTCAGATTCCTTAAGAATGGTGAAATTTCTTAAGAGTCTGGCCAATATGGTGGATCTTTAATAAACTTTTTCTTTGGTTGAAAGAAGCCCTGAGTCAAATTCATTCAGGGAGGACCTGATGTCTCCATATTTTAGAGTCTCAAACACCCCTAAACTCAATAGGAGGATAAGAGAGGAAGCTTTAGAGGGGAGAGGGATAGAATAGGTCAGAGAAGTGTACAAAAGGGAGTTTTGATTTAGAGGTATGAGATGATAAGGAATTGCTGGAGTCCAGGTAAGTAATAGGAGGTTAAGTAATAGGAGGGCAAGGTCGCTAGTGGAAGCAAAGTAAAGGAATTAGGAGAGAGAAAAAAGAGATATATACAAACATAAAAACAAGATTAGGAGAATCTTAGGGAAAATATATGTTTATATATGTATGCATGTGTATATGTATGTATACACACATACATATATTAATACCTATATATATATATACATAAATATATCCATGCACAACTGTATTCTTGCGGTAGCAGTACGGGGAAGGAAGGGGGGAAAAAGAACAAAGTAAAGAAAACCTACAAAGAGGCAAAGAAAAGATGGATAGCTTTCAACTTAATGAATAGTATTTCATATATTGGCTTTCCTGAAATGATAAATTATTGCTATATATTTTGAATCCTCTCCTATGTTCCGCTGTGCTCATGACATTTTTTCTTTTGTTAATTTTTATGTAATTTTAATATTTAAGTTTATAATGTTTCTTTTTCTTTTCTTATGTATTTAAGTTTCGGTATTTGTCTAAAATTCAAAAAATAAAAAAATAAAACACAACTTATTATCTTCTCTCTAAACCTCCTCTTTCAAAGTTTCATATTTCTGTTCAGGGTACTATCACCCTTCCAGTCACCCAGATTTATAACCTTGGTGTCATCCTTGACTCTTCACTTTCTTTTACTCCCTATATTGAATTTTGTCAATCATACCTTTTCAACAGCTCCTCCTTCCATTCCTTGTTCTTCACTGACATAGCCTGCCTGCCTACCTTCCTTCCTTCCTTCTTTCACAAAACCTTAAACCCAGTTCACTCTGAAGCCCATAGATTGTGCCACAGTAGACCTCTGCCCAAGCTCCACTTAATGGCTGCATTTTGGACCTTCTCCCTTAACGTGAATGTCAGTGGTAAGTATTTCTCTTTGGAAAAGCTAACTTGAGGGTCTTGCCCTCCCAGTTTGATTTATTTTCTTTTTTCTAATTAAAGGGGCCATCCTTTGACTACTTCTTAAAGAGGTATATTCACTGAATGGGAGTTACTTCACTCTAAGTGAGTACCTGAAAAAGCCTTAGCCTAAAAGGGTCAAGGTCTCCCACTGCATCCTGGGCCATCTCTAATCACCCTGAGGAATCCAGAAGGTCACTGAATCCAGAAGGCTCTGAAGGAGAAAGTGAGGCTGATGACCTTGGACAGTTCTCCCTCACCCAAATCAAAGTCAACTATAAGTCATGTCATTATTTCCCTGATATCATAGTCCTCTTTAAAAACAAAGGACAAACACAACCCATATAGTCACCACCTTAGTGGCAACCAGTTCAGGATCTCAACACCTTTCCATTGGACCAGGGGTAAGGAACCTATGGCCTCAAGGCCACATGGGGCCTTCTAGGTCCTTGGGTGTGGCCTTTCAATAGAATCCAAGTTTTACAGAATAAATCCTTTTACTGAGGAGATTTGTTCTGTGAAGTTTGGATTCAGTCAAAAGACCACACTTGAGGACCTAGAGGGCCCCATGTGGCCTTGAGGCTGCAGGTTTCCCACCCCTACCCTGGACTTGGTCTCTCTCCTCCCAGTGTCCCCCATCTTCAATCCAACGTCCATACAGCTACCAAAATAATGCTTCTAAATCACAGACTTAAACCTCACCGTCCTGCTCAAACATCTTCAGTGGTAACTTTTCACAGTATCTTTTTTGGCACTTCAGCATATATCTCTATCATTATTGGCCAAGTATAGGGGTACAAAAATTTTTTGTAATGAAGACCTAATTTTCATTTCCTTAAAGACTTGAGCTTATTGTCATGGGGAAGGTACTAGAAATAAAGTCCTCAAGAGGAGCAACACAGAGAATTTGGTGATTGGATATACTCTTTTCCATGCTGGTAATCTTAGCAAACCAGAGAGAGTATGGTAAACTCGGAAGCAACTGACTTGGAAATCTACCGAAAAACCTTCTAAAACCACTGGTAGATCTCAGCCTACACAGTCTTAGCAGTCTTTACTGTGATTGTCATAGATTCCAAATAAACATGATTCAACTAGGTTATTGGTCTTGACTTTGTTACTACCTAGCTGTGTGACCTTTGGCAAACTAACCACTCACTATGAGCCTCAGTTTCCTTATCTGTAAAATGAGAAGTTTAAATTATCTATTTAAAAATCAGTTTTTATTCAAGCCCTTTGTTTTTTTTTTACATCATAACAATTTCTCTTGGCATGCCTTTCCCCTTCCAGGGAGCAATTCCATATGACAACTAGTATTTTTTTTTTAAAGACAAAAAAGAAAATTAAAGGAAAAAATCAGAATAACTCATAAAAGTCTGAAAATATGTGGAATGCATATCTACAAAGGAGTGTGTGTGTGTGTGTGTGTGTGTGTGTGTGTGTGTGTGTGTGTATGTGTGTGTGTGGTGTTCTTCTCATATCTCATTTTTTGAGCTATACTTGTTTTTCATAATTTTGCAACATTTACTTTGCTTTTTTTGGTATTTCTTTACATTTATATTGCTGTATTCATTATGTATATTGAGGGTTTTTTGGCTCTGCTTATGATGATCTCTTAAAGCTTTTGAGTTATTCTCTCATTTATTCAGCAAGCATTTGTTAAACACCTACAGTGTTCAAGGCACTGGAAAAACAAAGACAAAAAGAAAAATAGCTCTATCCTTCAAGGAGTTTGTATTCTATTGGGAAATACAATGTATAGGAAGGATTCGGTAGCTAAATAGAGAAATAATACAAGATGATTTGAGGAGAGAGAGCTAAACCAGATGAAACTGGAAACAATTTACAGAGCAGATGATGCCTGAGATAGACCCTGAAGGGAGCTAAGGACCCCAAGAGATAGAACTGAGTAATTTTAAAGACTGAGGGACAAGCTAGTCTGAAGGCATAAATACAGGAAATAGAACAGAAAGGAAGGAAGGAAACATTTATTAAACTCCTACTATGTGCCAAGCATCTTAAGTGCTTTAAGCATGTTATCTTATTTCATCATCACATCAGCCTTGTGAAATAAGTGCTATTTTTAAATTTTACATTTTATATAAGTGACTTTCCCACAGCCTCATAGGTAGTAAAGGTCTGAGGCTAGATTTGAATTCATGGGACAAAACGTAGGTCAGTTTGGCAAGAATTTCAAGTGTGTGAAGTGAAATCGGGAAACAAGTCTGAATAGGTAGACTGAAGATAGTGATATTAGCTTATTAACTGCCCACCTAGTCACAAAAAGGATTAATCTTCTGAAGTAAAAAAAACCAAAGCTGTAAAGGAAAATAGTGATGTTACAGTTTATTTTTTAAAAATCCTTCCTGCTTCTTTCTTTTTGGTTATTAACTAGTAAGTAAAACTATTCATCAACTTGTCATCATTTGTGTTCAAATACTAATCTTTTTATTCTTAAAACTGATAGACTCATGCTGTTGACTGAAGTTAAAGCAGAATATAAAATTCTGAGTTAACCAACATCAGCCCTTCCCAATTCTCCAGTTAATGGAAATAGTAAAAAGAAACCTATTTTTAAAATGGCAGCACAGTCTCAGAACTTTCTAACAAAAGCTAGTTTTTAACAAAGTTAGTTTCAAAATTATATTTTTTTTCTCATTTTATCCAATAAAACTACTCCAAAATAGATATCTATGTTCTATTTCTTGAGGCAATCAGAGGGCACAAGTGATACTCCCATCATTATGTTTTGTCCTACTATTTAAGCTGAAATAAATTAATTACAACAAGATTATATGAAAACTAAACAAAGACTTATTTTCTTTCACTTTCAATCCCATTCCCCATATCTAAAATTTTGAGTAATCTTGCTTCAAAACAAACAAAATATGAAGGTCAGACAAATAATGGATAGGAGAAGTAGGATTTGAACCTACATTTTCTCTGACTTCATAAGGTAACACCTGTTTGACAGTAACACAGCAGAAGTCTTCAGGGTTCTACACCTCAGCAATTACATATGTGGCTGCTTCCAGATATAGCCTCCAAAACAAACGTGATAAAAAAGTGAATGGATTTGTGAAGACCAGTGTAGCATTTTTGATTTACTTTAATTCTGTGACTGAGTTGTTACAACCAGGCCTAATTTCCTTGAAGTGACTCATAATTCAAAATCATCTCTGGCTCCTTACTTTTACATGTCTCCAGGGAAAAACCACATTATATACACTAAGGTCATGGCCACCTCTTTCCAGAGTAGCAGAGAGATCCAATTATTTAGGCTCCTCTGCATTACATATCTAAGAGTCACTGGAGGAGCTTTAGAGCAATAAGATTGTATCTACTTTAAAATCTGCTTTTTGGTCTATTGGTATATACCAAAGTATAAGAAAATAAATGCAAATCAGACAGCTCCCTGAAGCTGACGTCTCATATACTTCCCTTTCCTTTGTTCTAGGCCCAGACTTTTGTTTTTCTAGAAGGGGAACTGTGACTCACTAGCTGAAGTTATCCTGATGTCTCTATCTTCACAGAACCATAGGATTTTAGAACTAGAAGGGAGTTTAGAAGTCATCTAGTCTAACCCTTTTATTTCACAAATGAGGAGATTGTGGTCTGGAGAGTTTCTAACTTGCTTAAGACCATACAACTACTTTATGGAACAGGCAATGCTAGAACCTTGTCAGATCTTTTACTTCCTAGTTTGTTTCTATTCCACACTACATTTCCAGGTTATTGCCCAAGATAAAGATTAGACCCAAACATAAGCTATCTCTGGTTTTAGTTGTACTCTGTGGATATCACCAGATTAGGGCATTTGCCCAGAAAGATGAGATCAGATTCATCTATCAGCAGGGTTTACCAAAGGGAAAATTACCTTTTTTACTCTTATGCCTTCCTACCACAGCGCAAGAGTAAGGAGCCACATAATTTTGCATAATTTTGAATTATGAGTCACTTCAAGGAAATTAGGTCTGGATGTAACAAATCCGTCACGAAATTATGGTTTCTCAGAGTTTAGAAGGGATATCAGAGGGCAACCTGTGTCTGAACAAGAGTGCTATCTCTAACACCTCAGTATAAGGAGCATCTTAAATATGCTTGAAGGCCTCTAGTAAAGGAGACTGCTTTCTCTTCCATGGCAGCCCATTCTCCTTTTGTATAGCATTAATTGTTAGGAAATTTTTCCTTACATCAAGCCTCAATTTGTCCTTTTAAAGCTTTCATCCATTGATCCGAGCTCTGGGGTCTGAGGCCAAGCAGAACAAACAGAATTCCTCCCCGAGGCGACAGCCCTTCACCTCAACAACCTAAAAATGCTTCAACTGGCATTTTTCAATAAAAATTATTCCCCCAACTGAGCCCCTCAATAATGCAGTTTTGAATTAGAAAAACTTTTCAGAACGAAACACTGTGAAGACACTTTCCTCTTTTTTACCTTTCTTACCATAGTGATTTACAAATCAGAAAAAACATTTTTATATTTTCAAACTTCATACTTTTGTCATTTTACCATGGAAATGTTTATTGGGAGTTTTAAAAAGCAATTTTCACTTTCTTTCTTACAACATTTCCATTTTTGTTTTTACAACTTTTTTTTTAGAATTTTCTACCTTTAGTTTCTCCCTAATTTTTCAGATGAAGAAACTGAGACTCAGAGAAGGTGGATGATTCACCCCAAGTCAGACAGATAATGGATGGCAGAGGCAGATTTGAACCTAGGTTTTCTCTGACTCCGTAAGGGAGGTAGCACCTGTTTGACTGCCACATAGCAGAGGTTTTCGGTGTTCTACACCTCAGCTATTATGTATGTGTCTGCTTCCACAGGCAAAACAAGGATAATTATAATTTGTCGGGCCCCCTCACAGATACCGCCTCTAAATCAAATGTGATAAAAAATAAACAAATAAATGGCTATAGTGAACAGCAGGTTTCCCAATAGTTGTCATAAGAATCCAAGTTTTTCAAACAAAATCATATATGTGCAAGCAGCATACAAAAGTAAGATAGTAATATTATTAAGTAGTGAACTGCTTGTAATATAACTATTTTCAAGAAACAATGTTCGGGTTCAGTTTATCTATAACCCTGGTGATATTTCCTACTTTTAATGATTTTCAGATTTTTTTCTTGGAACCAACCTCTCTCTCTCTCTCTCTCTCTCTCTCTCTCTTACTCACACACACACATACACACACACACACAAACACACGCATTCCTTCAACATATCAGCATTCAGTTATTATTAATGGAGAGCAAAATGGTAGGGGTTCATAAGAACTAGTGCTAAAAGTACAGATGCAGGTTACCCCTTAGAATCAGAGGTAATAGTCCAACTTTCTGGATACCCAACTTGTTAGTATAAGTGTAAATTGGGAGGAGCAGCCAGATCTCCAGGCAGCACATTTCCTTACTTTTAACCCAAATATCCCTGTAGCAGTCCTTATCAGTAGCTAATATAGTCAGTATAACTGGCTCAGTAATGACACAATTTCTTTTCTGGATTATATTGAATATAATTGAATCATCATCATATGAGCCTTGTGAAGTAAGTGCTATTTTTAAATTTTACATTTTATAGCTAAGGAAACTAAGGCAGACAGAGGGTAAAGTATGTGTGTATATATATATGAAATATATAATTGAGTTATACATTCAGTTAATTCCAAATATCCCAGAGATTAGCAACAGGTAGAGATAGCAAAAAATTCAGCTTCAAATCAGATGAAATGTTCAGAAACTTATGTGTCCTTAAATTCTAACTACATCAAAATCAATTATATTTACATGTACCTTGAGACTCTGCATACCTTACTAAATTAAAAGAGCAGGAGTGAGTGAGCAAAATCCATGATAGATTTATTTTTAAGAATAAGCAGCTACATATAATACATTTTAGATTGTAAACCCCTTAAGAGAGGGAATCATCTTTATTTTTATCTCCAACACCTAGCACAATGCTTCACAAATAGTAGGTACTTAATAAATGCTTGTTGATTGACTGATAGATTATCTCAGGGACAACACATTTCCAACATTCTATCACTATCTATTGCTGAATTGTGACAATATGTAAGTACAGTCAATCCTCAACTTTCACCCAGGGTAACATTCTGAGAAAATGGTAAGAAAGTAAACAGGGTGTTAGGTTCCTGTGATCACCAAAAACCAAAAAAATCTTTCACTAGACATTGCTGAAAATACATTATTCTGTATATAATTCTTCATAATAAAATATTAATTCTGATAATATAAGCTTTTCCAAACCCAGTAACCATGAAATAATTCATAAAATGCAGGGGAGAGGAGAGGCAACACCAGACAAGACCAGGAGGAGCTGAGCTCAGAACTGCCAGCAGGGGTTGCTCTGGACAGTTCCACCACTCCTGCCAGTGCAGGCTAGGATGTTCAGGAGCTCCTTAGCACTGGCAGTGGTGGAGGCAAAAAGTCTGATCGGCATAACAAGAAACAGCAAGAGGGCAAGGGTGACCACCATCACTCACCAACAATCTTAGCCACTTCTGCATTTGTTCAGTTTCCTCATTGCATACTTGATAGGTTGCAATAGCACTTTCTACAACAGATTCACAAACACTTTCAATGAAAACTTTAATCCTTTTTGCAGATATAAACTTGCACATTGATCCATTTTTTTCTCCACTGTATATAACTACAAATTGCATGGCTGCCAACGGCTACTATTAAAATCACAAGAAGTAAGAATGTTGAGAATGGACTATAATCACAACAAAAATGTAAACTGTAGCAGCACTGAAATTCTAGCTCTGGACAACTTTATAAATACATCTATAAATCTGATATTGCATCCTCTCCAGGACTACTTTCCCTAATTTACACTTGTACTAAACAGTGTGGTTTATAGGAAGTTAGACTACCACCTCAGAGTCTAGGGGTTACCCTATATGAGTTCTTCTAATACTATCAATCATGAGCCCCAACCAGTATAGTCTCCATTAACAATTAGCAAGTAGACTAAATTTTTGGAAAAGGCATTTATTAAAACAATATAGCAAGAACATGAATGCCAAGCATTCAAACTATGCTTCAGAGAGTGCGACTCCAATGGGCTGGCCACATAGTTTGAATGCAAAAATGTACACTTGCCAAAAAGATTATTTTATGGAGAACTCGCATGGAGCAGGAGATCACATGGTTGGTGGTCAGAAGAAGTGATACAAGGATACTCTCAAAGTCTCTCTCAAGAACTTTGGATTTGATTGTGTGACATGGGAGATATTGGCACGGAACTGCTCATCATGGCATGCCCACATCAGAAAGGGTGCTGTGCTCTATGAGCAAAACAGAATTGAGATAGCACAAAATAAACTTAGGATGCACAAATTTGGAGTATCCACTCCAAATGTTCACACAGACTATCTGTGCCCAATTGTGGTAGAGCATTCCAAGCTCATATTGGTCTGATCAGCCACAGTTGAACACATTGAAACTTGAGTTTATCATTCTAATGTCGTGGTGGTGTCATGGTCCTTCAAGAACAAAGGACAATGACCAACCAATACAGAACCCTCCTCCCTAATAGTATAGGAAATACCCTCTCACATACACACAGAGTTCACAGGAAAAGTGGGCTCAAATTTATAATATAATTATAAAAAGGCACATATGTTGGAAATATGTGACAAAGGGGTAACACAATGCTTGATACTAGAAGTACTGTCTCCTTTTGTGGAGCTCTTACTATGCTCAATGAGGTGAATATTTTCTGTGCTAGTAAGTCACTCAGCTGCTTGAGCAATCTGCTCCTTTCTTAAGTCTAGAGTAGACACTTGTCTTTGCCACAAAGAGAACACTTTGCCTTCTTCCTCAGCTGACTGTCTCTCCATATTGATCTGTTCTCAATATCTCTCTCCACTCTGAATTGGATGTATTTTCTTATGCAAATCTAGTGTCTCAAGAAGCATGGTTAGTGGTGAAGGGAGGAAGGTTTGACCCTCTGCCCATTGCTACTCCCAGGTATAAGTTCATAAGAGACTGTCTCCACAAAGCACTTCTAAACCTGTGACCTCCCATCCCCCTTACCTGATCATCCCCCACACGGAAACTCACCAAATGATCTGCTATTTTTATACACAGGCCCCAGAGGGATCTTAAATCAATTGATCAGTTAATTCAATTGATCAAGTAATTGATTCTTTCAATCAATCACAAGTTGTATCCTTTGTAATATCTTTACCTTAATCTAATGTCCAAAGTCCTATAATCCTCTCAAATTAAGGATCCATTCACATATTGCATGGGGTGATAGAACATTCCTTAATACCTAGTTCACATTTTCTGATTATGTCTGAGTCTGTGGCTTGATTCTGTGACTCAAACATGAGACTTTCCATACCTGACAAAAGTATTATCTGGACCTTGGATCCACCTTGCTCTGGAGAAGAAAGTAAGGCTGGTGACCTGCACAGCCCTCCCTCACCTAAATCAAAGTCAACTGCAAGTCCTGTCATCATTTCCCTGGTGTCATGGTTGTCTTTGAAAAAGGAAGGACAAACACAAAGGTATTAGGACACAAAAGCACAGTAAACTTCATCAATTCTTAACACTGATAACAATAATTAAGGTGAAATATGGAACCCCCTCCCTCACAATGACAATCTTTTATATTTAGAAATATGTAAATATATAATTCCCATTAGAGAAGAGTGTTTATAGGTAAGAACAAAGAAATACTAGTCTGAACAACTATGTTGTCCACCACCACAAATATGTTGCTAGCAATCCTAAGATCATATATGAAATCCAAGAATATTATAGCTAGAAGATACCTTAGAAATTACTGACCCCAAGAAACTTGGGAATATTTCATATATAAGAGAAGGGAACCAAATTTATAAAAATTGGAGCCATTACACAATTAATAAATGGTCAAAAGATAGGCAGTTTTCAGAGGAAGAAATCAAGTCTATCAGTAGTCATATGAAAAATATTCTAAATCACTAATAATTAGAAAATGCAAATTTAAACAACTCTAAAGTACCACCTAATGCCCATCAGATTGGCTAAGATGATAGAAAAGGAAAACGCCAAAAAGTAGCAGGGATGTGGGGAAAAAAGATACCTTTACTGCCCTGTTGGAGCAGCTAGGTGGCGCAGTGGATACCAGGCCTGGAATCAGGCCTGGAATCAGACAGACATGAGTACAAATGTAGCCTCAGACATTTAATATTTAGTAGCTATGTGATCCTGGGCAAGTTACTTAACCCTGTTTGCCTCAGGTTCTGCATGTGCAAAATGAACTAGAGAAGAAAATGGCAAATCACTCTAGTATTTTTGCCAAAAAAAAAAATTCAAATGGGGCCACAAAGGGTTGAACACCTAAAACAAATGAACACCAGTTACAGTGTATGGTTGGTAGAAACCTGAAGTAATCTAACCAAACCACACCAAAAGGGATACTGAACTATGACACCCTTTGACCTGGCAATACTGATACTAGGTTTATACCCCAAGGGGATAACGGAAAAGGAAAAGAACTCCTCCGTACAAAAATATTTACGGAAGCTCTCTTTATGGTAGCAAGGAATTGGGAACTGAGAGGATGCCTATCATTTGGAGAATATATGTGTGTTTGTCCTTCATTGCCGAAGAAGACCATGCCATCAGAGAAATAATGACACAACTTGCACTTGACTTGGTTTTGAGTGAGGGTGGGCTGTGCAGGTCACCAGCCTCACTTCTCCTCCAGAGTCATCTGAATCCAGTGACCAGATATTCATCAGGACAAGTGGAGATGACCCAGGATGAGGCAACCGGGGTTAAGTGACCTGCCCAAGGTCACATGGCTGGTGAGTGTCAAGTGTTTGAGGTGAGATTTGAACTCAGGTCCTCCTGACTCCTGCACTGGTGCTCTATCCACTGCACCACCTAGCTGCCCCATTTGGAGAACAGCTAAACAAGGAAAGGTACATGACTATGATGGAATACTATTACACTGTAAGAAATGACAAAGGGGATGGTTTCAGAATAACCTAGCAAGATTTTATGAACTTATGCAAAGTGAAGCAAGCAGAATCAGAAGACTGCATGTAGCAGCAGCCACATTAAGGATAATCGAACGTAAAAGACTCAGTAACTGATCAATAAAATGATCCATCGTAACTCTAATGGACTCATGATGTAAAATGCTATCTGCCTACATATAGAGAGTTGATGGACTTGGTACGCATTGAAGAACATTTTTCCCTTATTTTTCTTGGTTTATTCTAGAACATAACCAATGCAGAAATTTGTTTTGCATGACTTCCTATGAATCCTGTATCTCTTGCCTTTTCAACAGACAGAGGAGAAGGTGGGAGGAGAGAATTTGGAACTGAAAATAAAAATTACATATGTGTATATACACACACATGCACACACAGACATGTGAAGAAAGAGAGTGAGAGGGAGAGAGAGAAAATCACTGAGTCCAGCTCCTGTATTTTATAGATGAGAAAATTGGTCCAGAGTAGGGAAATAACTTGATTAAGGTTACATACCCTGGAGAAGAGAAAGTTACATAGCCTAGAGAAAAGAAAATTACAGTAAGTATATGATAGCTGTCCTCAATTAAACATCTGATAGCTATCATGTCCCAAGCTAAATTTTCTTTTCTCTCACTAAACCTCCCCAGGTCATTCACTCAGTTCTCTTTGGCATGATTTTGAGCTCCTTCACCATTTTTATTGCCATTTTCTAAATGCTTACCAGTAGTCATCAACCATTTTCCAAAGTCAGATGACTTTGAATACAAAGTAGACCATAAAAGGGTCCTGGAGAAAGGAACCAGAAAGCAAAAAGGCATAAGTTAATACAAAGTAGAGTAAGTAGGAGAGTATCAGAATCTAGCCATGTGATATTGGGTATATCACTTGCCTTCTCTGGGATTTCAGTTTCTCATTTATAGTATGAAATAGATTATCTCAGATGATCTCTAGGTTACCTTTCAATTAAAAGATCCTATGATATTATGAATTATTTTTAGATTTTGCCTAGGACTAGTCTCTTTCCATTTTCTTATTCCCCAAGGTCAAACAAAAATTATTTAACTTGTTTGGCCTTCATCTCCCCTCCTGAAGCAAGAGGGGTAGTAACTCCATGGTATATAAATCTGAAAAAGTACTTTTCTACATCCATCAATACACAGTAAATTAAAGGTGCTCACAAGAGTATTGTCTATGCATAGAATTTAATGGAAACTATAGTAGTAGTTGAATTTTTATTACAAATATTATAAAGTAACTTTTCCATAGTATAATATTTAAGACCATTCTGCAATTGTTTACAAGTGTTGAAAATTACAATAAAAAAATCTTCATCTTTCAGCTCTTTTTAACTAAATAGATACTAAGCCACTAGCCAATACATACTTTAATCCATAGGAATGAATTAGGCACTTAAAGAATTTGCATTAACTCAGACCACTAGGGTACCATTCTGGAGTTAGCAGTTTACTAAATGGCCTACCAAGGTACAAAAGTACATAATGTCTTCCCTAGCTATGGAAGGAAGGAAGGAAGGAAGGAAGGAAGGAAAAGGATAGAGGTTGGGAAGGAGAGAAGGAGGAAGGAAAGGAGGAAGGGGGAGGGAAGAAAGAAAAAAATGTCTTACCATTTCATAATGTAAATTTAATTCAAACCACAAAAACATGACAGTAACTGGACTATACTTATTTTTCTAGTAGATAAGGAATTTGTAGAGAGGTGGGACCTATGTGGACCTGTTGAGGGGCAAAGTATAGGTGAGGACAGAAAAAGTACAACTGAGTTGACTGTCCTACCTTCAGTATTTCTTCCAGTAACAGAAAGTGAGAATGGAACCTCCTAGAAGAGTCACATGATAGTTATACAATGGGAAATTATACCTGTGAAGAAGACTAAGAAACTGTCTCATGATTCACAGGAGGATAAAAGTAGCAGGAAGCTAGGAATCCGTGCTATTTATTACCCCTTTTGCTGACACTAGCCACCATGTCTCTCTCTTCCTTTTAAGGGTCGTTAGCTTGTGACCCCGTCCTCTCTATTATTCTCCTTCCTACCAATTTCTCTCCCTCTTAAGTCACTGTTTGAGCCACTGTTTCTAAATTATCAGGTGATGTGAATTAATAAGAGACTTCCCTCTCCACACATTGTACATCAGTTACAATCATGTATATAAGAGTGGGAGGTCACTTGCTCCCAAGGAGCTTACCTAGGAGATCAGGGAGCATGACTACTGGCCACTAAGTGACATAAACTGAGCCAGGGACAGGTTACAGATTAAGGAACAGAGTGAGTCTGACAAGTACAGAAGATAGAACACTAGATTTCAAATCACAGGCACCTACGTTAAAAACCAGGCTCTATCACATAGTAGTTGTGGGAAAGTCACTTCCCTGCCACAGTCTGTTTCCTTAGCTGAAAACAGAGGAGTTGGGCTCACTAATTTCTAGTTCCCTTCCAGGCATGATACTTGAGGACTCCATCTATGAGCTTAGCACTGCGAGAACATATTCTGTTATAACAGAATAACAGGTTCTGTTATTCAAACTACCAGATTCCTTTCTCTAAATTCTTATCTGCATTTCCCCACACTCCATTTTGCAGAGTAGTCACAATGAAATGAAGAGTTAATGTGTTAACAAGGTGGCAACAAGCTGTTATCCCTTGATATAAGCACCCCTCTGAGTGAGAAGGGAAGAAATGTTATTGGATGAATAATAAATTACACTCTCAGGTGACTTGAAAAAACACAATTCAGTTTGAGAGAATCCAGGTAGTAACCAGCAGACTGGAAATAACCCAGCTCTTTACCTCTTTGGGGGAGCAGAATTTTTTCTCTCCTCTCCTTGCCCCCCACCACCCACAAATAAGTCACAATATCAAGCAGCAGTAACAATCCACTCAGATGGAAGTACTTCATCTAATAGTTGGAGTGTCAGTTCCAAGGACTTCAAGGCACCTCTGAGGGAACAGAAATGCACTTGAAGGAAGAAGCATCTTGCAGGAATTGGATCTCTGACAAAAAGCAGAGAGATGGTTATGAACTTGAGTGAACCAGCCCTTGCAATCAGGAGTGGGGCTCTTCTCCAAGAACTGCACAAGAAAAGATGTCAAGGGCTGGTAGTACCCAAGGAGTGGCCCTGGCTACATATATTTTCTGTGTGTGCATCACTGCACTCTAAATGCGTGCCTCACTTTCCCACAGACCACAGTTTTGGGGGAAAATGCACCCCAGGTTTATGGGAGGAAATTTTTTTATATTTAATGTTCTTACTATACCATTTTAGTAAATGTCTTTGCTATGAGTTAAATGTGTACACTGAGTATTAATGGGAAACACACAAGTGGAAGCTTGCAAGCTATGGTAGTAGGAGTATAGATCCATGGATTATATACTTCTGAGCGTCAGGACAATGGAAGTTCAACACTGGGGACTCAACCTGAAAACCTATGTTGCTTTGTTAGGGAGTAGATGAAGTACTACACCTATAAATATTCTGCTCCAGTGGAATTATAACCAACCAGGTACACTTCTGAACATTTTCAAACATGTTCAGAATTGCAGGTGCATTGACAAAGGTGTTCAGATTTGGGATATCAAATACTGCTAGAACCTGTCATCATCATGCTTATA
Source organism: Potorous gilbertii (assembly GCA_028658325.1). Lineage (NCBI taxonomy): Eukaryota > Metazoa > Chordata > Mammalia > Diprotodontia > Potoroidae > Potorous > Potorous gilbertii. The sequence goes on along the minus strand of CM053772.1, from coordinate 86,643,076 downwards.
TATTGTAATAATTCCACCAATACAATGTAGATAGAACTCAGAGGTTCATTTTCCTTGAAACAATCTAACGGGAAAAAATCCTGAGAAAGTATTACAAAAGCAAAAATCTAACATTGCTTCCTTAGGAACTAGAGGTGTTACAACCAAAGGAAGCAGCACAGTAATTGAAAACCATTTTTTAAAACTCTTGACAAATGTTCTTTGTCCAATAAAATGACAAATAGGCCTATGATGCTTGAAAATAAAAGAATGTTTTCTAATTTGTAAAATGTTGTTCAGAAAAGTTTTTCTAATTCTACATTATAATTTTACATAATTCATTGGGGGAAATCATTTTCAGTGAAAAGTGATAAATACATCTGGAGTATAATATGAAAACAAAGAGAAAACATCTGAGATTTTTTTGTTTCCTTAACTCCTCCCAACCTCAAGTGCTCCTCCCTAAAATATACATGTTTCTCTCTTTCTCTCTCTCTTTCTCTCTCTGTGTTATACATACATACACACATGCACGTACATGTACAGACACAAATATACACACACACACACACACACACTTTTTTCCTCAAAGAATTCTAGTGCTATAGTCTTCAAATGTTTTTAACTATAAACCCCTGGTAAGAGTACAAGAGGTAAAAAAGAGGGATTTTCCCAATGGCACTTCAGCAACAGTTCCTGTTGATGCCAGAGAAGAGAGCTTATGACTATCCTAGGAGGATAATTTTCTGGCTCAGAAAGGTTAGGAATATACCTAGTGATAGGAAAGGTTGCAATGGGGGAATCTGGAGTAATAAGAAGGTATGGATATGCTGGAGACAAGCCCCCATGAATAGCTCTGGTGAGAAGAGCAGAAAGTGACCCAATTTCCCACTGTTCACCTGACTGATCACACGAACCTTGGGATTATGATGCAATCCCCTTGGGTCATGTCACAGCCCCGCAGGGACTTTGTACCCACTTGGTGAAGATTGCTCTAGCAAACCAGTCAGGATTGGTTTCTCCTAGCTGAAATCAACTTTACCTTTCCTGAGGGGCGGAGCCAAGATGGCGGAGTAGAAAGATTCACCTATGCTAGGTCCGAACCCACAGCCCATAGATTTCCTGTAAAAAGAACTCCTGACAAATTCTGGAACAGTGGAAGCCGCGCAGCAACACAGTGAAGGAGATTTCCGTTGCAGAGAGCCCTGAAAAACTGACCGCAGGGGTAGCCTCAGACGGGAGCCGAGTCCTGCCCTGCCGAGCGCTCCCCTCCCCCCTGGCCCGGGCGGCGGAGCTCTGCCCAGCCACACAGCACTGAGAGGAGCGAGCAGACCCAAGCCGGCATCAGGGACCTGAATCTCCGGCCGAGAAGGTCCCTCCACCCACAGACGCACAGGTCAGTGAGAGAGATGGGCTGAGAGGGGTGCGGGGGATCTCCGGAACTCGGACCCCCTGGGAAGCGGCCGCTTCAGCAGAGGCTGAGGCAGTTCGGCCAGAGGCACAGGCAGCTCAGCCAGAGACTCCCAGAGCGGGCTGGAGCTCCACCCCAGCTCCACTACAAAGGATCTCTGTATAAACCCCCTGAGGGAACTGAGCCTGAGAGGCGGCCCTGCCCCCACCTGAGAACCAACAGATAAGCCCCCATGGAAGAGCAGTCAGGCCTGCTGCCAAAAGCCCTGAGGCTGGGGAGCAGCATTTGAATCTCAGACCTCAAGCACTAGTGGGCAGATCTAGGCCAGGGGGTGGAGAGGACTCTCAGAAATCAAGTAACTGGCTGGGAAAATGCCCAGAACAGGGAAAAAAACTAAGACCATAGATGGTTATTTCC
>CM053772.1:86619895-86640769 GCA_028658325.1 Potorous gilbertii | reverse complement strand
AGCTCACTGAAGAAAATAGTTCTCTCAAAATTAGAATGGAACAGATGGAGGCCAATGACTTTCTGAGAAACCAAGAAATCACAAAACAAAACCAAAAGAATGACAAAATGGAAGAGAATGTGAAATATCTCATTGGAAAAACTTTACCTTTCCTGAAAGTTATTCAATACTAGCAAAATCATCAATTTGCTAAATTTAACAATAAGGCTCAAATTTACATTTGCTCCATGTTTCTACCCAGAACTCTTATTTTAGATGAGAAATGATTCAGCTAAGCAGCACACAGGACATTTCTAATGTGCCAGGAACACAGTAAGTGCTTAAAAACTGTTTGCTGACTGATACAACTGAGTAATGGTTCTATAATTTCCCTCTAACTTGCTTCAAAATTCTTGTGAGTATTGCTCCTTGAAGGAGCATTTTTTTTATATTTTTGTCCACAGTGCCTGGCACAAAAAGAGTACTTAATAAATGCTCATTAACTGAATGACTTGTGCAGAATTCATTCATTCTGTAAGGTGAATGGAAGTGATGTGGTCAGATCCATGCTTTAGGAACATCATATTGCCAGGTCTAACGTGAATGAATTGGGAAAATGAGTGACATGAGGCTGGGAGACCCATTAGGAGAGTGTTCCAATAATCCAAGGAACAGGTAATGAGGCCTGATGTAGTGATGACCGTGAGAGACGTGAGAAGTATTATAGAGGCATAGTCAACAAGATTTGTCAGCTAACTAAATATTCAGGATGAAGGAGACTAAGAAGTCAAAGACAATTCCAAAGTTGCAAACCTAAGGCACTAGAAGGATGGTAGTGTCCTCGAAAGAAACAAGTTCTGGAATAAAAGTGAGTTGGGGAGAGGGCAGATAATGAGTTTTGTTTGGGAGAGATACCCATAATACATCTGAAATATCTAATAGGCTGTTGGAGACTTGGGTCTTGAGCTTAAGATAGACAGCTATATGGACAAATAGCTAGACATACAACTAGCATTTAGCATATAGATCAGGGGATCTACAGCATAGAGATGGCAATTAAAGCCATGGGGACTGATAAAATAAGCACATAATTGAGTAGAGAGAGAAAACCAAAGATCCAGGACTAGGTAATATTATCTGGAGAATAATCCGACATGACACCTACCAGTGGTCAGGTAGTTAGAAGGAGAACCAAGAGAAAGTGGAATTTCAAAAACCCAGAAAGGATAAAGTATACATAAGGAAAGTATGGTCAGTAATGTCAAACGCTGTAGAGAGGTAAACAAAAATGAGGACTGTTAACAAGTTATCACATTTGGCAATTAAGAGAGCACTGATAATTTTGAAGAGAGCAGTCACAAGTTGACTAATGTCAGAAATCAAACTGAAAAGGATCGAGAAGTGAAAGAAAATGTGAAGCAGAAAGCTTTTTCTGGGAGTTTGGCTGGGAAAGGAGAGATAAGATGCAGAATGAGATAAACACTTTTGGACATAGTTATTATGGGAATTTGTTTTGCTTGACTATGCATATTTGTGACAGGGGTGGTTTCCCATGGAGACATGGGTTAAGTAAAAGTAAAAGTTGTTAGTTGAAAAAAAAACCACACTTTTTTTGTAAGGCAAAAAAGTAGGGGGAAGGAAGGACATAGGACAACAGTTTGAGGTAGAATCAAGTAAGGTTATTTGGTGTTGATTGTTTTTAGGATGGGAGAAGACCTAAGACCTATAGGCAGCAAAGAAGCACCAATACATAGGGAGAGATAAGAATTGAAGATTACTGAGTGAGGAAATGACTGAGATGGCAATTGGTTGTAGGAAACAAGTGATGGGATCAACAGTACACATAAAGGGATTGGTTTGGGCAAGTAGAAGGGTCATTTCTTCATCAGAGACTGGAGTAAAGGAAAATATAATAGGGAACAACGTCACTGATATTTGAGGTGTAGAGAAATAGAGGGGATGGAATGGCTTCTGTGATCCACACTTCTGGCTGCGGGTTTCCAAATACATTCCATTCATTAAATGAATGTTTGCTGAGCACTAACTATATGTGAAGCATGTTTTGCATTACTTAATTTCTAATATACACCTAAGTAATATCATTCTCGGGGATCTTTTGTTCTCTTCCATTGCATAAGTTTTCTATATTTTTTTCAAAATTTCCCTTCCCTCACAAGAGCCTCTCTTGACAATAAAGCTTGTTAATCCTCACTGCTCCCAATACTAATTTATGCTGAGGAAGTCAGCTGTACTGCACTGCTTTTCCAGCAGTGATAACAGGCTTGGCGATTACAACCATGCTCTTCCTTCTCATGACCCCTAGGGTGTATTTACTGTGTTTGTCCCTCATATTCAAAGAGGACCATGACATCAGAAAAATGATGGTATGACTTGCAAGTGACTTTGATTTGAGTGAGGGAGGGCTGTGCAAGGTCACTTGGAAGGAAGGAAGGGAGAGAAGAGATCTAGCCAATGAACCCAAGTTGACAGGGCAACTTCTGGTCATCAAAATTTACCTTCCTTGGAGAGAAGAATAACAGGGAGGAGACAAAGAGGGAGAAGATGAGCTTGCCCAACTGGATGTATCCCCATTCAGGCACCTCGGTCTACTCACAGGTTGTATTTGTCTTTCATTTTCAAAGAGGACCATGACATCAGGGAAATGATGACATGGCTTGCAATTCACTTTGATTTGAGGGAAGGAGGGCTGTGCATGGTCACCAGCCTCACTTTCTCCTCGAGAGCCATCTGAGTGCAGCAGCCAGATATTCATCAGGATGATTGGAGATGGTCCAAGATATATTTATAGATGATAAAGGGCACACAAGGCTGGTGCTGAGGAATATAACAATGTTCAACCCACACAAGGCTCAAATTCATGATATTGGTGCTAGAGATTTCAATGTAGTTTGGAATTAAAAATTAAGGGCAAGTATATGTAACTTATCACTCTACTTCTTACAATGCAACTAAAATTAAGATGGTTCCCAACAAGTTAAGCTGACAAGATTCCATGATTTCCATTACCACCTACATAGGGAAACCAAATAAGACAGTTTAAAAAAGGATCAGGAAAACAGAATTCTTTTTTTGTTTTTCAATCATTTCAGTCAACTCTATGAAACTATGGGGTTCTCTTGGTAAAGATACTAGAGTAGTTTGCCATTTCTTTCACATTTTACAGATGAGGAACTGAAGCAAACAGGGTTAAGTGAGTTGCTCAAGGTCACTCAGCTAGTAAGTGTCTGAGGCCAGATTTGGACTCAGGAAAGATGAGTCTTCCTGACTCCAGACCCAGTACTCTATACGTTGTGCTGCCTCACTGCTTCAGCAGAATTCTAAATCTGGAACAGATGTGTGTCCTTGAATATGTCTCAGCTTCTTGGTATTTCAGTTAATTTATCTATATAATGAAACAGCTGGAGCAGATTTCTATAGATCCTTCCAACTCAAAAATTCTTACTAAAAGTAGCTGACTACAACTACAAGATTCTAATTAGAATGATAACTATAAGAAATCCCAGCTTCTTAATGGAGTTAACTATAGCAAATTTGGAAAACAGAATGCAATCTACTCTTAGGTGACCAAATAAATTGCTTTATTAAGAATACTGTGCATTCAAAAAACAAACCAGTCTGAGAAATAGACTCATACTAAGTGAAAGTGCTCTAACTATACAAACAGAATTTGAAATGCTGAACAATAAAAATTCAGAATCCATATCCGGTAGAAAAAGAGTGAAAAACTAAGGACATCAGTTTTAATGATTAATGAAACAGTGGAAAGAACAGTAGAATGGAAGTCAGGAGGCCTGAGTTGTACTCATGGCTCTGCCAGGAACCAGTTAGACTGATTTGGGGCAAGTCATTTCATTCTCTGGCCTCAGAATACATATCTGTAAAGTAAGGAGACTGATCAAAAAGGGTGAATTGATCTAAGAATATACTTTTCAGAGTGAATGATGTCCCATGTTCCTATTTTCCTAATCATTCCCACAACTCTCTGGTTATATGTAGTATATGGTAAACTTTGTCATACATTTGGCAACTTTTAATCACAAGTATCCTGCAGTCAGCAAGCCAGAAGTCACAGGGAATGAAAATGTATCTATGTCTATTTATACGCACGTACATGGTATGCACACATTATTCCCATCACTCTCATGGGCACTACACACCATTCAAATTGGCCACATGATGTCTTCACCACATACAACATCCAGTTTCTTCCTCTGTGCCTTGGTACAGACTGTCTGTCCTTCCCACCTGGAATGCTCTCCTCAGTTTAAGTGACTCCTCCCAAAGAAGGCCTTTCCTGATCTCCTTAAATGTCAAAGCTCCAAACCTCCCCTCATCTCTGAAATTATTTGGTATACACTTCACATTTACTTGTCTGTACACATACATACTGTTTCTCCCCAGTAGAACATAAGCTCTTTAAGGGAACCAACCATTCTTACTTTTGCCTTATCCCAGCGCCTGGCACACAGTAGGTGTTTTATAAATGCTTGCTGAATTTTATCTAAATTGAGTATTTGAGTAGCCTGATGTTTTTGGAGAGGCAGTGTGGTGTGATGATAAGAAGCCTAATTTTGGAACCTAAGGAACTGTATTTGAATCCCAATTCTGCTACAATCTGTGTAACCTTGGGGAAGTCACACTTCTCTGGGCCTCAGTTTCCTCGTGTGAAAAATTAGGAATCTTGAAAAGATGATACATAAAGTCCCTTCCAATTCGAAATCTATGAACCTATATTCTCTAAGATTCCTTCCAGCTCTAAAATTCTATGGTATTCAGTCATTCCTGCAGTTTTCTGGTTATATATAGTAAGCAGAAAACTGTCATATACATTTGACAGCTTTTAATAACATACATCTTCCAGTTAGCAAGCCAGAAACCACAGGGAGTGAAAATGTCTATGTGTGTATGTGGGCATGTGTTTGTGTGTCTGTGTGTGTGCATGAATTACATGTGTATATTGTCTGTACACATACATTTGTATATGTACATACACATAAACACATTTGCTTAGGAGTACAACCAGAGATTAAATCAGAAATAAGACCTCATAGAAGGTAGCCTCCTCTGACCCTATTATATGATCAGTTCTAGGTAATTATAACTTTCCCAGAATATGGAATATTTCTTTCCCACTTAATTTGCATATGTTGCCCAGAAGATTCTACCTTCCTGGAATTTATATGAGGAATTGTAGATATTACAGCAATAATTTTCAAACCCTACAATTTCTGTTAACCCTTAATCTTAATAGCACTATGCATTGGAGACCTCATTCAGAATTCTGATATAAAGCTATGATGAGCTAGAAGTATAGTCCATAACATCTAACTGCTTGTAAGTAAATCAATGGAACTGTGTGATTGAAAGTCTAGATCAAATTAACTGCATGAGAAAGGAGGTTCTACCTAACATTATGCTGACTTTGTAAAGGAATTAGTAGGTCAGATTGGTGAAGAATACAAGGGACTCCCTTAAAAATTGACAGAAGCTATCACCCTGGAACACTGTAGTTTTAAACGCTAATCCATAGTGATTTTTTTTAACTAATTAGGCTTTATTTAAACAGACCAAATACTTGACTAATTTAATTTTCAAATTTGATTTTTGAGTGTTTTAATTAATTGTTGAAAGGAAAATCACATTTTTAAAAATTTAGAATATGTATTACCAAAAATAAAACCTCATATCAATTTCTGGAGAAAAGTTATTTGGAAATGGCATCATCTTACTAGTTTAAGGCCAGAACTTCTAAAAATATCACTGTCTCCTACAGCATATTATGGCATTCCTAACGGTTTGTTCCAGCTGCTACCAAATTTAATTGAATTAAAAAATCTAAAGCTTCTTTAGGAACTAAATCTAATAATTCTTTCTAAAATAAATGGCAAGCCATTGCCTTTTATTATAAATAGCAATCAAGTCTGTTTTTCCAAACAGATAGCAGATCCCATTATCATTCTTTCATAATTACTCTGACTCTTCACTTCCAAAGACATATTATGTATCACCAATTTGAAAAGACAGAACCATTTTTTAGTTCTTGAATCCTATTGAACCATATCCTTTTTCACCCACAAAATAAGGATTTATGTCTATGCAAGAAATTATGTCAGAGACACGGAAATAATGCAATAATAATTTACAACACTGACATTAAAGAATGGATCCTTACTGGGATTAATTTGTATAACTTCAGAAATGCTTATTAATAAACCTTGCTTTGTACATTAAACTTTCAGGAAAACTGAAAGCTTTAAAACTGCAACTGAACAATAAAGTATTATTTTAATTTTCCTACAAATTGCCAAGATGAAAAGTCTTCAAGTCTGAAAATCCAAGTTTTCACTTAACTGAATTCAAGGAAAAATTTAAGACTTTTAAATTTTAAATAATAATTTACATTGTGTTCTATCTTAAACCAGAAAAATTGATCAGTATCTTTTTTAAGGGGTTTCTGTAATAATCAAAATTTAAAAAAGAAACCATGAGGGAGCTATATTCTTTAATAGCAAAAGAAAATAAATTGTTTATACCTGCAAAATAAATATTAACAAATGTTTGACATAAATTTGGAAGATCAGATCCCAATCTCCTACATCCCCTCAGAAAGGAGTGGCACCTTCAACTCAATGATGAAGTTGTCACTACTGGTCACTGCCTACATATCCCAGTGATTCTGACTTCTTGTGAGTCGTCATCCAAATCCCATTCCCTATCTTATTCCTATCCCCCTTAACTTTCCCACCCCAAAGATCCAACCAAACACTACCCACCTTTTCCACTGTGCCCTTTGGAAAGTCAGATAACAAACTCTCCTTCATCCTAAATCTTTTTCCCTCCCACTCATTCTGTCTTCTAGCTATCACTGAAAGCTGGGTCCCCACTGATGACTCACCAAACCTTCGCTCACCCCCCCTCAGCACACTGATCAAGGCAGGAGAGTTGGGATGCTCCTGGCTCCACTGCCACACTTCCACATGCTCCACCTCCATCACTCAGTGACCTCTTCCCGCTCTGAGGCTGATGCTATTCTTCTCCAACACCCAATCAAAACCCTGCTCACTATCATCAGCAAACCTCCAGGTCACTCCTCTTCCTTCTTCAAAGCATTCTCTCTTCTATAGACTTTGACTTTCCTTCTAATGCCCTAACTACTCAGGTCCTTAACCTGCTCACTTCCCAAGACCAACCTATTCACTCCCACCCCACTTCAGCCACACACATATCTTTGATCTTGCCAACACCCACCATTTTTAGCTGACCATCATTGATTAGCTTTCTACCTCTCCCTCTGCCTCCTTTTACCAAATCCTATTCTTTCTCTACATTATGACCTTCCATCCCTTGGCCTTTCGGTTTTCTCACAAGCTCTCTCCCCTATACTAGACATTTGCTCCTTTTTGACCCCTCTTGACCCTTGGATGAGTCACTAATTCAGCTCCACAGTCTTCTTCTCTTGAATCCCCATCCTCCTTATCATTTTGCTGACTGCAACTTGTCAAATCTCCGCCTTGGCTTACTCCTACTGTCTGATCCTACACAAAGATGAAGAAAATCACACAACCCCTCTGACTGGACCCATTACAAATTTATGTTACTTAGCCTCAACTAGACCCTCACTGCTGACAGACAATCTTACTATACCTCCCTCAGTAACTTACTATACCACTCTCCTTAACAGCTCTTCCAAACTGTTTCATCCCTCCTCAAGCTTCCTATGGCTTCCCCTTTTTCCCCTCTCAAATGAGAAACTTGGTTCATATTTTACAGGAAAAAAAATTGAGAACATTCTCTATGAGCTCCCTCTTCTTCCCTCCACTTCATCTCAGATCACTCATATAACTTCTACTATCTCCGACTTACTTCACCCTTGCTCAGGTGATGAGGTGGCCTTAGTCCTTACCAAGGTTAGCCGCTCTACCTGCTCAAACAATCCCATTTCATCCTATCTCCTCCAACAGACTTCCCCTTGTCATCATCACTCCAACACTTACCTTCAATCTCCCCCTACCCATTGGCTCTTTCCCTACTTCCTTTAAACAAATCTTTCCCCCATCCTTAGAAACAACAAACAAAAAATCCTTCACTTGATCCTTGCATCCCATTTGTCTTCTGTCCTTTGTGGTTAAACTCCTTGAAAAGGTCAACTACAACAGATGTAGGGCTTGCAAGAGATGTCAAGCTCACACTCTTAAACCCTGGCTTCTGACCTCGTCATTCCACCAAAACTGTTCTCCAAAGTTACCAGCGATGTATAATTGTCAAATGCAATGGCCATTTCTCAGTCCTCACTCTTCTCAACCTCTCTGCAGTCTCTGACACTGTTAATCATTCTCTTCTCCCTGGATACTCTCTTCTGTCTAGGTTTTCGAGACCCCATTCTTTCCTGGTTTACCTCCTGCTGGAGTTCACTTTCTCAGCTTCCTTTATTAGCTCCCCACCCAGATCACGCCTTCAAACCACAGTTATCCCATTTCTGTCCAGAGCCCTCTTCTTTTTTCCTTTTATATTACTTCACTTGGTGAACTCATCAGCTCCCACATATTTAATTACCATATCTGTGCTGATGATTTGCAAATCTACCTCATCCTGCCCTAACCTCTCTGTTGACCTCCAATCTTACATTCCAAACTGCCTTTCAGACATCTCAAATTGAATGGAGAGTACATATCTTAAATTCCACATGTCCAAAAGTGCACTTAATATCTTTTGACCTAAACTCTCCTTGCCTTCACTACCACCCTAATTTCCCTATTACTGTAGAAGGCAACACTTCCAGTCCCTCAAACTCATAACCTAAGTATCATAGAATATTCAACATCTCTCACCCTACCCTCATCCAATCTGTTGCCAAGGCCTGTAGACTTCACCTTTGCAATTTCTCCCATGTATGCCTTTTTTTCTCCTCTGACAGTGGGTCGGTCTCCCTCAAGTCTTTCCCCACTTCAACTCACTCACCATTCCACCACCAAAGTGATGTTCCTAAAGTGCAAGACCACCCATATCTACTTTAAAAACTCCAGTGGCTCCCTATCATATCCAGGATCAAATACAAAATCCTTTCATTGGTGTTCAAAGCCTAACCTCCTTTCATTGGTGTTCATAACCTCGCCTCCTTCTCCCTTTCCAGTCTTCTTACAACTTACTCCCTACCATGCACTCTTCAGTCCTAAGACACTGGTCTTTTTGACTGTTTCATGAACAAGACTGTCCCCCATGCCTGAAATGTTCTTCCTCCTCATTTCCACCCACTGGCTTCCTCAGCTTCCTTTAGGTCCCACTTAAAATCCCATCTTCTACAGGAAGTCTTTCTCAGTCCCTCTTAATTTGAGTGTCTTTCTTCTCTTAATTCTTTCTTGCACTTTTTTTCCTTCGGATTGTTGTCTCCCCATTAGATTACAAATTCCTTGAAGACAGAACTGTCTTTCGTATCCCCAGAATTTAACACAGCGCCTGGTAGGTCCTTAATAAATGTTTATTGGCCTACCAATTGAATCGCAAATTTGGCACAGGAAGAGATACATTGAACATTATCTACAGAATCTGAGAATTACAAAGGAGAAATAGCCTGCTCAAAGTTATAGAATAGCAAGTGTAAAGGATGGGATTAAAATCCAGCGCCCTCTGACTCCAAATTGAGCTCCCTCTCCACTCAACCCATGTGCCTCTCATAATCCAGTGGTCAAGATTCATTTACCACAGACATTTTTTTGACCTAAGTACTAACATTCTCAGGATGGCTTCTAAAAGACTTAACTGCTTAGAGCTCTCAATAAAGTGAAGTGCAACAGAAATCATCAGGTGTGACAAGTTCTCTTTTCAAGAGCAGTGTGAGTACCAAGAAACTTGTTCCATAAGATTTGTCAGTGACAGATCCACAACCAAAGAAAATATGAAAAACTACAGTCCAGAAAACGAAGCAAAAATTAAACCTTGAGGTAATTTTTTCTTATCTGAAAACTTTAGGTTCTCTTACAGCATAGGTTTTAAAAGACTAGAGGGAGCTTAGCGATCATCTGCTTCACCCCACTCCTTTTACAGGTGAAGAAATGAAGCCCCAGAGAGGCTGTGATTTGCCTAAGCACATACAAGTAGTAAAATAACAAAACTGGACTTCAAATCCAGTGCTCTTTCTACTACATCATGATGACTCTTTTTTCAAAAACTAATTTTGTCTATGAAATGTTATATTCTGTGGGAATGAAACAGTGTCTTTAAGAAAAAGTAGTTTGTATCTTAATTAATGTTGTGAGTTGAGTATAAGTTAAATCTTACCCTAAACTGTTTTAAGAGTTACATTCTTTGTTTTTTAAATGTTGTCAAAAGGGTGCAATTATCAGTTAACTGCTTCTGGAAGAGGCCTAGTTATTTGTACCAAGAGGCCATAACCAAATCCCCACCGAGGTTTTTCTTAATCACACCATCTCAAGTGTTGCACTTGCAAATCCAAACGTCCAAGAGATAGAAAGTGTTACAGACAGTTCTGCTTTCTGTAAATTCTTATTACACAAATTCGACTCCTATGCTGGTGGGCAGCAGGACCCCCAGTGGCTGGTCTCAGGCTCTTGGCAGGCCACAGCACCCCAGAAGCAGCACCAGCAGCACCAATGCAACCCTGAAGGACCCCTCTGCTTCAGGCATTGAAACTACTGTGGGGGTATCCCAGGCCCTGAAGCCCCTCTGACTGTGGAACCAGAGGCACTGAAGCCTCTAGGGCTGCTGGGTATTGAGTTGGGGAGAGGGTGGGGCAACTATAAGCTTCCCAAGGGGAGGGAGAGGTCTTCTGAACTGTCTACTTAAGTTAAGCAAGAACTGTCTCTACACTTTAATCTAAAAATGGAAATATGCCAGTCAATTCAAATAAACATTTATTAAATACCTGCAATGTATAAAGTATAAATGTATAAACTGTATTTTACAAATATGAAATGACCCCTGACCTAAAGGAATTTATATTCTACTGATGAACTACAACATGTATATATATAGATATAAAGCATTGTGATGAGGGATAAAGATTTCATAGGGATAGGGGGAGGGGGAAGAAAATGCTGACTTAGGGAAGTTAGTTACAACAGAAACCATAGAATTAACAAAACTTATGATGTACTGAAACATGCATTATGAAAAGTGTCTCTAGACCCCAAAAAGTACGAAAAGAAGAATAACTGTGAAGGGGTAAGCTAGAGCGTTCCACAGAAAACAAAAAAGAAAGTTCTCAAATAGACTTAAAAGTAGAAAGCCAAAATCATTAAAAAGACAAGAAGTAAGATTTCATATAGAATTTTACGAAAATTCATGTATTGTTGATAATCCTGTATAAATGCATTTAAAAGTCAGAACTGCAGAATTATTCTTTAGCTCATTATTCTGCTTATCATTCATGCACTCTTTGTGTCAAGTGATTGAAATTTGAAGGAACAAAACTGAGACTTTTCACCACTCCAGTTCCCTCACTCATCCTAAAGGCCTGAAGGAAATAGTATAAGCTCAACATACATACATGTTGTATCCTTTCAGTAGAACATAATCTTCTTGAAGGCAGCAATTCATTCTGCTTTGGTTTTGCATCCCCCACATGCTGGCACGATTAAGTACTTTCAAAATGCTTGATGACTGAAATAAACTGAATCGTGAAGGAAAATAGGAGCTTCCATAGACAAAGGCAGAAAGACAAAAATAGAGGAAGACATGTTGATAGAATAAACAGAGCCAGGAGAGGAAAGGATTAAAAAGAAAGTGCTGAAAGTTGAAGGAGTATGAAATAAGGCTCACTTTTTTATTATACAAACTGTTTCATTATTTGAAAATTCTCATAGTTAAAATATTTGTTATTATGCTTTCTCATTCTATAATTCTGTGTTATAGAAGAGCACAGCACATCTATTTCCTCTTTCACATGGCGACCTTTGAAATATTTAAAGGCAAATATGGCCCTCCTCAGTTTTATTGTGATAACAATTACTATTCTCCAGGCTAAACACTGACAATTCTTTCAACAATTTTTCATATAACAATATTAAGATCCACTTTCTTAAAGATACGGACATCTCCCACAGTCACTTTTAAGAAGTAATATCAAGATCTGAACTCAACACTTCAGATGTAATTCTTGGATCCCAGCTAAGTACCAGGTATTTATGAGACCATAGTCACATTCTATCACAATACTAAAGAAAGTTGGGAGAAACAGATTCAGAGGTGGCAAAGCATATTAGGGAAGCTATAACCCAGGATACCCTAAGATAACAATGGGGATGTACTTTGGAGCTTAACCACTAGAACCCTCCTTTTAAAAGAATTATAGCAGGAATGCTAGCTGAAAGTGAACAGGGAACTTCTAATTCTGACATCAATGTAGAGAAAACATGAGTGACGACATCATGTATCAACAAGCACTTGTGGTGTTAAAGGAAGAAAAAGGAAATGAGAAATTCATAACAGAGTATAAAAGTAGTGAAAGTTAGGATGGCAGGATGATTGTTTTCACATGTTATCCACAGCTCTTATAGACCTCTGTGTTCTGTATGAGGTTATTATGTCATCAGAATCTACTAGATTCATAAGTATAACCCATCTCAGACCCAGAGAACTACATGCTAAGGGGTGAAGTGTTGCTGGCAGGAATAAAATCCTGTGGGCTTGGTAGGATGTAAGGGCTTATGAATCTTAAAGAAAAGCTCATTCTGTTCCTCTTCTCAAGTTAGAGAAAAAACATAATTCATGAAAAATGGAGATGAGCTAGAAAAAGCACAGCAATTTGAATTGAGTGCTGGGCAGCAGCACAGGGAGCTTCATTTGCCATTTTCCTTGTCAGTCAAGACAGACTGCAAAGGGAATGGCATAGGGAATGCTAGTGCTTGAAGACCACTTTCTCCAGTCAAACCATAAAGTGGGTTTTTGTGGCTAGAATGGACTAAGACTTGGGAAACTCTTCTCTCCAGGAGATATGATAAAAGATGGCAATGTGCTCTTTCTCTTCTCTATTCTTCCCATGATGGTGGACATTTAATACAAATGTGTTTCTTTTTCATTCCTTAAGTTGTTCCTAATTCCCACTCTATATCAGACATCTTCAATCTGGGATCCATGAACTTTTTTTAAAAAAATATTTTAAAAGTATATTTCAAGAGAGATATAGTTTTAAAGTCACCCAGGAACAGAATTCTGGATGAACTAGACAAGCAAATTGCTAGCTAAATGGTTTTCTTTGTAATCCTTCATATTTATTTCATACCTTTAAAACAACTTTGAGAAAGGGTCAATAGGTTTCACCAGATTGCCAAAAGGGTCCAGTTAGTAACCTCTTCTCTACATAAAATATGATTAATCATAGCTGCTTTATGTTTCATTATTTGTAAATAGGAAATTGTGACAGTAACAGTGACTCATTTTAGTACACAGCTACAAATGAATAATCAATAAACCTGGACACTGACTAGGGGCTCAGGAACAATATGAGAAAATGATCTTGATTTATTCATTTCAATAAATGTCCACAAATGGGTAAAGGTAGGTGCAGGGCTTTTGCTATTAGGCAACAGCTAGTCAATCACTGTTGGAGGCTGGATTGTCAGGTCATGATACTATCGCCACTGACTTCCCCTTTCTCATTTGCCACTCAGGTACACATATCTGTAGAGATGGTGTCAAGGATGGTAACTAGACAATTGGTCCTGTCAGGTGGTAGGAGAAAGGGATTGTCTAGACCAGGATAGTAATTCCTGTATTCCAAGGGTAGGAGGTCCAGGAGGTGTGGCAGCAAGAGGGGTAGAATTTGTATGAAGTTATTTTCCAGACTCAGGCTAGATAGTGAGCACCTGAGGTTTCAGTCAGCTTTGAGCCATGATGGTTCACAGCTGTGCTGAGTCATGTAGGTTTCATGCCTGCTGACTCTGAGTCAGTCAGGAACTGAGTCTTAGTTATATATACTGGGAGGTTAGTATTTTACTTTGGGGGTTCACTAATAGGAAGGATCTTGTGATTACGTGGTTAAGACTGAGTAGCTGTATATTCAGACCCCCTGACTGCTCAGATGTAAAGGCTCTGTCGATCCAGGAATGTGTGTAAATTGTATGCTTTGATTCAGGCAGTAAGAGCCCTGTTGGTCTTTATCTCTCTGCTTATATTTTTCTATATGTTGAATGTAATTAAAGTGATTGTTGACCCCTCAAAAGTTACCTTTCCTTTTATAAATGCAGATTTAAGAACCTGCAATAGTAGGCCCCCCTGTGTATGTCAGGGTGCTTACTGATACAGGAGGCAATGACTACCCTCTTGCTCAACTACACAACCTCCAAACCTAAAGAACAAAGGCAACATAAGCTCTTCGGTTTAATAAGTATAAATGTGATTCTAAAGCTGCAACAATGGATCCTACCAGTCCAGAAGCAATTAATAGCATGATTTGCCCCTGAAAAGGGGGCTTGAATATGATTTTCCCAAAGCTTATTCTTTATCCAAAGAGAAAAGTTAAACACAGAAAATGGTCTCTTTCCTGATGGCTATGTAGCCATAAGGCTTTTTAAAAATAATAGTTTTGAAATCTTGCATTTCACGTAAAAACTGCTCAAAGTATACATCTAAAAAATAAGAGGAAAAACTAGAAATATCAATCTTAATAAAACTAAAAAGAAAAAGCTGCTACCACTTCATATTGTCCCCATTAGGATGCCCTTTCTAAATAGCATTCTTTCAGGTCCTTTTTTATTGAAACTGCAAAAATAAATGTCTACTATTTCTTTGTGTGAAAAAATACTTTTCTGTGACTAAAATCCCAGTTATGTGGTGGAAGTGGTTATTTGTTTGTCTGTTTCCTACTGTTAAGAACATAATAGAGATTCTTCCAAGAGAGATGGAAAAATTTCAGATGGAGTCCAGAGCCTTAGGAGTATGCCTGACAGAGGTCCCCTGGACTTTTTAATTCCCCATGTGATCACATGGCTGCAAAACAAAACAACTGTCTCAGGAGGGCAACATACATGCCAACTGAAAGGAAGTAGACAGAAGAAGAGCCACACATTAGAAATGGTAAGGAGTCCCAAAAGTTCTAACATCACTCAGGAACAGATTTCTGGATGGGTTAGACAAGCAAGTTGCCAAATTACAAAGAGATAAGCCAGCAGAATTGTGGCCAATGCCAGAGCTGGGGTCTGTCAGTGCTATGTAATGCTGCAGAGGGAGTAAAATGATGGTAGAGAATTGCAAGTAGCTTATTCAAGTCTCCAAGACTTGTCCTGTTTTCCCATGGGAACTTCGAGGGTGGAAGCTTCCTTCCTAGACGATGTAGAGAAACAAGGAAGACAGAGTATTCATTTGAAGAATTGATGCTGAGAATGATTCTATTGTTTTAAATGTCAATTTCTTCTCAATTAAATAAATTTACTGAATCTATGCTATTATTATGGCTGGTTTTCCATTAGCACTGTAACAAACTGGATATCCAAACCCCCAATTTCTTTTTTGGGGTGGGAGCTTCAGTCAAGTGAGATATTACCAGACAATAGGAATCCAGGTCCATGAGGAGCTAATACTAGCTAGCAAAGAGGAAACAAGAGGATGTCCATTCTTTGGCTTGTTTCCTTATTTGTTTGCTGGAGCCCCTAAGAGGCACCTCTCAGAAGTTGTTTCATGCTTACTCCAATCAGTCTTGGTACTCACACTTCATCACTACCCTCCCCTTCCCAATTGGAGGGAAGAACCATGAACTCCAAAACCTTCATTTAAGTAGGGGGCTTGGAATAGACATTTCTTTATTTTCCACCTGCCTATACTGCTTTGGGGCTTCTCTGACTTTTCTACCTTATCCCTCCCTTTTCAGTTTTATCTTCCCCATTAGTTTCTAACAAGTCTGCCTAATAAATGAATTTCAGGTGGCAGTCAAGTGACCCATGGCAACCAATCATTGTCAGTCTGAATAGAGTTAAGTGACAGTCGGAGTAGAGACAGACTGATGATGGTTGATTATAGGTCATGTGACAGCAGCCCAAAATTCTTTAGCAGGTCATACGTTGTTCAGGCCTGGGTTAGAAGCTCCTGAGGGCAGAAGCTATCTTTCTTTTTCATACTTGTATCCCCAGTGCTTGGTGACACAGCGGATAGACTGCCAAGGCTGAAGTCAGAAGATTCACCTTCCTGAGTTCAAATCTGACCTCAGACACTTCCTAGCTATGTGACCAGGGCAAGTCACTTCACTGCATTGGCCTCAATTTCCTCATCTGGTGAGATGATCTGGAGAAAGAAATGGCAAACCATTGCATCTTTACCAAGAAAACCCAAAAGGGGTCATAGAGAGTCAAGCACAAGTGAAACAAAACAACAACAACAATATCCCCAGTGCTTAACACAGTGCTAGCACATAACAGATGCTTAATAAAGGTTAACTGACCCCTCTCATTCCAAGCAGTAACTCAATTGATATGGGGAAGAGGATGTTTTTAAATTTTTTCTTCTCAGAAATAAAGAATAAAAGGAAAACCAAGTTGTGGGAGATTTTTCACACAGGTGAAAAGATTTAGTGTATGGGTACAAAAATAATTCATTATCTAATAGGAGAAAAAGAAAAGCATGCATAAATATTTATTAACTATTTGTCCTGAGTCTAGTCTTTACTAAAGATCCTAAAATGGTTAGAAGATAAGATAAATGGAAGAATTAGGAACAATTTAACAGTGGTTGAAAAATTAGCAAAGCCCCTTGGGGAGAAATGACCATACCTTAATCACTAATACAATACTAAACTGGTTGCCTCTTTGCACTAATACTATTTAATGGTGTAATGACAGATAAAGATCTTCCCCACTCATTAATAGGCCTCAAGTGAAACCCATTAAGGGTAGCTCCAGTATGGAAGGCTCATTTTGTAGAAAGACCCACACCTTTTGTTGATTGCTAATGAGGCACTAGGTCACAGCCCAGGGGGGTCTTGTCCTAGGGCTCTGAAAAGTGTGTGTATATATACTCCGAGGTGAGGTTTTGCTTTAGGGGCTTACTCATAGGAAGAAGGTTCATGTGCCAGATGAGACTCTGGGTAGCCATTAAGGATCCCCCCACACACACACCCCACCCCACTTTTAAAACCTAAATAACTCTGGTAACTATGTATGTATGTAATGGTCAGGCAGCTGGATATCCCTGCTGTATGTACATACATACATATATATATATATATATATGTATTGCTTATGGTCAGACAGTTAGAAGCCCTGTCTGTATATATATATATATATATATATGTATTGCTTATGGTCAGACAGTTAGAAGCCCTGTCTGTTGGTCTTTATTTCTCTGCTTGTATTTTCTCAGTTGGTATAAGCGATTAAAGAAGATTATTGACCCCCTCAAAAGTTGTTTTCCTTTTAGAAAAGCAAATCTAAAAACCTGTGCTAGCAGTCCATCCTGGATGTATCAGGGTGCTTGCTGCTACAAATGGATGTAGAGGGACTATAGATGATATTATATAGTGAGACAGTAGCAAGAACATTCCTTCAAATCATGTAAATCAAAGGATCATTGAATGAGTTTGTCTCCCCTATTGTCAAGTTCCTATTTCTTTTACTTTAGGGAAGCACCCCAAGGGTCACCAAAAAAAACCCACAGCAATTTTCTTATTACCAGAAGTTTTCATCTCTCTTAGAGGTTGAGAAAGGTAAAAGCTGACAATGGAAAGCATGTGTTCTACTCATAATCAATATACCTTTTGTTTTTAAATTATGAGCAAATGACCATTTTAATTAGCAACAATATGAAAAGGACTTGAAAGTTAACATAATGGAAAATAATTTTTCTGTATAACCTATATACTACAGACTCAGCCTCAATATTTTATGTAATAATATCTTTAATGTGTATAGAGTTTGTTGTAAGTCAACAAATTCAATACAGTAAACATTCACAGAGTACCTCCAACGTGACAGACAGTTCTCATGTTAAATAAGTGACAATCCTCTACATAAAGTAAATTTTTACAGATATGGGAAGTGGAGGGATGAAAGGAGAAGGCAGGAAAGGAACCAAGTGCCTGAGGAGGGAGGAGGTTGACATAGAATTCAAGGACAAGTGAAAGCCTGGACAGAACAGAGAGGAGGAACATAAAGGGGGCAGACACGTGGGGGCCAGATCGACACAGACAGGAGAGAATAGGTGACACACAGGGCCTGGGGCAATACATGCGGTACCCAATGCAGACTGATACACAAAGAACAGGACGGGCAGGCTGGTGGGCAGAGTGGAGCAAAGGTCTCCTGTCTCCTGTGGGAGAGTGGTTGTTGGTTCTTCTGTTTTCACTTGGGGGTTGCAGAGTTTAGGTGGTTTTAAGTGGGGTGGGATTGGGGGAATGGGAAGCTACAGAGTGTGGAGCCATAGGGCAGAAGCAGAGAGAATACAGTATTATAAAGTTAGCAAAGGAATTGGGGGAATATAGCACTAGACATGGAAAACAAATACAAAAATTTTTAATTGACTAAATTTTGTCAGACAAAAAAAATGTCACAGATCTAACGTACTCTTCAGCATAACGTGCCTTTGAAGTGTAAGCTCATTAGACTTATTGGTTTGAGCAAGGATCAAAGTAAATACCAAATTATTAAAATGGGAAAAGATATTAAATGACATCATTTCCAATTATAGCAGCTCCAATCTAATCTATTTAAAAATCAATTAGCAAGCATTTATTACCAAGTTACTATGTGATACTGTGTGCTAAGTACTGGAGATACAAATTAAAAAGTGAAAAGAATTCCTGTCCTCATGGGAATTACATTCTACTAAAGCAACACATTCACAAACAAGTAGATGTAACAAACAAGTAAACATAACAAAGAGAAAAAAATGAAACAATCCCGACCCCACCAATGTTCCATCAGTGGAAACAATATGTACATATTAGTATATAAAATATATACAAAATTAATACAATGTCATTCCATGGGGATGAGAATGCAAAAGAACTAGTCAGAAACAGCTTCGCACATATGATAATTGAGTCTTGAAGTATGTTAAGAGGTGGCAGGTAAGAAGGCAGTGAATTACAGGCATAGTGACAGTCAGTGCAGTATCAAGAAAGATGGTTATGTCATTTAAGAGGAACAATGAGAAGGCTAACTTGGCTAGACTGTGGAGTGCATGAAGAGACATAATGTATAATGAGGGTGGGGCCAGGTGGTAAAAGGCTTTAAATGACAAAATTTATACAGAATTTATACTCAGTCCTAGAAATAATAGGGAACCACTAGGGTTTATTGAATACTAGAGGGACCTAGTCAGACCTGTGCTTTAGGAAAAAAATCACTTTTGTAGCTATTTGGAAAATGGCATGGAGACAGACCAGGTAGGAGTGTTACTGTAATAGCCCAGGTAAGAGGTAAGAAGGGCCTGAAATAGTATGGTGGTTGTGCAAGTACAAAGCAGACAGATGGCAAGAGATGTGACAACAGAATCAACAAGGGTTATTTATGTGTGGTAGAGAATTAGGAATCCCAAGATTTCACCAAGACTGAGACTTACCTGACAGAAAATATGGTGCCTTCAACAGAAATAAAAAAGTTTGGAAGAGGATAGACTTTGGAGGGGAAAGTGAATGGATTCTATTTTGGAATGTGTTAAGTTTGAGATGTTTATGAGATATCCAGTTTAAAATATCTAATGAGCAGTTAGTAGTACAGGATAAACTATAGAGAATATGGCTGAATATATAGACTTGTAAAATCAATCATTATTAAAGGCATGGATGCTGATGAGGTAACCCAGGGGAAAAGTGTAGAGAGAAAAGAAAAGAGCACTCAGGGCAGAGCTTACTTACAGAGTACAATACAGGCAATCAACAAAGGATACAGAGAAAGATGACTGGACAGGGTAAGAACGAAAAGGGAGTAATGTCTCAGAGAGAAGAGTATATCTAGAAGAAAGGCATGATTCAACATTATCAAATGTTAAAATCAAGTCAAGAAGTATGAGGATAGGGGGAGGAGCCAAGATGGCGGAGTAGAAAGACTCACATATGCTAGCACTGAACCCACAGCCCATGGATTTCCTCTAAAAAGAACTCCCAACAAATTCTGGAACAGGGGAAGCCGCGTAGCAACACAGTGAAGGAGATTTCTGTTCCAGAGAACCCTGAAAAACCAATCTCAAAGGTCTGTCGCACACTGAACAGGAGCGGAGCCCAGCCCTTCCCTGGCCATGTGGCACCAAGAGGAGTGAGCAGATCTGAACAGGATTCAGGGAGGGAATCTCTGGCGGCCGCAAACGTCCCTCCACCCACAGGCACACAGGTCAGTGAGGGACACTTCTGGGCTGGCCGAGGGGGCAACAGGGTGTCCCCATGACTCGGGCCTCCTCGGGAGGCAGCAGCAGAGGCAGCGGGCAGCTGGAGGCTCCCGGAGCAGGCAGGAGCTCGACAGGAGCTGCATTACAGAAGGTATCCACATAAACCCCTTGAGGGAACTGAGCCTGGGAGGTGGCCTTACTCCAACCTGCGCACTACAACTTAAGCTCTCATTGAATAGCAGCCAGGTCCCCTGCTGAAAGCCCTGAGGCTGGGGAGCAGCATTTGAATCTCAGACCCCAAGCACTAGCTGGGTGGATCTAGGTGGGGGTGGAGAGGAATCTCAGAAGCCAAGTAACTGGCTAGGAAAATGCCCAAAAAAGGGAAAAAAAATATAAGACCATAAAGAATACTTTCTTGGGGAACAGATGATTCCCCACTTTCTTTCTGGCAAGGAAGAACAATGCTTACCACCAGGTAAAGACATAGGAGTCAAGGCCTCTGTATCCCAAACAACTGAAATAAACATCCAATGGGCTCAGGCCATGGAAAAGCTCAAAAAGGATTTTGAATATCAAGTTAGACAGGTGGAGGAAAAACTGGGAAGAGAA
>CM053772.1:86608858-86619395 GCA_028658325.1 Potorous gilbertii | reverse complement strand
TCTGGCCCTGCAGGACAAAAGAGAAGATGGGGACAAGAGAAGGGAGGGATGATAGAAGACTGTATTGGGGTGGGGGGAGGGGACAAATGGAGAGAAAATTTGAAACCCAAAATTTTGTGAAAATGAATGTAAAAAGTTAAATAAATAAATTTATATTTGAAAAAAAAATATGAGGATAGAAAACAGGCCATTAGATTTGGCAATGGCGAGATCAACGGTAACTGTGGAGAAAGCAGTTTGAGTTAAGTAATGAAACCAGAAGCCAAATTACAAAAAGTTCAGAAGTAACTAAAAGAAAAGTAAGTGGAGGCAAACAGGAAAGACAAAATTTTCTAGGATTCTTACTGTGAAACAGAGAAGATAAAATGGATGATAGCCTGAGGGGACATTGAGATCTAGAAAGGGTCTTAAGGGTGGGAGAGCCGTGGACATGTTCATAGCTAACAAGGAAGGAACCAGTAGTTGGGCAGAGAGTAAAGATTAGAAATGGGGGGAATGATTATTGGTTTAATTATTATACCCTGAGCAAGAGGTAAAAGCTAAGGGCAGAGGGTATCAGGTGGTGTCAGGGCAAATAGGAAGATATTCATGCTGGCTACTACTTCTAATGTGGTAGTGGCTACCAGTGACCTGGTAGGATGGCTGTAAACAAGCTGTTAACTCCCCCAAAATGGAATATATATATACCAAAGAAGATACACTATCATATTTCCCAAAGAAGTTTAACTGATATTACACTTAAGAACTGCCACAATGAGTAAGCCCAAAGAGTCTAGAAACCACCATTCCAGGCAGAAAGGCTTGGTAACCAAGGGTATTGGTTTAGAGTACATGTTCATTTACCAAATATCAGGGAGAAAGATGACTTAAAACTATGCATAGTATTATAAAACAGTGAAAAATAATTAAGGAGAAAAATAACATGTATAGAATTTGGCATGAAACACGTAGATAGAGTATTTGCAGATGAAGGAACAGAATCTTATAAACCAGGCTTCCTATGCTAAATGCTGGAAATACAAGAAAACATTTTTTTTTTAAATCCCTGCTTTCAAGCAGCAATTGCTTATCTTCTCTGAGTCTCTTCATCTGCAAAATGGGGATAATCCCTACAATACCTCCATCACCAAGATGTTGTGAGGATCAACATATATTATATACATATATTATAAGATAATATATGTAGAAGTGCTTGGCAAATTTTAAAATACTATATAAATGTCAATTGCTATCATCCTCATCTCACAAATCCTTGGGCTCATCATCTTGAATATAAATAATCAGCGCACAATAGTGAAAATTTAGAACAGAGCTGATCTTTAATATTGTGCTTTACCATTTTACAAAGCACTTTCCTAATCATACGTTGTGAGGGGACAATTAGGTGGCACCACAATAACCCTGAAGTCAGGAGGATCTGATCCAGCCTCTGACCCTTATTAGCTGTGTGACCGAGGGCAATTCACTTAATCCTGACTGCCTCCAAAATAAAGGAAAGAAGAAAATGGGGAGCCAGAGCCACGCTCACTGAAACTCATAGACAGCACTGTTCCTCACTAGCAACGTTGTCCAATGAATTCTTCACACACACACACACACACACACACACACACACACACACACACACACACACCACCTCCCTTTTAGACTGGTCTTCTTCTATTCAGATGTAAGTTCCTTAAAAGCAGGAATTATCTTTTTTCTTATATTTGTATCCCCAATACTTAGCATGGTTCCAGGTACATATAAAGCACTTAATCTATATGAAAAGTGTAAGAGGCAGAAGATTTGGTTAAATGTAAATTGACTGAAAAATATATCCAACAAGTTACTTGATTTTAACAAATCTTTGCCACTGACTTATTTTGTTTAGTTCCCTCTCTTCAAAAAGTGGAAAATGAAACTAATAAAAAAAATCTGGTTAATCTATATAGTTAGAATTTGGTTAATCAAGATTATGCTGTTATCAGTTATTTCTAAATGAAGACTAAGTGAAAAATAGTTGGTGAAATGAAAAACGTGTCTGGAAACTAGAATACAAATATTTTCCAATCACAAGCAGCTGTACTGTCCTCAAAAAGGGAACTGGTTTCACTTATGATGACCAATATTTCTTGAAAAATATTTATTAAAAAATCTTTCCTCTGTCTTCAGAGTTCTTGCTGAAGGACTGAAAAATATGGATCAATGATATACAATGGGTATTCACCTTCTAAGGTTGAACTCCGACACTACAGTATAGAAATCAAATTGACAAATTTACAGTAACATAAAAGGACCAAGGCTTTTTGGTATATAAGCACACATATTTTATAAATAACTTTTTCCAAAGTGCTCAAGGTACTAGAAAAAGGCTACAACTGGAGGAAGAATAAAAGTGGAAAGGACGTATAGGATGAACAAGCAACAGTAAATACAGGCCTGAAGAAGAGGTCATCCATCTAAGTTCCTAGACTCATTGAAACCAATGTTTTAACATGCACCTAGAAAAGAACAGCACAGATTTTCCTCCATCTGTAATACTCCTGACTTATCAAGATGGTGAAAAGAATAGAGGACAAGAAGCCCCTTCTAGGCATCTTCAGACCTATATTGTGTAGCTATTGCACATATTTTTACTTCCTAGAAAGTCAACGTCACTTTATTGCACTGAGCTACATATTATCTGCCATGCGTCAAAAACCTGACTCAGAGAATTCCACTCCTAGATATATACCTCCAAGAGTGTCGATGATAAAAAGAAATGTGCCATGTAACAAAATTATTTATAACAGTACCTTATGTAGTAGCAAAGAGCAGGTTGGTTTTTGTCCTTCATTCTCAAAGAGGACCAAAATGACATCATTATGTTATAGTCAAGTTACAATGTGTCCAACTGTGACTGTTCAGACCAAAACAAGCTCGAAATGTTCTACCACAGGTTAGGCACAAATAGTACATGTGAACATTTGGGGTGGATTCTCTAAATTTGTTTATCTCATATTCTTTTGAGTTACTTCAATTCTGCTTTGCTCATAGAGCACAGCACTTTCTCTGATGAGGCCACACCACGCTGGGCAGTCCTGTGCCAATGTCTCCCATGTCATACAGTCAATTCAAAAGTTCTTTAAAAAAGCTTTAAGTGTCCTTGTATCACTTCTGACCACTATGTGAGCACTTGCCCTGTGTGAGCTCTCCATAAAATAATCTCTGAGGCACTGGAAACAAAGTAAATGCCCATTAGTTGAGTTGTTGTTCACTTAATTTTCAATTGTGTCTGACTCTTTGTAATGCTATTTTGGGTTTTCTTAACAAAGATAATGGAGTTGTTTTCCATTTCCTTCTCTAGTTCATTTTACAGATGCGGAACTGAGGCAAACAGAGTAAAGTGACTTGCCAGAGTCACACAGCTAATAAGTGTCTAAGGCCAGGTATGAACTTAAAAAGATTACTCTTTCTGATCCAGGCCTGGTACTCTATCCACTACACCACCTAAGTGCCCACATTAGTTGGGTATGAACGGTTAAACAAGTTGAAGTACATGTATTAAAAGACTACGTAACTACAAGTAGAATAGAATAAGAACAAAATGAAATGCTGAGCTTTTCCAAATCACTTCCGCTAATCATTGGTGTACCCAAGGGATCCATCCTGGACCATTTCCTCCCTCTGCTTATTATCTTGCTTGGTGATTTTATCATCTCAAATATAAATTCTATATAGATGATTCTCAAATCTATCTATCCAGTTCTAACCTTTCTCCTAACTTCTCATCTACCTACTGGACAGCTACCTACTAGACATCTCCGACTGGATGTCCCATAAACATATCTAATTCAACATGTCCAAAACAGACCTCATCTTTTGAATTTCCCTCTAACCGTTGAAGGTACTAGCATGTTACCAGGCACCCAAGCTCACAACCTTGGTGTCATCCCTGACTCTTGAGCACACTCACCCCACAGCTAATCTGTTGCCAAGTCTTGTCTTTCTATCTTCACAAAATCTCTTGTATACATCTCCATCTCCAGTCACATAGCCATAACCTGTTAAAGCCCTTAACCTCTCACATAAAAACTACTGCAATAGTCTTCTGGTTGGTCTCCATTCCTCAAGCCACTCCCCTCTCTAGTACCATCTTCCATTCAGCTAAGGTGATCTTCATTTGACTATGTCACTCCACATCAAGTCAATAAAATCTAGTACCTCCCTAATACCCCTAAAAATCAATCTTCACTTAGCTTTTAAAGTCCTTCACAACCTGATCCCATCCTAAATTTACAGTTTTCTTTCTTTCAATTAAGTACTTATTGACAATACATCTTAACTTCTCTCCATTTACTCTACAATATAGTAACACTGGCCTTCTCGCTAATTCCTTGCATAGAATATTCCGTATCCTAACGCTGTGTCTTTTTGTTCACTGTCTTCCATGCCTGGAATATTGTCTGTCATCTCTGTCTCTTGGCTTCCCTGTCTTCAAGACTCAGCTCAAATCCCATATTCTGGAAGAACATTTTCCCACTTCCCACCCCATGACAATAAATGCCATCCCCTTGAGATTATCTCATACTTACAGTGTATATTTTATAGTTACATAGCTCTTTGCATGTTATCTGTCCCATGAGTGCACAACTTGATCATTGTTCACTTTTGACCGAATAAAATTTTAGTGACCAATACCTAACTCTTGACAGAGAGGCAATGGACACAAGGTACAATGACATACATTTTTGGGATATGGCCACTATGTGAATTCATTTGCTATTTTGTGACAAGTTTTGTTTACTTTTTGTTTTTCATAATTTTTAATTGGAGGTTGAATGGTTGCTTAGTAATAGTAATGGCACATACAAAAAAGGCCATGGCAGCATTTGTAAAAATGTACAGAAGGGAATAAGTAATACAGTTTTGAAAGTAACATAGAATTTGTTCTATATGTTAGAGAACCTGCAGCCTCAAGGCCACATGTGGCTTTCTAGGACCTTGAGTGTGACCTTTTGACTGAGTCCAAGTTTTACAGAACAAATTATCTTAATCAGGAGATTTGCTCTGTGAAGTTTGGATTCAGTCAGACCACATGTGGCCTCAAGGTTGCAAGTTTCCTTGGAACTTATATCCTTTAAAAAATAAAGCAAGTAATATAAAATGCAGATTCATGATTTTCATATGGCATCTTCGTTTTCTGTTCTGATGTATGTATGGAAAATTTGGGGGGGGGCGGGTTTCAGTTCAGAATTTTAAAAAAATTAATGATAAAGTATGACCAAAAAAGAGCAATAAAAAGCATCCTTACGTAGGGGCCTACATATGTCAAACTTTTTTGATGTAGCTTGTTTGTGGAACTATTTTTTTCTCTTTTTATTATTTATTATGAGAAAATAGATACATTAGAAAATGTAGATGATGCAAAACAAAAAGATATCAATGAAATTTTTAAAGAAAAACTGACAACATCAAAAACTACAGTCCATATAGCATAGGAATCAATGCTAAGATTCCATCAGACACCATTAGACAAAGTGATGCTTAATTTTAGCTCCCAAATACTGACTCTTAATAGAAATAGATACTGGAGGGAAATATCAGGTCTGATCAGCTCTATCATTATCAAGTTTCAACATAAAAATGCATTTTCCTCTCACTAAAATTTCAAACTTTAAAGCAGATAAATGGAAAGGATTATTGAGGTTAAAATTGACAGTCAAAAGAAGCTCAAACTCTAATCCCAGATTCATTAACTTGCTGGGTTCACTTTCCATTGACTTCCAAAAGTAATAGGGGAAGACTGTAAGTTTGTAGGATCTTTGGTTCCATCTCCATGACAGGTTTATTGGATGATGTAAGTGTTGTGAGATGATGGACTTTTCTACCATGTGGTTTATTTAATGCCTGAGGCTTGTTTTTATTCCTGGTCTCTTTTACTATGTCCCAGATTCAATACTGAAGTTGACAGGGAGAGGAAGGAAGATATGGGTTACTTTTTAATATTGCATATATATTTAAATGTATTTATGATCTCAGTTTGGACACTCCACCAAGACAGACGATAATCTCTCTAAGCTTTCTTATGTAGTGTGATTTGTATTCCATAAGTCTTCCATACAAGATATATCAACCCAAAACACTAAAGGTCACCTTTTTTTCTATACTTCAAGCAACCAATACAACACTTGGGCTGTCATCTCTCATACTTGCTATGCATCTAGTCTATTCAGGTATACTGCGATTGTGTACAAACAACTGAATGGGGATGAAACAACATGATCATCCCACTGCCACCAAAATTATGCTCTCTCTGATGGAGAATTTATGTGAATGAAATTAGAATTCACTGTACTTTTTCTCCCACATTGTCCCCTTACCTACTCTGTGATAACCTCCCTAATGTCACCTCCAGCTTTAGACCACTGCTCCCTGAGTGATGAAAGGAACATCAATGACTATGTAGTCCAACCCCCACAGGAAGGGAATTAACAACTGTAACATTCTCAACACATGGTTGGTCTTCTAACCTCTGCTTGAAAACCTCCACCTCTCTTGTCTAACCCTTCTAATTTATTATCATCTTAGGTAACTCTGAAGGGCCGTGTGTGTGTGTGTGTGTGTGTGTGTGTGTGTGTGTGTGTGTGTACTTCACCAAGGCAATACTCACAGTGGCAACTATGAATATGCCTGCCGGTGTATTTCCAGGCTTGAATCAAAGATGTAACAGACTCTCTTCACTGAAGACAGAACCAAGACATTTATTCAAACACCAAAAAGTCAAATCCATCGTAGTAACCAAGAAGTCTATACACATTATCAGGTCTTCCCACAAAATAACTCCCTTAAACAAAGTCACTCCCTTTCTCACTCGTGGCTAGCTACTTGCTTCCTCTCTCTTTCCCAGCTCTGCCTGCTCTGTCTCACTTCTTCTCAGCTCTGCTCCATCCTTCCTGCTGCACCCATTCGACAAGTTCCTCCCACCATAGGCTCCCTGTGACTTAAACTCATGTTACTCAGACTTCTGTGTGATTCAAGCAGGTCACACAGGTCTTTTAAAGGATGGGAAAGATCTTCCCATTATATTAACAATACACCATAGCATGGCATTTATGTCAGACTATTGCTGGGACCATTTTTATTTATCCCAGATGGACCTATTAGTTTGAGCCCCATAGAGGTTGGGGAGCTAACAAGGCCCACTTGTGTTCCAGTAATATGTCTTTGATACCACATCTTGCATTCAAGTCATGCTTGATAATATACTGAAGCCTACTAGTGTGTCTTTCCATTGCTTTAGGGTTATCTGCAATTTAGATTCTTCCAAGGTCATGCATGGTATTCCATAATTCATAGTCTACAGTACCACCAAGAAACTAATGGCACGTTAAAGGGATAAGTTTTATAGCAGCAATTTGGGATCAATGAAAGCACTAAACAATTTCCTAACTTTGAACCAATCCTACTTTCCTTTTTTTAACTTAATTCAAAACTTATATAATCATTCATTTGCAATACTGGACCAAGTCATATTGATGGACTAACTCAAGGCTGCATGCTATCATTTAAAAGGTAATATACATTATTCATTCACTTTTTCCCCCTAGGATGGATGTTTAGACTGCTCTTTTTTATATTAGTATGGATTGATATCACTCAGGAAACTTTGTCATGCTCTGGGTCTTATGAAATTACTAAACTATCTGGGTCTTATGAAATTACTAAACTATCATCTACCAATAGAAATATTTAGAAAACCTACCTATTGAAAAAGGAATCCTTCTTTTGCTTTGAATGTACCAGGCATCTTCCATGATGTTGCAAACACCACAGACGAACATATTTCTATTGGGTGCGTTGTATTATAACTTCATACAACAAAGCTTTGATTGCTGACATTACTGATATCTCTCCTATCATGCCAATGAACTGTATGTAAATTTTAAATATGTTGGAAACACCTTAATATTAATCTTAATAAATGAATATACTTCATAGTTAGGTATTTATGTTTACAGGATTGAGTATCTGTGAAATTGAAGTTGATCAGAGGACACAAATGTCTTGTTCTGGCCCTGGAGTCAACAAGAACAAACCTATTCAAGTTAGTCTTTATTGTAATACATTACAGATCATTCTTGTTTGTACAAAACCTATTGGCAGAGGTCCAGAAATCCACACTAAAGGGACAGGAATAGAGTAAAGCAGATAACAAAAGACAGTTAGAAATGTTTTGTTTACTGCAATAGCAAAAGAAAAAATTCAAGGGTAAATATGAAAATCCCAGAACTGGGAAAAACACAGCCAAGAGAGAGTCAAGACAAAATCAAGTCCAAGAATTAAGAACTGTTAACAAAGGAAACGTATTGTATTTCTTTGTGCTGGAATCTTCTGAATTTCAGGAAGACAGAGAAGGTAAGGTATTTACTCTAACAAATTGACCTCTAAACACACACACACACACACAAGCAAAGAGTATGATGAATTTTGTTTTCTATAGTCCCATGTTAAAGTATATCCCAGTTCTTGCACCCAAGTAAAATGTGTGGGCTTTTAATTTAAGATTATTAAAAGGAGAAAGAACAAGTTATATATGAGTCATCTGGAAACCTATGCTACATCTTTTCAAAGTATTTTGCACCCATAAACAGTTCCTATGAGAATGGCTTAAGTACAAGGCCTATCAAGTTAGTTCTAAATTTGACTCTTCATTGTGAATGGAGAACATGACCTAAAATAGGCATCCAGAATACAGAATGTATCCAAGGGAAAGGAAGACAGTGACCCTGAGTGAGTAGAACTAGTAAATGAATTCAGGGAAAGAGAAAAAAAGGAATCAAGGAAAGTAGAAGCAAACAAGAAAGAGTAGCATCAAGGATCCAAGATGGCAGAGCAGAAAGATGCACGTACACTAGCTATTCCCCCACCCAGCTCATAAAATACCTGTATAGAAAGACTCTCAAAAATTCTAGAGCAGCAGAAGCCACAAAACAACGGAATGGAGGATATTTCCAGCCCAGGGTGACATAAAAGGCCAACGGGAAAGGTCTGTCACACCTGGATGCCAAGCAGAGCCTAGCCCAGTCTTGGCTGTGTGGCACAGTGCTGGGAGGAGGACCTGAGCAGGCCTCAGGGGCAGAATCCCCAGTGGCAGTAGCATATGTTTGCAGATCCCTCAACCCACAGGCATCAAAGGTCAGTGAAAGTGTTTTTTCAGCCGGTCAAGAAGGGAGGAGGGTCTTCCCATAGCTCCAGCCTCAGACGGTGGAAGCAGAGGCAGCATCAGGCAGCAGCAGCTCCCACAGCAACCTATATCCATTGTTGGATTGTAAAACCTCTAGGGGAACTGAGCAACTGATCCTTGCCTCAGCCCTGTGTGGAAGCCCTGCCCCCACCTAATACTCCTAAAGGAATTGAGCAGCTGATATTTATCTCACACTGAAAGGCAGCCCTGCCCCCTGCCAAAAGCCCCTGGGGGAATTCAGCAGCTTATCTGAATCTCAGCCCCCCAGTGCTAGCTTGGTGGAACTTGAGACCAGGTGCTTGTGGAGAGGAAACTACTACTCACAGATTCTAGGCACAAAAGTTTCTAGTTGTTCCCAGAGCAGTGTACATGCTTGATTGTACCATCTTGCAGAAACTGAGATCTTACCTTGCAGAAAGGACCCAAAGTCAAGTAACTGGTTGGGAAAATACCCCAAAAAGGGAAAAAAATAAGACAATGGAAGGTTACTTTCTTGGTGGATGGATATCTTCTCCCATCCTTTCAGATGAGGAAGAACAATGCTTACCATCATGAAAAGACATAAAAGTCAAGGCTTCTTTATCCCAAACCTCCAAAATAAATATTCAATGGTCTCAGGCCACAGAAGAGTTCAAAAAGAATTTTGAAAATCAAGTATGAGAGGTGGAGGAAAAACTGGGAAGAGAACTGAAATGCAAGAAAATCATGAAAAGTGAGTCAACAGCTTGCTAAAGAAGACTCAAAAAAATGCTAAAGAAAATAACACCTTGAAAAATAGGCTAACTAAATTGGCAAAAGAGGTTCAAAAAGTCAATGAGGAGGAGAATGCTTTAAAAAGCAGAATTAGCCAAAAGGAAAAGGAGGTCCAAAAGCTTATTGAAGAGAATAATTCTTTAAAAATTAGAATGGAACAAATGGAGGCCAATGACTTTATGAGAAACCAAGAAATCACAAAACAAAACCAAAAGAATGAAAAAATGGAGCATAATGTGAAATATCTCATTGGAAAAACAACTGACCTGGAAAATAGATCCAGGAGAGACAATTTAAAAATTATGGGACTACCTGAAAGGTATGAACAAAAAAGGAGCCTAGACACCATCTTTCATGAAATTATCAAGGAAAACTGCCCTGATACTCTAGAACCAGAGGGCAAAATAAGTATTCAAGGAATCCACCAATCACCACCTGAAAGAGATCCAAAAAGAGAAACTCCTAGGAACATTGTAACCAAATTCCAGAATTCCCAGGTCAAGGAGAAAATATTGCAAGCATCTAGAAAGAAACAATTCCAGTATTGTGGAAATACAATCAGGATAACACAAGATC
>CM053772.1:86586510-86608758 GCA_028658325.1 Potorous gilbertii | reverse complement strand
GATATTCCAGAAGTCAAAGGAACTAGGACTAAAACCAAGAATCACCTACCCAGCAAAACTGAGTATAATATTTCAGAGGAAAAAAATGATCTTTCAATGAAATAGAGGACTTTTCAAGCATTCCTGATGAAAAGATAAGAGCTGAAAAGAAAATCTGACTTTCAAACACAAGAATCAAGAGAAGTATGAAAAGGTAAATAGGAAAGAGAAATCATAAGGGACTTACTAAAGTTGAACTGTTTACATTCCTTCATGGAAAGACAGTATTTGCAACTCTTCATAATTTTTTCACTATCTGGGTAGTTGCTGGAGTTACACACACACACACACACACACACACACACACACACATACACATACATACAGAGAGAGAGCACAGGGTAAGTGGAATAGGAAGGGATCATATCTAAAAAAATGAAATTAAGGGGTGAGAGAGGAATATATTAGGAGGAGAAAGGAAGAAATGGAATGGGGCAAATTATCTCTCATAAAAGAGGCAAGAAAAAGCTTTTCAATGAAGGGGAAAAGAGAGGAGGTGAGAGGGGAAAAGTAAAGCTTACTCTCATTACATTTGACTCAAGGAAGGAATAATATGCACACTAATTTTGGTATGAAAACCTATGGTACAATACAGGAAAGTGGGGGAGAAGGTGATAAGCAGGGTTGGGGAATGATGGAAAGGAGGGCAATGGGTGTAGGGAGCAATTAGAAATCAACACTCTTGGGCAAGGACAAGGTCAAAAGTGAAAATAGAAGAAATGGGGGGCAGGATAGGGTGGAAGGAAATATAGTTGGTCTTACACAACATGATTATTATGGAAATCATTGGCAAAACTACACATATATAGCCTATATCAAATTGCTTACCTTCCCAATGGGGATGGGTGGGGAGGGAGGAAGGAGAAGTTGGAACTCAAAGTTTTAGGAACAACTGTTGAGTATTGTTCTTGCATGCAACTGAGAAACAAGAAATAGAGGTAATGGGGTATAGAAATTTATCTTGCCCTACAGGACAAAAGAGAAGATGGGGAAAAGGGAAGGAAGGGATGTTAGAAGGGAGGGCAGATTGGTGGCAGGGATAATTAGAATGCTCCCCACTTTGGGGTGGGGGGAGGGGATAGATAGGGAGAAAATTTGGAACTCAAAATTTTGTGGAAATCAACGTTGAAAACTTAAATAAATTTTTAAAAAATAGCAGCTTAAGAAAGCCTGTATTTAAATATCAAAACAAGTGGTACAAACAAGTATTATAATGTTCAAGGCATTTAGAGGAGGAAGAAGCCCTTGTAGGTTGATGTGGTGAAGAAAGGCATCACAGAAATTGGTAGAAAGGCCGAACCACGTGGATGGACAAAGACTTGGAGGTTGCGATTAAGTAATGCCTACTCAGAGTGAGAAAACCAGCCTGGCTAGAGCAGAAAATTTATGATAGAGATTAGCAGACAATAAAATTGGAAAAGTAGGTGTAGGTCAGAGAAAATTGTACATTGTCAGTCAGCCTGTCACTAAGCATTTATTAAGTGTTCACTATGTGGACAGCACTGTGCTGCAAGGATAGGGGGTGGGAAGAGACATAAAGAAAAGCAGACAATTCCTGCCTGCAAGAAACTCCTATTCTAATGAGGGAGACATGAGTCAAACAATTACTTACTATATCCCCCAATGACTGAGCTTTTCACTTTCCCTGAGGATGATATCTGGGCATATAGACAAAACAACTTTCAAACTATATCTGTTGGTTTGCAGTGTGATGCAGCAAGGCCATATCTATTTTATTGGCAGTATTTTGGGGAAAAAAAATAAAAGATGAATAGTGAAATCTTTGGTTTCATAAGTGTCATAAGTTTCATAAGTGGACCCTATCCATCCTTTGTCTGTCATATTGAAATGAGTTTTCCATATTAAATCCTCATAATTGAATTGACAAGCAATTATTCCACCCTACCCCCCGTAACACCTCCCCCTTCCCCAAGTCACACACACTCCACTTCCTAAGCATCTGAAAGGAGAAGGGGAAACAGAAAATGAACAAAAAATACAATATGAAGGAAAAAAACTGGGAAGGCAAGATTCTGTTTTGATTAATGAATGATATATCAGAGTTTGAAAACTCTTACTAATATAGCTAATACAATATAAAAGTTTATTTAATGCTGAAAAAAAAGAGTGGCATCAAGAAGAACTACCCAGGGCAGGTACAAAAATTATAGGGTGGCAAAGCAAGGACAAACCATGGGAAAGAGACAAAAAATAAAATGAAGGAAAAAAACCCCAAAGATATGGCTATCTCTGGTTCAGCCCCCAAAAAAGAACACTTTAAACTGAAGTATTCTCATTCATTGTCAATAGCTCAAATTATCTGTCTTGTTTCTCTCTAAACACTATAAAATATCTACATCATAATTAGATTATCTTGAAAAAAAACACCAAAATTATTTGTAACCTTATCATTAGCCTCCACTTTAAAGGTATAAATAATACTCATCTTGTAATATCTATATGTAGTCCTACTTTAGATTTATATTTTTAATTACATGCTTCAAATTTCTTCTGCAAAATATGATAACCTGACTTTACTGAACTAATTGATTCTGCATTAATTTTTGTTATTAGAAGTAAATTTAATTAGAGTCATAAAAAGATTAAATAGTACTAACCAAAAATTATTATAGCAAACAGTATTATAAAACACTTATCAATTCCTATTTCCAAAATATTTGTTGGTTCTATACTAAGCTCATGATTGTCATGTCTCTTTTATAGGTAAGAAAACTAAAGTAGAGAAAAATAAAATTAGCTCTCCACATTGTAAATTTGGTAAGAGCAAAGACAGTATAATCCTGGTACCCAGAATGCTAAATCTTAGATTGTACACACTGAACTACTTAGTATATTACAAAAGCTATTCATAGCACACCATTGGTGAATTGGTGAATTTCTGAAAATGACAAAAGTACACATCCTAAAATAAATCAACATATAGAAAATAGGAGAAAACAACCAACAAGAAGAAGAAGAAGACTAAAGGTCTAGGTATATAATAATAGCTCAAGTCTGCAAAATTTCCCCAATGTCAGTTTTCTTCATTAGGCATATATGGAAATAGAAAGCAATTTTGGTAAATAATACAAATAAAATGAAAAGGTGATTGTTTAATTCATTCACATTCAAAGAGATGTTAGGTTCATATTTTCCTCCATTTGCCTCTAATATTGTACTTTTTTCCTTAACTAGAATATTTTTTCTATTTTTCCATAAAGACAGTACACTGTCTCTTCAGTTATTTTAGCTTAATCTATTTTAAGACTATTTAAATATTCTTAAACCTATTCTCACTGGCTTTCTTTCATCTTTAACCCTTCCTCCAATTTGTCACCCTTTTCCCTAGTTTCAGTTTTCCTTAACGTATTAATTCCTTTTTCTTTCTTCTTTTCATCTAGTCCAATTCTTCTCTCTTTTTCTCAGTCTAATCAAGTAAAATCCTAATTCTCCCATTCAACTTGTTTTGTTTCTTAGTTTTTCATGTTATTTTCTGCACCTTTTTAAAAAGGATTTCTTTCATTTTCTGTATTATTTCTCTTTTTCTATATATTCTAGTTTTGTTTTGTTTTTTAAATTAATGGTCCTGGGAGCTGAGCACAGGCATGGAGCAGGGTGCAGACCAGCACAGGTGACAAGCGGAGTGCATCACAGCATAGCATGGGCCACACCCCAGCAAGGACAAGACTGCAGCAGGCTTCAAGGTGCCATGTCACCAGCAGCAGTTGTGGGTCCCAGATTCCTCAACTCACAAATGTCAAAGACAACTTCAAAGGTCAGTGAGAAAGTTCTTTCACTTGGTTGAGAAGGAAACTCAGCAGTCTGGCTACAAGCCCCAGGCAGCAGCAGGTTCCTTTGTTGGGGGCCTAACCCAAAGCCCCTGAGGGAATTAAGCAGCTGATCTGGATCTCAGCTCTGAGTGGCCCTGGGGGTGAGGAGAAGCACTGGTGTGGTGGGGCTGGTGGAGGCTCTGGAGAGGGAAGCCTGCTCACAGACCAGAGGCCAGGAGAGGAATAAACTCCTCTCCCTTGATTGTGCCAACGTGGAGCAACTGAGAACTTACAGGTCCCCAGAGTATACCCTCCCCTTCACAAAGAACTCAAAAGTCAAGAAATGGGCTGGGAAAATGCCTAAAAAAGGGTAAAAGAGTTACACAATTGAAGATTACTTTCTTGGTGAGCAGGTATTTTCTTCCATGCTTTCAGATGAGGAGAAACAATTTAGGTCTTTAGTGGAAGACCTAAAAGTCAAGGCATACAAAACCTCAAAAATAAATATGCAATGTCTCAGGCCATGGAAGAGCTCAAAAAGGATTTTGAAAATCAGTTAAGAGAGGTGGAGGAAAAATTGGGAAAAGAAATGAGAGTAGAGCAAGAAAATCATGAAAAGCAAGTCAACAGTTTGCTAAAGGAGACCAAAAAAATGATGAAGAAAATAATACCTTTAAAAATAGACGAACTCAACTGGAAAAAGAGGCCCAAAAAGTCAATGAGGAGAAGAATGCTTTAAAAAACAAAATTAGCCAAATGGAAAAGGAAGTTCAAAAGCTCACTGAAGAAAATAGTTCTTTAAAAATTAGAATGGAACAGATGGAGGCCAATGACTTTATGAGAAACCAAGAAATCACAAAACAAAACCAAAAGAATGACAAAATGGAAGAGAATGTGAAATATCTCATTGGAAAAACAACTGACCTGGAAAATAGATCCAGGAGAGACAATTTTAAAATTATGGGACTACCTGAAAGCCATGATCAAAAAAAGAACCCAGACATCATCTTTCAAGAAATTATCAAGGAAAACTGCCCTGATATTCTGGAACCAGATGGTAAAATAAATATTGAACGAATTCACAATCACTTCCTGGAAGAGATCCAAAAAGATAAACTCATAGGAATATTGTAGCCAAATTCCAGAGTTCCCAAATCAAGGAGAAAATATTGCAAGCAGCTAGAAAGAAATAATTCAAGTATTGTAAAAATACAATAAGGATAACACAGGATCTGGTAGCTTCTACATTAAGGGATCAAAGGGATTAGAATATGATATTCCAGAAGTCAAAGGAACTAGGACTAAAAACAAGAATCACCTACCCAGCAAAACTGAGTATAATACTTCAAGGGGAAAAAAGGTTATTCAATGAAATAGAGGACTTTCAAGCATTCTTGATGAAAAGGCCAGAGCTGAATAGAAAATCTGACTTTCAAACACTAGAATCAAGAGAAGCATGAAAAAGTAAATAGGAAAGAGAAATCATAAGGGACTTACCTAAAGCTGAACTATTTACATTTCTATATGGAAAGATAATATTTGTAACTCATTAAACTTTTCTCAGTATTTAGGTAGTTGGAGGGATTATACACACATATATAGACAGAGAGCACAGGGTGAGTTGAATGGGAAAGGATGATATCTAAATAAATAAAATTAAGGGGTGAGAGGAATATATTAGGAGGAGAAAGGGAGAAATGGAATGGGGCAAATTATCTCTCATAAAAGAGGAAAGAAAAATTCTTTCAATGGAGAGGAAAAGGGGAAGGTAAGAGGGAAAAAGTGAAGCTTACTCTCATTACATTTGGCTTAAGGAGGGAATAACATGCACACTCAGTTTGGTATGAAAATCTATCTTACACTACAGGAAAGTAGGGGAGAAAAGGATAAGTAGGGTATGGTGGAGATGATAGAAGGGAGGGCAAATGTGAGGAGGGGGTGTAATTAGAAGTAAACACTTTTGGGGAAGGATAACGTCAAAAAAGAGAATAGAATAAATGGGGGGCAGGATAGGATGGAGGGAAATAGTCTTTCACAACATGACTATTATGGAAGTCTTTAGCAAAACTACCCATAAATAGCCTATACTGAATTGCTTGCCTTCTCAGTGGGGATGGGTGGGGAGGGAGGAAGAGAGAGAAGTTGAAACTCAAAGTTTTAGGAACAAATGTAGAGAACTGTTTCTGCATGTAACTAGGAAATAAAAGATACAGTAATGGGGTATAAAAATCTATCTTGCCCTATAAGAAAGGAGATAAGATAGGAATAAGTGAAGGGAAGGATGTGATAAACAGGAGGGTAGTTTGGGGGAGGGGGTAACCAGAATTCATGTTGGTTTAGGGTGGGGGGAGGGGAGCGATGGGGAGAAAATTTGAAACTCAAAATCTTGTAGAAATGAATGTTGAAAACTAAAAATAAATAAACTGGGGGGAAAAGATACTATGAAAAAATAATAATCCTTCAAAACTGGGGAAAAAAGTAATGGTCATAATTATTCTTTCGTGTATTCCTTATGGAATTAAAGCTTCTAAGGTATCACCTGTTTTGAGTTCCTTTTTCTAAACATTTATTGTTTTAATGATCTCATCCTTTTTAAGTCCCCTTTTTCTACTCTGCCACACACTCAGAAATACCACTTCCTGCAGGAGATAGTGAATACTGAAGTACTAGCCCATAGTTTTCTATGCCCCTGATTTTACAATATTTCTATTCTTTCTGTCTACTGCAATTTCAAATATACAGAAGAGAAGAATAATCTGGAAGAAGAAAAAAAAAACAAACAGTAAAAGAAAACAGGATGTCTATAACAAGAAAAATATATTTATCTTGAAGACTAGGGCACATAACAGCAACTTAAAGATAATAAGTCTCCCAATAGTTTAGAACCATTCCCAAAGGGCTATAAAACTGTGCATACCCTTTTACCTGGCAATACTGTTACTACATCTGAACCCCAAGGAGAACAAAGGAAAAGGAAAAGGACCTATAGGTACAAAAATATTTATAGCAATTCTTTCTATGGAGGCAAGGAATTGGAAACTGAAGGAACGTTCACCAATTGGGCAACGACTGAACCAGTTGTAGTACAGTAGTAAGTGCTCTAAGAAATGACAAAGGGGATACTTTTAGAAAAAACTTTGTAGGACATTTATGGGATGATGCAAAGTAAAATGAGTAGAAGTAAGACAACATCATACAGAGTAACTGCAATAGCATAACAATAATCGACTATGAAAGACTTAGTTACTCTGTCAGCACAATGATCCTTCACAGTTCCAAAGGACTCAGGATTTAAAATGCTACCTTCTTCCAAATAAAACTGATGAACTCTGAATGAAGATTGAAGCATATTTTGCACTTTTTTGCAAAATGTTATTGTGAAAATATATTTTAAATTACTTCATGTGTATAATAAATATATTTCTTGCCTTCTCAATGGGTGAGGGAGAGAGGAACTAAAAATAAAACATTTCAAAATGTTTTTAAAAATTGTAGGTCTCCCAGCAGAACAGGACAAATTTTTTTAAAAACTGTGAATGCCGTAATGCAAAAAATAATACAAGAAAACTGTCCAGAAGTGTTGAACTCAGAAAAAATGCCAATCAAAAAAATCCACAAGTTATTTCTAGAAAAAAGAAATCCTATGCTGTAAACTTCGAAACATAGAGTGGCTAAATTTTAAAATTCCAATGAGAAATAATAAATTCTATAAATAAAAACTTTCAAATAAGAAGGAAAGGAAAACTAATAACACAAGACTATTCTATATCCGCCAGAAATGTAAAGAAGGGAATGGAGTAATGTGTTCACAACAGCAAAGGAGCTCAAAATGAAATCCAATATGACATTCCTTGCTAGTCTAAACCCAATCATCAGTGAAAACAGATGGATATTCAATTTCTAAAAGGCACTGAAATGCTCCTACAAAGAGAACCAAACCTGAGCATATTATTTGCTCTGCAAATACTCACTATGCAACAAAAATTAAAAAGATAAACAAATCCAGGAACCAAGGAAGGCATACGTAAAAAACTATCCCAAGAAAACAATGGAGGGGGGGGACTAGAAAGAGAAAGGACCCCTATGGAGTTAACATCATCAAGCTCATAGGTAGCTTTTCCCTTTCTAGTAACCATCAACAAAAATAACAAAACGCTAATGGGATCATTAAGAGACTTCTAAAAGCACACAAGAAGACAAGTGAAACCAAAAA
The DNA here is from genome assembly GCA_028658325.1 of Potorous gilbertii. Taxonomy (NCBI): domain Eukaryota; kingdom Metazoa; phylum Chordata; class Mammalia; order Diprotodontia; family Potoroidae; genus Potorous; species Potorous gilbertii. Next base: position 86,600,736 of record CM053772.1, on the reverse strand, counting down.
TTAACTAGAAATCATGGTGAAAATAGGGCTAAAACACCATAGAATAAGACTTACCTTGCTTAAAATGAATCAATGTTCTGTTTTGTTTTTCCCTTCAGAGGTGCAGAGTAGACTGCAGAATGGAAGGGTGCTTAAAATGGGAACATAGAGGAAGAAGACAGAGGGAAATATATGATATAACCTTCCTATAGATGGCAATTAATCAAAAATAACTCCTGTAATCTCTGAGGCAGGAAAAGGCCTAGAAGAAAATGTGTAAGGTGGCAAAAGAAAAGACTGAAACAAGGGGAAAGAAAACAATCCAGCTTTTCATGTTTACAGCCTGTATTTCATCTTTTGAAATATAGGGCTATGTTCAGATTTTATTTTGAATATATTTCAAATTTTCAAATTTTAATGACTAATCTATTGGGAAAAGGCTTTTAGTTCTTGTGTATTTGTATCAAGTCCCTATATAGCATAGATGTAAGTCCTTCATCAGAAATATTTCCTGCAAATATTTTGTCCCAATTAGCTACTTCTCCAACTATACTCATTTTACTTACACAAAAATCTTTCCAATTTTATGTAACTAAAATTGTCCATTTTATATTTTATAATGACTTCTATCACTTTTTAAGTTAAGAATTCTTACCCTAGCCAGTTGCAAAGGGCAACTCATTTCCTTCTCCACTAATATTTTATTATGTGACCTTTTATAATGTGATCATCTAGAGTTTATTTTCATTTGTGGTATGAGATCTGTCTAAATTTAATTTCTGCCAACCTGTCTTTAATCCTTAGATGTGTCTTTTGTATGCGGTAAATTTGGATATTTTTTCTTATCTATTCTTCCACTCTCACTTAAATGAGTTGTTTAATGCATTCACAGTTAAGGTTATAGCTGTTAGGCTTTTGATTTTCTCTATTTCCACCTCTTGCACTGATTTTTATCTCATTCCTCTTCTGGGACAACACATTTCCTCTGCAATTACTTTCACTTGCTAGTTTATTCCCACTTGATCTCTGGTCATATCTTTTACCTGCCTGTGGAAACATATTAAAAACCTTTTTAATTTCTTTAGAAATATTAAGAAATAAATACTTTTCTAGTTTGAAAAAAAAAACCTTTCTCACTCAGAAGTGACTATAGTTTTGTAATGTTAACCCCAAACTGTATTTTACTTCTTGTGAGTGATTTTCTTCTTTAACGTTACCTAAAATTGTCTTGAGTAGAGACATGACAGTGGGTATTTACCACTTTGAACATTCATATTCTCTCTCTCTCTCTCTCTCTCTCTCTCAACTTGAAGATAGAATGATGATAAATTAATAAAATTATTCCCAGCAGAGATCTAAAAACAAGAGTATGTTATTAATATTGGTTTCTTTGACAATGTCCTCCCCTAGTTGCTTAACTTTAGAGAAATAGTTAATTCCTCTATCATATGTTTTACTCACTTTTGACCCTTCATTTTCTCCACTTTAAATGAGTGGTTCAAATTCATACTACCTCCCCCTCCAAACGGTATGTTAGCTTAAGAAATATTGTGTTGTGGTCCCTTTTTCCAGCCTTACTTCTCTTTCCCTTACTTCTAAAATGCACTTTATTTTTTTATTGTTTCCCTGCCTTTCATTAGTGTAGACTAGAGCTTCTAGAATAACGAAGTTGAATTCTCTCTTCTAACCCATTTCCTTGTTATTGCATTTGCAAGTTTTATCCTCTCTTTTTTTCTTTTCTTTTTTTAGACTAATTCATTCACTTTTAGACATTCTAATTCATAAAAAAAAAATGCTTCAGAGTAGTAGCATGTGATGGAAATAACTCGGTTATTTAAGTCAGGAAGCCCATTCCTACGCTTTCTCTTTCCCATGATCATATTCCTAAACCAGGTTATCTTATCTCTGATTTTATATCTCTCCTACCACCATGGATGCTGGCTTAGTGACTAATACCTTCTCAGCTGAAATTAAGTCCTGAGAGGCACAAGTCTTTCTCAGAGAAGGTGATGTCTAACATATAAATTGCTTCCCCATTATAAAACTTGTCTTCTACCAGACATATAACTTCTCTCTCCCCCATATGAAAATTATTAGTAGCATCCTTTCTCCTTGAGGAGTGAGACTCTTTTATTCCCCCATTTCCAGTCTCTCCCCTCAATTGCTTTATACCTATCCTCCCCCAGTTCCTGTTGTTGATGAATTCCATTGCTAATATATTCTTTTTAAAGTTTTATTTCTCTTTTAAAACATTCTAGAATTTCTTATTGTCCACAGAATTCTTTTTGATCAGGAAGTTTGGGTTCATTTTCCCTTGTAGCATAATTTCCTCTGATAGTATGATGGCCTCCCTAAGTTTATACTCATTTTTCCTTCTATCTTTATAAGTCTCTTTACTAGTGTATCTACTTATAAACTGGGCTTATACTCTGACCTTCCACCAAGACCTTTTGTACTTTCAGCTCCTACATGTATTCCTGGTCATTTAATTTTGGTTTACCTTTGCTTTCCTTGTCTTTAGAGCACGTTGATATTGGGCAACATTATCTTCCTTGAATTGGGATAAGAAGGTCCCTGCCCAAGTAAACTTTGAACACGAAGATGGCCATCTTCAGCTAATAGCTAACCTTCATACCATGCTATAAGTCTATCTCCATTTTGTAGGAGAAAAATCTAGCATACTCTCTACTAAATCATGTAGCTTCCTGTAGTGTCCAGTTTCCAGGCCTCTGTCACTCAAACACAGAATCTCTTCTCCTCTCTCCCTCACTCTCAAATAGCACTGCACTTTGCTCTCCCTAGTGTTCTCTGGGATTGCCTCCATCCTCTAACTGTTTTCACCTTCCCCCCTGTGGTTCAGAAACAGTATCTGACATCCCTTCTGAGGTGATTGGGAGATCAGATAGAAGGAGGAGGAAGAAGAGGAGGAGGCAGAGAAAGACAAGGAAAAGGAGAAAGAGGAGAAGAGTATCTTTAGTGGTTTAAAATATGCAAAGTGCTTTACAAATATTATCTCATTTTATCCCTCTAACAATCCTGTGAGGTGGGTGATAGTGTTATCACCATCACCATGGTGGGCATTGGGTAGGGCTCCTACACAACCAGAGCTTCAGTCTCAAGTTCATGAGGTTACATGCATTCACTGCATTCAATATGTACCATAGGTTAGGAGGAGGCAGGGAGATTCTGAATTGGAGGTTTAAGTATATTAATCATCTGACATATGATTCCATGTTATTTTGTGTATTTTTTAAACCTTGCATGTTGTTTCTGGTTTTTTTGTTACAGTTACTCCATATCTGACTCATAATTTCTCTTTCTGAAGTTTTTGAGTTGAAACGTTTTGAGGAAACGAACTGCTCTGCCACCTTGCCAAACGTGATCTAGTTTAGATAATTTTCAAAATATAAGGGTTAGCATTAGTGGTATAGGCAAGAAACCAAAGAAGCCAAGAGGATCCCCAGAATTCTTATTTTTGCCAGCTCCTAAGACGCAGCTCATGAACCTGATTTTGTTCTAGCACCAGATATAGTGTAAAGGTATCTCACTAGTTACAAGTATCATCAATCAGTAAAGTGCTAAATTATGGCAGAACAAAGTATAGTAGGAGGCTTTTCTGCTGTGCTCATTTTTTTGAAGGCTTGTCATTTGCAAAAGGTAGCACAATAGGGATTTCCATTGCCTACGTTACATGATAAATAATATCTTCAAAAAATTCACAATCTACCACTTAATTTGAGGTAAAAAATAAAGTCCTCTACAGCTAAACGTAACTTGTTTTACATTTCCTTTAAAGTTAACATTGGAAAACAAAATATATTTAGGATAAAAATGTGTTCCAAAATTTTTGAATAAGTAGCTGAACTTTAAAGTGTGACATAAATAATGTTTTTTGATGTGTCATTTATTGAAAAACTACCTTTAAAAATAATATGGCATAGAAACAGGATTGTTTTTACTATTTCAGTATGAGAACAATGGATATTGTTTTATTTTACTCCATTATAAGGATTTTTGACGCTAATTTTTTTTCAAATTAAATATCAGTATCTCCTTAATTGATTAATATGTCCTTTCTAGGAATCCTTATGTTGATTACCATTCTCAGGGCTAGAGTTAGAAAGAGAAGAGGAGGGGCACCACAGCACAAAGATGGGGAGAGAGGATTACGATAGCATGGAAGGCTTAGATTGGGCCAAAATGAAGTCTGACCAATCAAAAGCCCAGGGACCACAGTGGGAGCTAGAGTGTTGTGTTAGAGGTGAAGGTTTAAACACAGATAGCAAGCAAATGGCCAGGAGTCAAAACCTGGTTACTTGTCCTGACCCTTTCATTTACTAGTCTTGTGACTGTGAACAAATCCCTTAACTTCTCAAAGCCTCAGTTTCCTTACCTCTTGCTCTTTAAAAGGGTGAAATGATGAGAATAAGACCTGCCCTGACATCCTCCCTAAGTAGTTGGAATTTGGGTGTTATCAATGAAACCCAGCTGGAAGAAAGAGAAAAAGAAATCTCATTCAAAATTACTACAGAATTTATAAAAGATTTGGGATTCTATTTACCAAGATGCATAATGAAACTATATGAATAAATTGCAAATCAGAAAGACAAAAACAATTGGAGAAATATTAATTATTCATGGTAAGCCATGCCAATATAATAAAAATAATGTTCCCTATTCAACAAAAACTGCTAAGAAAATTGGAAAGCAATAGAACAGAAGTTAGGTATAAATGAACATCTCATATCAAAATAAGCTCAAAAGTCACATCATAAACAAATTAAAGGAGCAAAAGAATTAGGAAAGGGAAAGAGAAAAGGAAACTGAAGGGCATTAAAAGAAGCATTTTTAATATAAAGAAGAGAATAAAAGGAAAGTCACTAGGAAACAGATAAACTGGAAAGCTTTGAAAATAACAATTGACTCTAAAATTGGAGGGAGAAGCAAGCTGTAGGAGATACAGATTTATAACAGCATGTACCATCCTCTTTTTCTGTCTGTTTTCTATATTAAAAAAATATAGAAAAACTCATCTTGCGTACATTAAGATCTGAATTTTTAAAAAGAAAATTTCAGTGATATAAGTTTAAATGGCATATAAAGAGAAGATATCAATAAAAATTTGTATTCCAAATAAAGAAAAAAACTGTTCAGTTCTTTCAATTATTTCAAGCTGCTGCTCCATGTCACAAATGTCCATATTTTAATGCCAATATTCTCTAAGTAATGCTTTATGGCTGCAAATCATAGAATACCTTAATCTCAGGAAAATAAAAATTACAGATGACCTAAAGGAGAATGGAAAGAGGGATGTGTGGTAGGTTAAAGTATATTTTTAATGTTGATTTATACCCAAAAATTGTTTTAAAAGTCATCTTCAAGGGCACATTCAACTGGAAAATTTAGTGAGTCAACCACTTACAGAGAATGAAGGGTAATGGATGGATAGCATAAATGATCCATTTGTGTCCACAATATATTAAAAGAATCAGGAAGGTCTCCAGAGTCTTAGAAGGATCTCTTTCAGATGACTCGAGGAAAAGCATGGCCAAGAACTGTACAGGATAAAAGACCTGAGGGGTTATGAATCAATCAGAAGTGATAAGAAGAAATATGGTTAAATACTTTCCACAAATTTCTCCAATCAAAAAAATTCAGAAAAAGAAATTATCCACCAGATGTTAGATAGCTAAGTCTGAAACCACAAACTAAGAAGGTAAAAACTTCATAAAACAATATCTGGCAACTGAAATATTTAAAGTTCCCTCTCAGTATTCCCACCAAAGTCATGTAAGATGTGAAGCTGGTTGCTATTCTGTGTAAGACACTGCATGAAATACTGGTGATTTAAGACAGAAAAGGAACAAGTTGCTGCCCTCAAGGAGCTCATATCCTACTAAGGACCTTACATTTCTCTGAAGAAATTGTTTTCCTTGAAGAATTGTTAAGGAGTCTTTCCTTTCAGTTTCAAGCTTTGAGAAACAGCACAGGATAGTAAACACAGGGCAAGATAGGGAAATATGGATTCAGCTCTGGCACTGACAATATTAGCCAAGTGACCACTTATAAGCTATCACCACTGCATGACCCAGCCAATTTTCTCGGACTGTAAAATTAAAGATTACTTGCTGATCTGCAAGTGTGGTAGAAGCAGTTGCTGCACCAGAACTTCTTCACACTAAAGACTTACAGGTCCAGACTAAATTCAGTTAGTAAAAAAGCATTTATTGTGTTCACTATGTGCCTGGCACTGTGCTAAGCACTGAAGATAGAAAGATAGGGGGAAAACAGTCCTGTTCTCAAGGAAGGGGAAGGTGGGGGAGATAACATGCAAACAACTATGTAGGGACAAAAGCAGATACAGGATAAATGGGAAATTACCAGGTGGGGGAGATAACATGCAAACAACTATGTAGGGACAAAAGCAGATACAGGATAAATGGGAAATTACCAGAAATGAGAAAGTACTAGCATTAAAGGGACAAAAACAGACAAATAAAGCCTAAATCTGCCCCCTCTCCAAAGTCTGTTCCTTGGTCCTAATTCTGCCCCCTATACCCAGCAGAGCAAGTTTAAGCCTTTCCATAGGATGCTACTTCAAATACCTAATAAAAGTTATTTATCCATTTTTCCCCTAATCTTTTCTTTCTCCAAGTTAAAGAAACTCAGTACCTTCAACTAGTCTTTGTATCATATGTTCCATGCTCCAAATGTTCTGGATTTCAAAACATTTCCCTATATAAGCAAAGTCATCAATAGTGGTTGGATCCCAAACCACATACACTGTTAATTTAATCGTGATGTACAAGAAGTACAGGACTTGACCAACAGTATGATAGAATCTAAGCCCTACATAATAATCTGGTCTAACTGTGAGGAAAAGACACTGAGTTTTGAAAATAGGGAACCCTGGAGTTTGAGTCAGAAGATTCAGGTTCAAATGTCAGGCCCTGCCCTTTACTACTTCAGTAACTTTGAGTAAATTGCTTAATGTTTTTAGATCTTAATTTTGTCACTACCAAAAGAGAGTTTTGGCCTAGTTATCATCTAAAGTTTCTTTCAAGCTCTAAATCTAGGATAATACTAACATATAAATCCTGTGCATCCCTATCTGCCAGCGCCTTCAAAAGCAGAGCACTAAGACTGAGGGTTCCTTTCCTTTCTCACCCACCCCACTTGCCAGACAGTAGGAGCAAGGCCATCCTTCCTCTTCCCAGCTACATGAGCCTCCAAAGGAGATTCTTATTATGGTTTCTCTTAGTACAAAAACAGGGAGTAGGAGTAACCTAAGCAAAGAGAATTTGCCTCCAGGAGTTGAGAAGTCTAGCTTTCCTAAAGTATATATCCCTGGGCTCACTTCTTAGTCCCCTTAAATAGAATGTATTATGATCTTGGCATTAAATATAGCTAGATGCCACAGTGGAAAAGACTTGGAGTGAGGAAGACCCGAATTCCAATCTAGCCTCAGGAACTTAAAGAAGTCACTTAACCACTGTCTCCTTTAGTTTCCTCATCTGTAAAATGGTAATAAGGATGGCAGCTACCTCCCAGAGTTCTGTGAAGACAAAATAATACGTGTAAACTACTTTTCAAACCTTAAAAGTAATGTATATAGATAAATGGACATATATTTATATACCTATATGTACTAGCTATTACTGCAGACTTGTTGCCGACTGAGTGCCTAAACACAACACTTACAAGATACACTGTAGTCAATAACTTCTCAATTGGATCTAACTCTCAATTAAATAGCACCACACTTCACAACTATTTTGAATAAAATTGACTGTATAAAGTATTTTTAAAATCGTACAAGGTTTTAAAATCATATCATGACACTAAAGGTTCCAGGAAAACAATATTCTAGTTAAGGTGCTTTGAGATAAGGGGAAAGCATTAAACAACACAGGAGCTTTAGTTCTCAAAGTCCGGTCTTTAAATCATCAGTCTGCAGGTGGTATTAATAGTTTCAGTATGACTGTCAACATAACTCTGACCTGAATAATTTCATTTCATGTATTTTATAAACAGCTATTTCACTGTAATCTCATGAAGAACACTGCCACTATTCACATTAATCCACACTAGATGCTCCTGCTCTGGTAAAGATTATGATTATTAATGATGATGGCATTTCCAGAATTTCAGGCTTGCAAAGGTAACACGTCATTACGTTGTATCCTCAAAACAAGGCTGTGAAGTAGATACTGTTATTATTGCCACTTTGCTGATGAGGAAACTGAGGCACAGAGAGTGAAGTGACACACAGCTAACGTATGTGAGGCAGTGTTCAAACTCAGGTCTTCTTGACTCCAAGCCGAGACTTGCATTCCATGCACTATACCATTTACCTCGAGTAAGAAGAAGTTATGATTTCTACAAGTAATTTAGGTCACCTGTGATTTCCTCTCCCTGACAATTTGGGTGGATTAGATATTCATTCATTCTGTCTCTATAGCACACATAAAAATTCTGGATTGTTTGTTTTTAAAGATAAATCACCTTGAAAAGATAATACTTGTAAATATCATTCGGTACGATCTCTCAACTAAATCAGTGTCTCCAGAGTTCTTTTTTTTCAAGCCTTCAACTTTTACTACAGTATTTTTAATTTTAGCTGATGTAGGTATGCCTTAAAAATGGAAAAACTAATATTCAGAGCAAAGATTTTGCTTATGAAAACACACTTTGGGACAATAAACTTTTTAAGAATTCTCAAAAATGCTCAACTCTATCTTCTTTTAGAATAAAAATATATCTCTATACCTTGTTAGGGTATAAACATATTCTTTACAACAACCCCATGAGATACTATAAGTATTATCTGCCCCATTTTACAGTTAGAGAACCTAAGGCTCTAAAAGTGACTTTTCCATGCTGACACAGCTAGTAAGTCAAATTCAGAACTCTATGCACAACATGTCAACATATCAATAAATGTACACTGCACTACAAAACATTACAACATTCTATATGAGCTGAACAAATGCTGATTTTTTAAATAAAGGGGTATACACAACATAAAAAGAAAAGTCAAAGAAATGTATTCCCTTTGGGAATACTCTATATATGTTCCTAGGTAAAGAAAATTTCTTCTCCCAGTAATATATTTCTATTTTACCACTGCTCTGCTTTCTAAAACTATTTGTAGGCCTAATTATGGAGTTTCAGGTATTGTAAACCCAATCTAACTTTAGAAGAAACTTCACAGATTACACAAATAACTTAAAGCAATAATGAAAAAAGTAAAAATTGAAAACTATATTGAGTTATGAAAACCAAAGACTTAATTTATTTAAATGGTAGCATTTATGTCAACCCTCCAGTTAGAATTCTTTAATATTAAGGTGAAATGGATACATGATTTACACATAAAGGGTGATACCATAAGCAAATTAGGAGAGCATGGAATAGTTTACCTGTCAAATCTACAGATAAGGGAAGAATTTGGGACCATACAAGATACAGAGAACATTAAAAAAATGTAAAACAGATCATTTTGATTATATAAAATTAAAAAGTTTTTTGTACAAGCAAAACCAATGCAACTAAAATAATAAAGAGAGCAGAAAAGTGAGGGGGGAAGAGGGAATTTGCAACAGTTATCTCTGATAAAGAGATATATATAGCGAACTGAGTCACATTTATAAGAATACAGTTCATTCTCCAACTGATAAATGGTCAAAGGATATGAACAGGCAGTTTTCAGAAGAAGAAATCAAACCTATCTATAGTCATATGAAAAAATTCTTTAAATCACTATTATTCAGAGAAATGCAAATTAAAACAACTCTGAGGCTCAGATTGGCTAATATGACAAAAAAGGAAAATGATAAATGTTGGAGGGGATATGGGAAAATTGAAGTACTAATCACTGTTGGTACAGTTGTGAGCTAATCTAACCATTCTGAAGAGTAATTTGAAATTATGCCCAAAGGTCTATAAAACTGTGCATTCCCTTTGATCCAACAATACCATTGCTATGTCTTTCCCTCACAAAGAGATTTTTTTGAATGGGAAAAGGACCTATTTGAACAAAACTATTTATAGCAGCTTTTTTTTTGGTGACTTAGAATTGGAAATCAAATGGATGCCCCTCAATTAGGGAATGACTGAACAAATGGTAGTGTATGATTATAATGGAATATTACATTATAAGAAATGACAAGCAGGATGATTTCAGAAAAACCTAGAAAGACTTATATTAACTGATGCAAAGTAAAGTGAGCAGAACCAGGAGAACATTGTATACAGTGAAAGCAATACTGAACAAGGAAGTTTAATTCAAAGTAATTGAAAACAATAATAAAGGTCCTGGGAAGGAGCAGGGCAGAATGTTACATATATACAAAATTTGAGATTATTTTGTTTAACTGTCTTTCTTTGTGAAAATGGAGCGTCCACTTTCATGGACGGGTAAGGAGGGGGCAGAGCTAAAAATAATCGTGAAATAATAAAAATATAAATAAAACTTTTTTAAAATCTAATAACAGTTATAACATTAGACATCTGCCCATTCATGACATCCTCCGAGAATGGAAATATTTAAGAATACTATACACTTTGTTGTATATTCACACTCAGATATGGAAATCACTAAGAACAAAAAATATCTGGGATTCTTAAAGAGACCCTATAAAGAGTCCATGGGGTCAGATTCAATTAGTCTGATTGTTCTACCTGCCTCTGGTGCCCAGAGGTAATGTAATATAGTGGGGAAAGGGCTGAACTTGGAGTTGAGAGAGATCTGGATTCAAATCCTTCCTCTCATGAATCACTTACTAGCTATATGACATGGGTAAATCTCTAACCTTTTACAGCTTCAGTTTCCCTTACCTTTAAATGCGGATAGTGTTATCTAAACTATCTTCCTTATTGGGTTGTAAAGGTCAAGATTAGATAACTTATGCAAAGCACTTTATAAACCTAAAAGTACTATATAAACCTTGACTTATTTTGCTTCATTATATTGAATTCATTATATCTGAAACCCCAATCTGGAGAATAAGACTGGAATTGCCAATCTGGAATGAATAGGAGTCTGTACAAGTATGGCTCCAGGGAGCCCATTCCTTAAAAGTTTCCTTGAGATTATGGAAAAAAAACCATTTCTCTCTTCCTGACCTTGACTATACAAAACTCTTTGTTCTAAAGAAACATTCCCCACTCTAGTCAGGAAAAGGAGCTGTGGGGTTAGAAAGAAGTTTGAGAACTAAGGATACAAAACATAAAAGTATATGCCACAGGGGCTGCCAAGAAGAAATTCACACACCAAGAATATTAACTACCATAAACCGAAAGGATTTTCTGCATGATTTTGGAAGTCTTTCCATCATAATATTCACCTTCATTTCTTTTATCTTTCATAATGTAAATGATGGTGTTATTTACATGAATCTACCCTAAAATCTGTCACTATGGCATTCAAAGGCCTGAAGAGCACTTATGTACAGAGAACTCGATCATTTAGTAGCCAAAAAATAGTCACTTAATATTTGCTTTTGTTCCAGACTTTCAGAGTTTAATTCCCTGCTCTCTGTCATTTCTACTGCAATTCTGCTCTGTTACCACAGGATGACAGTGGTGCCCACTGGTCTCAGGTTACAAGGAATGAGATTCAATAAGGTTGCTCTCTTCTCATAATACCATACATCACCACCCCTTTCTTTTAAAGCAGCTAAGCATAAAATTTAAACATCAAACAGTAACTCCTTCAAATGACTTAGGGAAAGAAACAATACAAGGTGAAAATCCTACCCATTAAGCTAAGAATAAATACAAATGATCTGAAAATATCAAAATGAGTACCAATAGTCAATAGTTAGTGATATATTCTGCACTAACATTTATGTCTTTCTTAACCAACTTACCACATGTTCTCTACTCTTTATATTCTCCATTCCAAACTTGGCGTGTGATGACTTTATAACATCTAGGAGTTACTCTCTTAGCTGCCACTCTGAAGATTTACTTTAGGGAATCTTTTACATGACCCAATCAAGGTCTTGTTACTCTTTAGTGTTTCTCTATATTTTCATTTATATTATGGAGAATATTTGGGAAAATAAGACTATGCTCTTCTAATATCTCAAAAGCTGTCAAATGGAAAAGGAACTGCACTTGTTTTATTTGTCCCTAGAGAACAGATACAGAACCAAGGAGTTTAAGTCAAAGAGCCATTTCAGCTCAATAGGAGCAAAATAATTAGAACTGTCCAACAATGGAATGGGAGCCTCAGGACATAGTGAGCTTCCCATTGTTGAAGTCTCAATGGAAACGTAAAATAACCACTTGTCAGGGATATTCTGGAAGGGATTCATGCCTCAGGTGCTGGTTATGTGATTTCTGACGTTCCTTCCCCTGAATGCTATAAGAGGTTTATGGTCCTACTGCCTGCAACTTTCACTGCATTTTCACTGATTTCTCACCATAAGAAAAGATTAGAATAAAAGAAGGAAATATGATGCAGATCCCTGAAAAATGCTTTCATTTACTATGGATGCAAACCCCTTGTATCTTATCAATAGCAGAAGTCTTTACCAGAAACAATATTATTCAGTATTCAAACCCCAAATTCTCTATTTGATAAGAATTACTCAACAACAATTTAGCAGATAGTTGTTTTATTTGGGATGAAGGGCCAAGATGACAGAGAGAAGGCAGGCACTTGCCTGAGCTCTGCCCCAAATCATTCCAAAGACCTTTAAGCAATGCCTAAAACAAATCCTGGAGTGTCAAGACCCACAAGATGATGGGGTAAAACAATTTTTCAGCCTAAGTCAACTTAAAAGTTTGGCAGGAAAAGCCTGTTGTACTGGGGTGAGAGTGAAAAAGAGTTCAGTAAAGCACAAACTAGGCCCCACCAAAACAGGAATAGGCCTTGGGAGTAAATGAATCAGCAGCTGCAACAGTTGCTTCCAGAGCTCTCAACAAACATATTTTAAGGGGGTTAAACAGTTGGTCAGAAGAAGAATATAGGGGTCTTTTTGCTGGCATTGAGGGCAGGACTCTGTTGCTCTCCCCATACTCAGATCCAGGTCATAGTCCTGGGTGGCAGTCTAAGGGCAAAGAGGAGCACAAGCACATCCCAGCTTGCCACCACAGTGGAGCAGGGATCCTCATCACAATTTCGGGGCAGAAAAGAGTGGGTGTGGTCACTCACAGACCAGAGCACAGGTCAGGAGGGTAGTAAATACACCTCTTCTTAAATCATACCATTTAGAAAACCAGAAAACTTACAGGTCCCTAGACTTATATCTGAAAACAGCTGCACAAAGCTCTGAAGCTTGGGACAGTGTGCCTTCCACCCTGGAAGTAAAGCCCCACTTTAGCAAAGAGTTAAAAGTCAAGAAATAGACTGGGAAAATAAGCAAACAACAGAAAAAAATTCTGACCATAAAGAGTTACTATCAAAACACACTCAGAAGAAAAAAGCAAAGTCAAAATTCCTACATCCAAAGCTTCCAAGAAAAATATGAATTGGTCTCAGGCCAAGGAAGAGTTCAAAAAGGATTTTAAAAATCAAGTAAGAGAGGTAGAGGAAAAATTGGGAAGAGATATTAGAATGATGCAAGAAAATCATGAAAAATGAGTCAACAGCTTGGTAAAGAAGGAAAAAATTGAAGAAAATAACACCTTAATAAAAAGAATAGACCAAATGGTTTTAAAAAAGACAAAAATCCAATGAGGAGACGAATGCCTTGAAAAGCAGAATTGGACAAATGGAAAAAGATATACAAAAATTCACCGAAGAAAAAATTCTCCTTAAAAGCAGAATTGGCTAAATGGTAAAAGAGGCACAAAAATTCATTAAAGAATTCATTTAAAAAGAGAACTGAACAAATGGAAAAGGAGGCATATAAAACTTCAATTGCCTCTGTATCCCAAACATCTGAAATAGATATCCAGTGGTCTCAGGCCATGGAAGAGTTCAAAAGGGATTTTGAAAATCAAGTAAGAGAGGTGGAGGAAAAATTGGGAAGAGAAATGAGAATGATGCAAGAAAATCATGAAAAGTGAGTCAACAGTTTGCTAAAGGAGACTCAAAAAAAGCTGAAGAAAATAACACCTTGAAAAATAGACTAACTCAACTGGCAAAAGAGGTCCAAACAGTCAATGAGGAGAAGAATGCTTTAAAAAGCAGAATTAGCCAAATGGAAAAAGAGGTGCAAAAGCTCACTGAAGAAAATAGTTCTCTCAAAATTAGAATGGAACAGATGGAAGGTAATGGACTATATGAGAAAC
>CM053772.1:86431101-86586010 GCA_028658325.1 Potorous gilbertii | reverse complement strand
AAAGCTCACTGAAGAAAATAGTTCTCTCAAAATTAGAATGGAACAGATGGAAGGTAATGGACTATATGAGAAACCAAGAAATTACAAAACAAAACCAAAAGAATGAAAAAACAGAAGACAATGGGAAATATCTCATTGGAAAAACAACTGACCTGGAAAATAGATCCAGGAGAGACAATTTTAAAATTATGGGACTACCTGAAAGTCATGATCAAAAAAAGAGCCTAGACATCATCTTTCATGAAATTATCAAGGAAAACTGCCCTGATATTCTAGAACCAGAGGGCAAAACAGATATTGAAAGAATCCACCTATCACTTCCTGAAAGAGATCCAAAAAGAGAAACTCCTAGGGACATTGTGGCCAAATTCCAGAGTTCCCAGGTCAAGGAGAAAATATTGCAAGCAGCTAGAAAGAAGCAATTTGAATATTGTAGAAATATAATCACTATAACATAAGATCTAGCAGCTTCTACATTAATGGATAAAAGGGCATGGAATATGATATTCCAGGAGTCAAAGGAGCTAGGATTAAAACCAACCTACCCAGTAAAACTGAGTATAATACTTCAGGGGAAAAAATGGTCTTTCAATGAAATAGAGAACTTTCAAGCATTCTTGATGAAAAGACCAGAGCTGAAAAGAAAATCTGACTTTCAAACACAAGAATTAAGAGAAGCATGAAAAGGTAAACAGGAAAAAGAAATTACAAGGGATTTACTAAAGTTGAACTTTTTATATTCCTACATGGAAAGATAGTATTTGTAACTCTTGAAACTTTTCTCAGTATCTGGGTAGGTGGAGGGATCATACATACACATACACACATACACACACACACACACACACGTATATAGAGAAAGCAAGAGACAGACACAGAGAGACTGAGAGCACAGGGAGAATTGAACAGGAATGGATAATATCTAAAAAAAAATTAAGGAGTGAAAGAGGAATATATTGTGAAGAGAAAGGAAGAAGTGGAATGGGGCAAATTATCTCTCATAGAAGAGGCAAGAAAACGTTTTTCCAATGGAGAGGAAAAGGGGGGAGGTGAGAGCAAAAAAGTGAAGCCTACTCTCATCATATGTGACTCAAAGAAGGAATAACAGGCACACTCAATTTGGTATGAAAATCTATACTACACTACAGGAAAATAGGGGAGAAGGGGATAAGCAGGGTTGGGGGAAGGATGGAAGGGAAAGCAACTGGGAGGAGAGAGCAATTAGAAGTAAACACTCTTGGGGAGGGACAAGGTCAAAAGAGAATAGAAGAAATGGGGGGAGGCAGAATATGACGGAGGGAAATATAGGTAGTCTTACACAATGTGACTATTATATGTCATTTGCAAAACTACATACATAGCCTATATTGTATTGCTTGCCTTCTCAATGGGGATGGGTAGGGAGGGAAGATGGAAAAGAAGTTGGAACCCAAAGTTATATGAACAAATGTTGAGAATTGTTTTTGAATACAACTGGGAAATAAGAAATACAGGTAATGTGATACAGAAATTTATCTTGCCCTATAGGACAAGAGAGAAGAAGGGGATAAGAGAAGGATGTTAGAAGGGAGGGCACATTGGTGGAAGGGGAAATCAGAATGCAAGGTGTGTTGGGGTGAGGGGAAGGAAGAGACAGGGAAAAATTTTGAAACTCAAAATTTTGTGGAAATGAGTGTTGAAAATTTAAAAGAAAAGAAATTCAAAAAAAATCTAAGATGACTATAACCTTTGACCCCAAGTTTCTACTATTAGGATCAACCCCTCAGGTAGTGAAAGATAGAAAGAAAAGACTCACAAAAATATTCATATCAACACTTTTTGTAGTAGCAAAGAACTAGAAACTAAATGGCTCATTATCAATTGTGAATAGCTAAACAAATTTTGGCAGATAAATTGACTTGTAATTATAGTTTTAACATGCAATAAAATATAATTATATCCTAAAAAAATGTGAAAGATTCAAAGAACCACAAGATGATTTATATGAACTGATGAAGAGTTAAGTAGAACCAGAAAAACAATGGTTATAACAACATAAAAGGAAAAATACAAAACTTAATTCCATGCAATTCTAATGACCAACCCTTAGCCTTAGAGAATAGATGAGAAAATTAACGTTCCCCTTTCTTTCCAGAGGTGAGGAATTAAAGTGTGGAACACTGAATATACTGCCAGACTTATTTTATGTATCGATTAGTTTTTCTAATCTACTGTTTTTCTATCTGTGCTTGATTCTTTATTACAAATGATAAGCAGCCAGTCAACAAGCATTGAAGAAAAATCAAAAAAGCATTTATTAAGCACCTACCATGTACTACAGCTGGGAATACAAAGAAAGATAAACATCCTATGCTCTCAAAGAGCTCACAGATTAACAGGAAAGATGCCATGCAAACAACTATGTACAAACAAGATATACATACACACACATATTACATATATATATATATATAAAATAAATTGGAGATAATCCCATAGGGAAGACACTACTAGCATTAAGGGAGAATCAAGAAAGACTTCTTGAAGACAGAGGAATTTCAGATAAAACTTGAAAGAAGTTAGGGAAGTCAGAAGGTAAATGTGAAGATGGACAGAATTTCAGGCATGGGGAATAGTTAGGGTACAGGGCCAAGAGATGGAGTGGTTTCTGTGAAAAATTGCAAGTAAGCCGGTGTCGCTGGATTGCAGAGTATATGGAGAGAAATAGGGTCTAGGAAGACTGGAAAGGTAGGAAGGGGGCAAGTTATGAAGACCTTTAAAAGTGAAACAGAGAATTTTATATTGGATCCTAGAGGTAGTAGGGAGCCACTGGTGTTTATTGAATAAGAGGGTTACATGATTGGACTTGTGCTTTAGGAAAATCACTTTAATTAAGCCAGGCACAGTGCTAAGGGCTGAGCATGTAAAGTAAGGCAAAAACAGTCCCTTGTCTTCAAGGAATTCATATTATAATGGCAAAGTCAATATGAAGGATCATTCAATTAATGGGAACTCTAGCAAGAATCTTGCTGGCAATGACTATGTCATAGGGACAACCTATTTCCTTTCCCTGTATATAGATGCAATAGAGGCATCCTTGATCTCCTGAAGGATAACCTTCTCTTGTCATAAAACCCACAAGATTTCAGTCAGCTTTTGTGATTTGTGCTGGAATAGAATCAGCACCAAGCACTTTGCCACACAAGAGGACCATTCAAAACCTCATCTTCAGCTTGGAGTTTGAGTTGGGAGCTAGAGAAGGATTGATTTCAACCTGAAGTTTCAACATCAAAGGTCTCTGGTCCATAAATAGCCTTCAGGGTATCATAAAAACATTTTGGATTGTTACTATCAGCATAAAACTGAATTTCATCTGCCTTTTTACTGAGCCAAGAATCATGCATCTTTCTAAGCTCTGCTTATATTTCACTTTTGATGGCATTAAACACTGTCTTTTTAGAGACAGCTGAACTATCCTGCTGGTAGACCCTGTAGAGTTCTCCTTCACGTAGTAGCTTCTAAATTTCCCTATTTAAACAGGTGTATATATAAGATATATACAGAATAGATGGAAGATAATTTCAGAAGAAATATGATACTATTAGTTGGATAATTGGGAATGAAGTCTTGCAAAAAAATGCATTTGAGCTAAGTTTTGAAGGAAGCTAGGAAAAGTTACAGGTGGAGGTAAAGGGGTAGGTGAAGGAGCCAGTCAAGGGAAAGGAACAAAGATCTGAAATGGAGTGTCATTACGGAGGCCAATGCGGCTAAATCATAGAGTATGGTTTACAGTAAAATGCAATTAGACTAGAAATTAAGGAAGAAGCCAGGTTATGAAGAATATAAATGTCAAAAGGAGGAGTTTATATTTTATTGTGGAGGTAATGAAGGGAAAGATAGGTTGGAGGCAGGGGAGGGGGGGTGACAAGGTCACATTTACGCTTTTGAAAAATCACCTTGGAAGCTGAGGGATTGGAGTGGGGAGAGACTTGAGGGAAGAAAACCAGTTATAGAACAATAATAATTAATGACAGGACAGGTGATAAGAGCCTGTAAAAAGTGCATGTGAGAGTGTAGTGAAGGCAGAAATTACAAGTATTGGAAACTGACAGGATATATGGAGTCAATAAGAGTAAAGCACTGAGAATAGCACAGACATTGTAGAACTAGGCACCTGGAATAAGTGAATTTCAGAAGGGGGAAAGTTTGGGGAACAGACAATGAGTTCTATTTTGGACATAATGAGATGTCCAAAACAGGTTTTGAAATATTTACAAGATATCTAGTTCAAGATGTCCAAAAGGCAGTTATGGCTGAGTATTATAGTTCAGGAGAAAAACAAGTGCTGGATGGAGAAGATTAAAAAATTGAATTTTTATTTTTAAAAATTTTTTTATCAATTTAATTTTTATCCATTAAAAATTGAACCTGTTGATTAATTTGAACCAATTGATAAAATGATTATATTGATAAGATGGTCACCAAGTGAGATATTATAGAGGAGAAAAAGAAGAGGACCCAGGACAGAGTCTTGGGTGACAACTATGGTAATAGACATGGCATGGATAATGAACAAGCAAAGGAGTCTGAGAAATAGTGAAAGACAGAAAAACCAGGACAGGGTGATTTCATGGAAACTTAAAGAGGAGAGAGTATCCAGGAGGAAGAATAATTGATAACATCAAACATGGCAGAAAAGTCAAGAAGGAACAGGATTGAGAAAACACCATTAACTTAATCAATTAAAAGACCCTTGGTAACTTTAAATAGGGGAGGGTCAATTGAATGATAAGGTCAGAAGCTAGATTACAGGATGTTTCTAATAGAGAAGAGAGTAGAAGCACCAAGTGTAGATGGTTTGCAAAAGGAGGTTAGTCCTTAAGGGGAAAAGAAATCTAAGACAACAGTTAACAATGTTAACCGTTAACAACAAGGACCCCAACATACACAGGAGGGCCTGCTATTACAGGTTCTTAGATCTGCTTTTCTAAAAGAAAAGAAACTTTTGAGGGGTCAACAATCTACTTTAATGAAGCACATATATCATTCATTTAGTTCAGGGGAAAAAGTCAGCACCCTGAACTTCAGAGAAAAGACAAACAGAAATTACAAGCAGAAATTACAAACAGAAAGACCAACAAGGGGGTGGGGGGGAAAGCCCTCCTCAGTAGCTACCAAGAGTCTCATCTGACTCAGGAATCTTTTTCCAAAGCAAAACCTCACCTCAGAGTGTATATATCTAGAGCCAGAAGGCCTCACAACCCAAGTGGTCAGTGCCTAATTACCAAAAGGCATGAAAGCATTCAAGCAAGCAAACCTCCCCAAAAGCAAACTTTCCTTAATAGCCCTGCCTGAGGCCTATTAATGGGAGGGGGAAGCTTTTTAACTCCCATTACACAATGCTAGGAGGGTCAAGGGAAGGTTTTTTTTTTCTTTGTTATATTTTGTTTTAGGATAGAAATATATTGGTAGGCAAAAGGGAAGGAGCTAGTAAATAAGGATGACATTGAACATGAGAGAGAATAGGGATAGGAATGGTGGAGAAGTTCGGAGGAGAAGATGGGAACAAGGATGCAAGTAAAAGAGTTGATTTTGTCTAAAAGATTGCCTATCTCTTTATCCAGGACTAGAGGGAAGGAGGAGACAGTCTGAATGACGTAAGGGATGATAAGGAAGGAGAAGAACATAGGAGAGAAATATTTTCAGAAATGAAAGTGATGAGGAAAGAACTATCAATAAAAAGTCAAATAAATAAAAAGACAAAGACTTTTTTGTTCCTACTCTGAGAGATGAGTCCAGGTAGCATTGGAAAGACCAAATAAATGAATTAGAAAAATGATTCAGGCATCACTATAAAGGACAAATTGGAAAGGACAGGGTGTCAAAACAGTAAGATAGATAAAGGGTTTTATCCATCTGAGGCTACAAAGTGGTCAAGACAGGGAATTTAAGAGACACTTACCTACTATACAAAGAACACTTACCTTCTTAAGCTATCTGCCATCTATATGAACACATCCAAACTACAACATCCCTTGTCACATAATATAGTTATAGCAGGGGATCCTGGCCTCTCAGAGTCGTTTGTATTTAAACAAAACATCCGATAGTGTTTTTTATGAGATTTGTTGTAGAAGATAAAGAAATATGGTCTTCATGATAGTGTAATTAGGTCAGTTTATAGCTAGTTGAATGATAAAACCCAAAGAATATTTATCAATAGACTGCTATCAAGTTGGAGGGAAATCTCCAGTGGTCTCCCATGGAACTCTGTCTTTACCTCTTCCCCTCATTCAACATTTTCATCAATGACTTAGATGATGATAAATGTCATAACTATCCAATTTTTGCATGAGAAAATTACAAGGGGTAGGCAAAATGTTGGATGGCAAAATCATTATTCAAAAAGATATCAATAAACTGGTATCATGAGCAAAAATTTATGATTATTATAGTTCATAATTGTGTACAGGATTGGCTTAGTAAATAGTTCATTTTTTAAAATGCTGGGGATTTTAGCTAATTTCATAATGAGAGGCAATGTGGTATAAGAGATAGAGAACCAGCCTCAGAGTCAGAAAAAAATGGGCCCAAGTCCTACTTCTGACACATACTGCCTGGATAACCAGAACCAAGACACTTAATTTTTCAGTGCCCCAAGGCAGTTCTCCAGGACAAAAAGTTGTTGAAAAAGTACCAGTCTGAAAGGGCCTGAAGCAGAGTAAGAGCAGGATTCAGAGCAAGGTGAAAGGCTTGGTTTGATTTTGGGTAGAGGGCACATTTTTATGTACAGGTATGTGGTCCAGCCATACCCTACAAACTCTCCCAACATCCCCTGAGGTAGGAATTCCTGCCATACTCCTTCTCTACACCAATCTAGAAGGCAACAAGTAGATGAGATTGTTTATGTAGCTCCAAAGGACAGAACTAAGACCAATGAATCAGAGTTATAAAGAAGATAATACAGAACTCCCCAGAAATTAGAGCAGCTCAAAAATGAAATGGGTTGCTATGAGAAGTTGTGAGTTCCCAGTAACTGGAAATGTTCAAGCACAAATTTGAAAATTACTTGACAGAGAAGATGAAGGTGGGGGATTCTTAAACAAGGTAAGAGACTGGACCATCTGGACTCAAAGAGCCCTCCTAACTAACAGTATATAATTCTAACATGAGTCACCCACATCTGCAGTCACAGCAAGCAAATCCAGCTACCTTAGATAGTCAGTTTAATTAAGCTTGGTACTTAATTCAGAAAACTGGATTGTGTAACTTTTCCTTTTTATGCTTTTTCTTTCATGTTTTGTCTTAGTTTTAACAAAAGATCTTTTTAAAAACTTTCTATCACTTCTGAGTACCCATGTTAAAGAAGTTTTCCACATGCTAAGACGAGATGTTAGTGTACCCCTAGTGTCCAATCATGGTGATGGCAACAAATACCTGTTTTAGCAATAAGGAACTGAATTAAGAATGTTAGAATAATATAAAAACAATATTTTTTGAAGAACTGATAAACAGAAGTAGGTATAAAATGATTTTACATATATAAATACACACACACACACATACACACATGTATTTGTGTCTAAAGGTAGCCATCTCTGGGAGGAGGGGAGGAAGTGAAGAAAAAAAAGTTGCATAATAATTTTATTATATATTTAAAAGGAATAGCAAATTGTACATAATAGATTTGCAGTTTCATGTGTAATCATTTTTTTTCAATTTTACTATATTATGGAAATGCTTCTTTTATTTCTTAAATTCAGAATAAAATAACTTTTAAATTTTTTTTAAAAATGCATAAACAAAATTTTCCTGAAGCAGCATCTGTTCTTACAGTTAATGTTCTCTGTTCACAGTGATAACTGGAGGTCCTGAAAATTTTTAACATATTACCCTGAATTTCATTCTCTCTCCTTTCCTCCTGATCCTATAGATCTCTAAAAAGCTCTAAACTTTTTCACAACTCTATCTCAACCTAAGACAGTGGGACTCCTAATTTTCCCATTCACCATCCTCTCCATTAAGCAGGTGGCTAGGTCATTTTTTCTTCTCTGAAATACTACCAAATTAAAGAAATCTCTCTGTTCCACTGATACAACCTACCCAGAGATGTCTGTCCCAGACTATTCCTTTTAAACTCAATAATTAGCATAAGAGGAAATCAGGTAGTAATTGGGAAAGAAATGAAAATAGAGATTCAGATGACATTTGTGAAGGATTTTTGGTAATACAAACATTCAACATTTTGGTGCGTCCTTTAATTGTACATTGTTGAAATTCTCAAAATTTCTCTTCTTCAAAACATAAAATTGCCTTAAATATGAGGGTATAGTATTCAGGCCAGTTAAAGATGTTCAGCCTTTTTTCTGTTGTGTCCAACTCCTGATCCTATTTGGAGTTTTCTTGGCTAAGACACTGGAGGGGTTTGCCATTTCCTCCTCCAGCTCATTTTACAGATGAGGAACCTGAGGCAAACAGGATTAAGTGACTTGTCCAGGGTCATATGGCTACTGTCTGACGTCAAATTTGAACTCAGGTATTCCTGACTTCAGGGCTGTCACATTATCCACTCCACTACCTAACTGTCCAGTAACATATTTCTAAAGTCCTATAAGTAACTAAATATAAAAACATTGGCATCTTTTCTTCTCATTTAACCTCATTTGTTGCTTTATCTTTCCTTTATAATGAATACCAATGATTACCAATGTGGCATGAGTGTGATAATATGCCAATGTTAAACTCTAAAGAGTCAGTAACTAATAAAGAGTAACCAGCTACCTTTACTCTAATATTCACTGCAGTCTTTAAATATATTTTATGGTTTCTTCTGACTCCATAGTAGCATCTACAAAACTGTGTTAGAAATAATATGCTAGTTAACAGACCAAAAGATCTCATAGGCATCTCTCAGCTCTCTTTTAGTCCAGAAGTCACACTTCCAAAAGTTGAGTTCTAGCTCCTCAGTGGACAATGCTAGTAAAATACATATAGTCACTTTCATTTTGAATAAAAGATGTTTATCTCAACCACAATTTCACAATGCTTTTTAAAAAAAAGGAACAACACAAATAAACGTATATAAAATTGTCATATTAGATATTATTCATGAAATAAAGTTTAGAAATAAAAGTGCTAGTTGTGAAAAACACTTTCTAAAGTAAGATTTGAAAGTTTTCCTAGATAAAACTGTTCATCACACAAAGGATTCACTTAACACAAATTACTCAAAATTTCAGTTGTAAACATGCAATTTTTGCTAGATTTTTTTTTCCAAATGTGTCATGAGAAACTGAAGTAGTATTTCAAGAAATTCCAAATAAATTAGTAAAAACTTTGTCTAGCTACATAGAAATAAAACAGTACTTATGACTAGACTTCAACGTAGTCATAAGTTTTCCACTTAGAATGCTGTATTTTATCTGATAAAAGATTCAAGAAAATGTCATGTAACACTCCTGCGCATATGACCAACTCATCATCCCATCAGAAATCTCTATAGCAGCACCAGAATTTTCATTTTCAAGATACATGAGCTTTTGTCAAATAGTGACATCTCCCCTGTAATATGAATTTTCAATATGATATAAAAAATGATGGATATATCACACATTTCAGAGAGCGGAGAACAGCAACTTGTCAATGAATTTAAAATTTGTGACAACCTATTGGAAGTTCCATTCTCTAAAAGACCAGCACACTTTTATAAACCATATTAACGTAAAACAGTTGCAAATGTTTTTGTTGAAGATGAGGATTACAATCTTTTCACAAAATGTATTTTTTGCTTCTGTTGTTTAAAAGACGTTTTCTTTTAATTAGCATTTTTAGTTATAAAAATATAAATTGGTAGTCCTATAAATTCCTATGCCAAAAACTTATCATATCTAGAACATATGCAAAACAAAGCAGTGGCTTTCTCCTCACTATTTAAACTTATGTATAAAGCTTCAAGAGTATCATATTTACTGATGCCAAGAAAAGGTACAAGTTCCTCTTATCAGAAAACAGATGAAAGAAGAAAAGAAGTATTAAACTGATTCAGACACTTTTTACTTAAGCCTATGTCTTCTGATAATTTAAAAATATAGAACCGCTTTTAAATGTTCTCAAACTGAGCTAAACAACAAAAAAGCATGGTGACATTTAAAACTTTCGAATAGAACTAGCAAGTAGTATAGCACCAGCAATACAGCAATTTCTGTTTTCATATAATAAAACAACAAAAGCATCCATTTACAAAGGCCTTAGAAGTAGTTTAGAAAAAATGATGATACGTAAAAGAGGAACAGATTAAGAATGGGAAACTCATTATTAAAACAGAGAATAGTTTTTTCCATATAAGTTAAAAAATATTTAAAAATGGAGGATTTTATATAGTTACATAAATTCCATAAACACTGAGAAGATCAACAGAAGCTTTATGATACCCTCTTTCCATATGTAGTTATCTAAAACAGATAATACAGAGTTCTTTCATATGATATTCCACAAAATTGTCGGTGAGTACCTAGTTAAGTTTCTCTAAAATGGCTAAAAGGTAATAGTTACATTAACTCTTTTAAAAGGTAGTGTTGAAGATTTTTATTTGTTTTTTAAAAGGTCATTAAACTTTAATGAAACAGAGTGTTAAGTGGAATAAAGAATGTTCTTGATTTAGAATAAATATTTTAAAATAGAAAAAAATCACATTATAAACATTTATTAACTTTAGCATTTCAAATCATCAGATCATCTTTCCTCACTTTAGAAACCACGATTGTGTTTCAGCACAAGTAAAGGTAGCATAGGGGCCAAAAATCAACAACAAAGTTAGAACTTCATTTAAACTTTTGCACAACCAGTCTTAACACTTGCTCTGTTACATATCCAAATGAATTCAACAATTTAGGAGAACTGAGCAAGTGGAAAGAGGGAAGGAGAGAGAAAGGGGGTGAAAATAACTGAAATTTAAATGACTTGATACTTCATAGTTCATGTCTATTGGTGGCTTGTCATCCACCATATAGAGACTCAGTTGCATGGAAGATCTCCGGTGTGGAAAAACCTAGGAATGATTCAATTGCAATTTGGAAACCGCTACATGTTCCCTGGCAATTCCAAAAAAGAAAGTATGTGATAATAAAAACAAAACTCACCTATCATACTTCTCAATGGTAAAAGGATTTTTACATGTCTAAGTTAGTTCTACTTAGGACTATATGAGCCTTTTTTCTTGACTTCTCTCTGCTCTGATTCTTACAAAAACATCGTCTTAAGGTTGGTTAACCCTTTGTCCCCAGAGAGAGGCTCATTTATTCTTTTGGCACAACTTTAGAGATAGTTTGTAAAGGTTGATGAGTAGTTTATTAATGAAGCAGAGATTCCTCAAAGGAAACGATGGTAGAAGACAGAAAAGGAAGGGAAGGAAGGGAATTGAGCTTGGAGCTATCTGCAAACATACATAGAAAGGACTGCACCGATATTTCCATTACCATGCAGAAAATACTTATTGATCACCAATCCTACTCCTGTTAATGTTTTAATGCAAAAAAAAAAATGACCATCTTTCTAAACCAGCATTTCTTAATGTCTAAGAAGGATAGGACAAAACATGTCTATGTGAACAAAATATCTTTGGGTCCTACCTTGTGCCAAAGCTTGAAACATGTGGAGCTGAAGCAAGAGAAACGCCCACCATCCGCGACAGAAGAAAAAGAAACATAAGTTGAACTTTATCATTTGTTTTCTCCAGCTACTCCTTCGTGCCATAATCTCTCCTCCGACCTCCCTTCCAATCATTACATCCTCGCTGACTGCCTTCAGATCCGAATGCACGTTTTCCCCATCATCCTTCCCAGCCCACTGGGAGGCTGGGCTTTCTTTGGTTAAGTGGGAACTTGCATTCCTGTTGCTCTGGTGCTGAAGTTCGGCGGAGGCTGGCTTCTCTGGTTCATAAGGGGCAAGGGCTCGGTGGTCTGTGCTCACCTGGCATGCCACCCGAAGGCGACACTCCGTGTGCATGACTGCGTTATAATCGCCATCTAAATCAATGCATCTTGTAGAAGTATTGACTGCACCCAAACAGCCGGTCAGAAATGTGAAACACATGCTTCTGTGCCTTGTCACATCCGATGCCTTCCACACGGGCTGAGGCGGTGCAAGTTCACTGAAGCTGGCTAGTATTTCGGTAAATCTGGCTCCTTCATCGCAGCCCTAAAACAAACAGGAGATTGTTCCATTCCACCCAGCCAGCAACTGAAGACGGCAGCCAGGGAGCACCTTTCCTACACCGCCAAGGGGACGAAAACTATGTTCCCATTAGATTTTCACTGAGCAGGGGAGTTTCCAGGTTTCAATTCCCTGTGAAATAGTACATTCTTTTACCACATGGGGGAAAAAACGACAAATAGAAGAAAAGGGACAGAAGCACTCTCATCATCAACCTCCCGTAGGGACGGTTTACTTCAGACCACTGCAAAATTAGCTTTAGGATAGCAGAGAGGGGAGTCTCCAAATATCCTCCATGCACCCAGAAATATGCAAGCGTCCCCGCTTCCCCAGGATACAAAAAAAAGCTCTGATCTGCACTGGGGGCAGACAGAGGAGGGTAGGAGATGAAAAGGGTTGTCTCAGGCAGGTAAGTGGCTTAGTTCTCGCTCGGCCTGGCAGGGAGGGTGGCCAGGTGCGGTGTGTGAGGACAGAGGGGGCAGCTTGGGGGGAAAGAGGAGGACTGAGAAGCCACTGCGGGTGGGCATGGGTGTGGGTGGGTGGGTGTACACGAGAGGCTAGGGGAGAGCAGGGAGGAGGAGGAGGAGGGAAGCTTGGTACTGGCGGGGAAGGACGAGTGGGGAACGTCTCAGAGATCAGGGCTTAGAGCTGAGTAATAGAGAAATGAGAGGGGAGGAGAGGGAATGGATCTAAGGGGAAATGGCCTGAACTTAGTCAGTTCGGGAGGATAGGGGAGAGCACCCAAGGTTCAGATGGGAGGTGTGGGTGAAGGCAGAAGATGAGGGAGCTGAGGACAATGAAAGGGGGATGAGGAAAGAGGAAAGAGGGGGATATTGAGGGGAGGAACACCCCCTCCTAAGACCCCCTCCAGCAGCTGGCGTGGGGGGGAGGGTATGTCTGACTGGGGTGAAAGACTCCATGGCTTGAGGGGGTACGATGGGGAGGAGGATAGCAATGATGTGGGGTGGGGGACAATCAGGGTAACGAACCTGCTGAGGTGGGGAGGGCGAGGGGGGACTGTTGGGGTGACCAGTGAGAATGCTAGGGAAAGGGGACTGCTGGTATAAGGGGGATAAGAAGGCTAGGGAAATGGGTGCTCCTGGAGGGAGAGGGTGACAGTGCTAGGGAGAGGGGTCTGATTGGGTAAGGGGTAAGAATCCTGAAGAGAGGGGCATGCGGGGCGAGAAGGCTGGGGAAAGGAGTCTGCTGGAGTAAGAAGGCTGGGGAGGGGGGTATTGGGGGGAAGGGTGAGTATGCTGAGGAAAGGGGACTGGCTGCTGGGGTGAAACACTGAGAAGGGGTGCCTTGGGGGAGAGGAGGAGAATGCTCGGGAGAGGGGATTGCTGAACTTGGGGTAAGAATGCTGGGGAAGGGGAGGAGAGAAGGGAAATGCTGGGGAAGGGGGACTGCTTGGGAGACAGGGGTAATGTTTCGGAGAGGGGGGCAATAACGTTTAAGAGAGGGAGAGCCTAAGAGGAGAGGCGCAGAATGTGGAGAAAAAGGACACTGCTCGGGTTAGAGGAGTAAGAATGCGGCGGGGGTAGGTTTATTGGGGAGAGGGGGAAAATGTTGGGGGGAAAGGGACTACTGGGGCTTAGGGGGTAAAGATACTGAGAAGAAAGGGCTCTTGAGGGAGAAGTAAGAACGCTGGGGACAAGGTGAGAAGAGTAAGAGTGCTGGGGAGTAGGGGGGTGAGAATGTTGGGGAAAGGATTCCTGGGGTTAAGAAGGCTAAGAAGAGACGTCCTGGGGGAGAGGGGAGCGCTGGCTTGGGCGGGAGGCAGGGGATAAGCATGCTGGGGGTGTCCTGAGAGAGACGAGGAGAATCCCGGGGTGCGGGGCGGAGAGTTCGTGTGCTCGTGCTTCACAAGTCACCCCACGAGCTGCTGCTTCGGACCCCCGCCCCCCAAGCCGCCCAGGACTCCTCGGACCCCCACCCCCCAAGCCGCCCAGGACTCCTCGGACCCCCCCCTAGCCGCCCCGGACTCGTCGGGCATCCCCAGAGCCCACGAGCAGCGAGGAGGAGGGGGCGTGCGCGGTGCCCCTCTGCCGCAACAGCTGGAGGTGGGAGGGGCGCCCTAGCGAGCACCCCCTGGGCCGGGGGTGGGGAGGGACGGTGGGGATGGAGCCCCTCTCACCGTCCCTCTCCCTCCCTCCCTTCCCCGCCTTCGGGACGCACCGACGGAGTGCCAGCGGAAGGTCCGCGGCAGGGGGCCGCCTCATCACCCGCCCCCGGCCCCCGATCCCCTGCGCGGCGCGGTCCCCGAAGAAGAGTGAGACGGGGCAGAGGCGCCTCCGCCCGCCGCCCGCCCGCCGCCCTCCACCGCCGCCGCCAGAGCGCGGCCGACACTCACCCGCCGCCGCCGCCGCCGCTTCCCATTCACAGCCCGGCCACACGCGCCGCCCTCAGCCCGGAGCTGATTGGAGGAGCCGCGGTGGCTCCGGCGTGTCCCGTCCTTCCCTCCGCTGCGCCCCCTCCCCCGCCCGGGCCCGAGCCCGACCCCCCTCGGTTGTTTTCAAACTATCGGGGGCCCGGCCGCGTGGATTCTGCGCCCTCCCTCCCGGGCCCCCTCAGGCCCTTCCCGCGCCTGCTGCGCCCCCTAGGGACCCGCGCTGGGGACTGCAGCCGGCCGCCGGGCGCCCGGGCTGAGGCAGCAGGGCCGGGAGGGGCTGCTCGGCGGCGTGGGCCCGGCCCGGCCCGGCCGCCCTCGCTCGCACGCCGAGGCGCGCCCGGGCTCCCCGCGGCGCAGGCGGCGGACGGTCCGCCCCGGTCCCCCGGTCCCCCGGCGCTGCCCCTGCCGCGGGGAGGGAGGGCCGGGCGGGGACGTGCAGTCGGCCGAGAAGAGGGCGCCCGGAGGACGGGAAGTTTCCGCTCGCACAGGTGCTTCGTCTCGGCCGGCTTCTGGCTGCCGGGGAGCCTGCGGGCAGCCGGGAAGGAGCCTCCCGCGTCCCCCCCGACCGAATCCAGCTGTTTCCCCGCAGCTGGACCAGGGGGGAGGGTGCCATCCTCCAGTCAAGCGGGATCCCATCCCGCGCGGGGCGGGGCTCCTTCGTCTGCTTAACGAGGGAAAGATGAAACTTGGCCCCCAGCCCTGCTGCCACTTAGAAGTCAGGGATTTATTGGGGGGGGGGGGGGGTCGTGCTATTTATGTAGCTACCTTCCTTAGTTATGTCTCTGCTTACCTTTCCGATGACTTGTTTACCTGTTCCTAGAGTTTAGAGGACGTTCAGCAGAGGGGAGACACGACGGCTCCTTAACCCGACGCCGGCCCCCGGGCTTGTGACCCCAAAGGCAGAGAGCGGAGGCTCCGCGCCCTTACCTGCCGCCCGCCGAGGCTGGTCCCCGGGCTAAGCCTCTCCAGGAGCTGCTCCCCCGGGAGCTTCTGTGTCTGTCACCGCCTTAGTCCCTGGCTCCCAGGGCCAGGCTTCACGCCTCACAGGGGAGCAGGGTGCAAAGGGAAAAAACAAAGCTGCTTGTTTTGGGTGGCTAAACGTCAAGTTACCTTAACTGGAAAGGAGAATCTCGCCCAGTTGGGTTTTTAATGACTGCGCATCATAGCTGCAATCTGCTTCCTGAAGTTTGGAAGTTCAGTTTAAAGAAGATCTCCAGGTTGCCTTTGTTCTAGGAGAAGTTGGGGGTGGGAGGAAGGCATGGGCGCTGTTCTTGGTACCATAAGGTGGTCCAGGGACCAGGGCTAATGGTGCTGCTTCTTCTGTAGTAAATGCCTTCTCCTTTTCTGAGCATGTTAAAGGGATGGGTTTCTTAGACTCTTTTTCCTCACTTTACTTTATAGCGGTACTTGACAATAGTAAATGCGCTGATAGTGAACATCAGTGATATGTCTGATGGCAGCAAGCATCCGTAGCCTGAGGAAATACAGGACTAGCATCGTGGGTGGCATGACATTTTCTGTTTGTATCTGACAGCCACAGTGGGCCTATACTCATTTACATGAGCATTTAAGTTTCTCAATTAATCCTTTCCTCTTAAAAATGATATCCAGGTGAGGCCCGATCTAGGTGTGTATGGGGGAGGTGCGGGACTCTTACATGACCCTACACCATACAGGGTTCTTTGAAAGCACTTTCGTTTCATCTTTCTAACAATCCTATAAGATAGGGAAAGGAGCCGTTACTATTCCCAATCTAACATGAGAAACTGAGTCCCAGGGGAATTAAAATAATTTATACAAAGTCAAACAACTAATTCATTGCAGAACCAAAACTGAACCAAGTTCTCTACATTCCAAATCTAGTTCTCTATTACAATTCATGTGGGGTCTCCCTTAAAAAAAAAAGACCTTTATTCTCAAAAGCAGTACATTAAAGTATAACCTGTTTGTCAGGGCCAGGGAACTTTTGGCCTGAATGATAAGTATATTCCTCACCTTAATTCCATCTGACATGTAACAAGAGATAATCATTAGTGGTTTTAGTTGTAAAAATACAACATAATTTTAAAAGGTTTTAGCAGGAATAATCTAAAAGACTGCACAGGATGTTAATGTTATTCTATGAAAATAAACATTCTCCATAAAATTAAATGTTCTACTCCCTACTCTACAGGATAGGGAGTTAGAGTTTTCCACTGAAGATGAATAGATAAGCAGCCTAAATATGAAATTATCACATAGTTACCAAAAAAAAAATAGACATAGGTGGAAGGAAGTACCTTTTAGAATTATAGTAAAAAAAAAAAAGTACATAACAGAACAACTGATAGTGGAGATAGAAGAAGACAACTTTTTGACAAAATTTAAAAGGTGTTACTCAAAATAGTTAAAATAAGGAAAGACATTTGATCAAGAAAATTATTTGTCAAATATCTCTGATAAAAGTCCATATTATAATAGGGAATTGTCACAAACGTAAGACTGACCTACTCCCCATTAAATAAGCAATCAAAGGTTATGAATCATTTTCAAAAGAAGTATAAACTATCAGTAATCATATTTTTTAAATGACCAAATCACTAATACCAAATGAAATGCAAATTAAGTAAATTCTGATTTTTTTTTTGCCTTGCATTTAGAAAATTAGCAAAGATAACAAATGTTAGAGAGTCAGTTTTGGAGGGACTGTGGGAAGACAACAGCTAATTCATTGGTAGGGGAGGGATGCATTAATTTTTGGAAAATAAGTCACTAACTTATTCCTATCCATTATCCTAGCAATTCCTCTAGTGGGTTTTATACCCCAAGGAGGTCAAAAACAGAAAGAAAAAAGGTTTATGAAGGTGACAGAATACTCATAGAAACATTTTTGAAGTCATAAAGAAACAGAAAGTCAAAAAGATGGGTATCCATTAGTCAGGAGTGACTGAAAGAGATTGTGTTGTATGAATACAATAGCATATCATCGCATCATAGGAAACAGCAAAGATGAGGAATTCCAAGAATGATGGGAGGATTTGTATGAACTAATTCAGAATGAGGAAAGAAGAACCAAGGTAATGATATACATGACTAGAATAATCTAAGTAAGAACAACATGAAGAAGTAGCTGCATTCAGATGAAATACAATGATCAATGTTCATCCCAGAGGTCCCTTGATGAATTAAATCTCCCATCAGAGAAAGTTGAGAAATTATGAATGTAATATTACATATGCTTTTTGGTATGATTGCTGCTGTGTCATTTTGTTCTGGTAACTGTTTTCCTTGTTAAAAGGGAGGGTGGAGGGGGTGTGTTTCAGGAAATGACTACATCAGTAAAACTTTTTAAATTACTTGGGATAGGAGGCAATATAAAAGTCATGGGAGGAACAAGTTGTAGGGTGGGGTCAATGAGGAAAAAATGAAAATTTTCAAGAATTCCTTCCAAACTTAAATGGGAATTGAAATGTTTTATGGCAAATTCTGATATTTACCCATTCCTAATCCAAAAAGTTATTTTCTTTTCTCCTAAGAAGAGGATTTGGCACATATCGCTATTGTAGCTCTGTCTAGGCCCCTGTTTCGTATTATTTTCTCTTCCTTTTTCTTTCTCTTATCCTTAATAGATCATGAGAGAAAATTGAAGTATTTGAGAGTGTTTTATCTTCTCTGTTCTCAGTGCTTTTATTATAAATGTAGCACCCCCATCTGAGCTTCTCACTGGCAAGATCCTCATGACATAAAAATATATTTGCCAATACTCATAAAAAAAAATGGGGCAAGTTTGAATACTCAACAAGCAGTTTTGAAAACTGTGAAATAATCAGGTTTTTTTAAAAATTAACTTTGGAAGGCAGAAAAAATGGGGTTGGGATATATAACTGTTCCTATGAGTGAGCTATGCAATAGTAAATACATTTCCAAACTAATCAAATGCCCAACATGTAATCCTCATGTCACCGAACTTGGACTGAATTTTGATTTGCAGCTGTTGAAAAAAATTGGAAAAGGGTGAGGGTAAAAGAAAAACATTTTGTAAAAGGGTCAAGGGAAAGAGAATGCATGTTTAAATTTGTAGTGACTTAAATTCCTCCCTTCATAAATTTAGCCTCAAGGTTGAAACATTCGAAGTACCAGCAGATGTGTGGTTTGTGACAAATTTGCAGTACTTGTCAGGTGTTTGGTGGTACATATTTAAACTAGTTTTTTTTAAGTGCTGTTTTAACATAGATGCTCTGTTTAAACAAAAATGATCTTTCTTTTAGCTCTAAAATCTCTGTTCTTGTGATGGATTATTTTCTTATTTCTCTCAAATAAAATTATTTTGCATATATGACTATTTTGTTTTTTTCTCTATCAGGCAAGAGAAAGTTCCCCATCACTATAAGACTTTTTTTGATTTTATAAGAAGAAAAGTGCTATCCTCAATATGGAAGGAGGAAAAGATCTAAATTCACCTATAATGTGATTACAAGATTCTTTTTATTAAGCATTTACTATAGATCAGTTTCCTATAATCTCTTTCCTCATGAGCGTTCAAAGCATTTTATATTTCATATACTATATAATACTACTTTATCATACATTATCAGGCTATGCCAAACTTTATTTGATATGAGGTTCAGCAAACAACTTAGTCAAGTACCTTCATTTGGTAACCTGGCCACCTGCTACCTTCTGAAAACAGCTGCAGTGCTGACTTTGATCCATTGTGCTCTATGCAGCTTGAACTCTGGTTACCTTAAAGCCTATCTTTCTCTCTCTGTAAAACCTAGATTGAATCCTTGGACTTGCTCTTGCTAAAGCAGCCATGAAAAAAATTCTAGAAATTTTCCAAGCCACTAATTTGTTTAGCCTTGCCCTGAGAATACATACAGGTAATAAAATCAATTAAATTAGCATTTATTACTAATTGTCCATTTAAAATTTTTATTTGCTTTGGGTGAGTGGTCAAGTACCTATTTGGACCTATGGGCATAATTCCCAAGAGCAAGATTTTATTGAAGACTCTAACTTTTAGAGATATGGCAGGCTGTTCCAGACCAAGGCTACCTATCTTGGCAATTCTTTGCCTTTTAGAATTTCAATTACACTACAACCTTCAAGACATGATGAAAGTCATTGCTTTATGACCAGAAATGAAATTTTCCCATCCTAGTCACCTTTTGGCACCTTGTTTTCCTAAAGTACTTTGGGATCCTCAGAGAGAAAATATCAAATAATAAGCACAATTATTATTTTCCTTCCCAGACTACTACAGTAGCCTCCAAAGTGCGGACAAAACAACCCCCAGACTACAGGTGGAGGCAGCCATGAGGATATATAAGCAGCCAGTTAGATGATGGGAAGAT
This sequence comes from Potorous gilbertii, assembly GCA_028658325.1. Taxonomy (NCBI): domain Eukaryota; kingdom Metazoa; phylum Chordata; class Mammalia; order Diprotodontia; family Potoroidae; genus Potorous; species Potorous gilbertii. The sequence continues at coordinate 86,566,096 of CM053772.1, read as the reverse complement.
GAGTTGCATCTACTTTCCTTCACTCACTTATCATGGTCACTGACACAGCTCAGTTCACCTGTCATCCAGAGATATTTTTCCTACTCAGCCACCTTCTCCCTCTGTGTAAGGTCTCACTTTTGTTCTCCAGCAATTATGCAAATTTTCAGCCTCTCCCCTTTTTTGTGCCAGACATAGCTTTTAGTGGTGGTTACAGCCTAACTAGGGCCTAAGCACCTCTACCAGCAATATATCTAAGGAAAGTCCCTCTTTCCCCTAGAATACCCACATCCCACTCCCCAGATAACTTCTTGACTGTGCAGGTGTCCTGTGATTGGCTCTGAGCTGGAGGGCAGTGACTGGTAAGAGCTTTACACTACCCACCTGACCTTTTCATTTTTGGTAGAACAACGTGATTTTCACAAGTTAAGCAGGAATGAATAGGTTGCAATCTACATCACAGACTCCATTACCTGTCCCCCAGAAAACCACCCCTCTTCAGAACTTTCCTATTAGGCCAAAGACATAAAAAATGTAGCAACTGTCCTCAAGGAGTTTCACTGTATTGGGAAAATACATGTAGAAAGAGATAAATATATGTGAGGAGGAAAGAAGAATTAACATCTAATTATAAATAAGAAATAATAATATTTTGACCCGTGAGGGAAGCTAAAGGTATTCAATGCATGTGAAGGCTTCTCCAGTGCAATGGTTGAATGAGAACAATGTGTTCCAACAGTCATGAAGGCAACCGAAGCAGGCACTTAGCACTTGGCCAGACATTGAAGATGCCAAGGCCATCCACTGCATACCAAACCATCATCGGTCATCTTGATTTTTGTCTGACCACTTGGATTTGTGACACAGAACTTCAGACTCTGGAAGAGAGAATGGGGCTGTCAACTTTGCCCCACTTAAATCCAACCCACATGCAAGTTAAGACATCACACCCATGAGGTCACTGGTCCTCTTTGACAATGGAGGATAAACAGTCGTTCTCTCAAAGGCAACAATATCCTTTCAGTTGCCCAGTATTTCAACTTTATGTCATTCTACATTCCAATCAGTAACCAAATCTTGTTTCTACCTCCTCAATACCTGCTACATTTGTCCTCTTCTCTCTTCTTATATAGCCACCACCCTAGTTCCATCTCTTATTGTCTCTTGCCTAGACCATTGTAATAGCTTCCTAATTAGTCTCCTTACCTCAAGTAAGAGTTCTCCTCTCCAAATTCTCCTCTACTCAGCTGCAATATTGACTTTCCTAAAGCACTGGCCAGATCATGTCACTCCCACATTAAATAAATTCCAATGGATCTATATTGTCTTTAGGAACAAACATAAGCTCTACTGTTTGACATTTAAAACCTTTCACAGCCTATCCTCAAACTACCTTTCCATCCTTTCTTTATATCATTCCTTTAACTATACAGTCCAACCAAAGCAGTTTTCTTATTGTCCCATAGATTCCTTCCCATGCAGGGGATGGATCAACATCCAGTTAGAAAAGAAAAGAGAATACTGACAAGAAGTTTGGGGGTAGGGGTTCCCTGAAGTGTTTGTGCCCTCTGGGTCAGATGAACTAAGGGAGGGGAGGGGGAATGGCAGGGAGAGGCTACCCTTTACACATGCTTCCTGCTGGGATGGCTATAAGGCAGTGGGAGAAAAAGGGATACATTGGAAAATGTAGGTAATGTAAAAGCAAAAAAAAAATTCCATTAAAATTTACCTTTAAAAAGAGTGAGAAAATAAATACATTATGAAAGAAACTGATGCTTTGGAGAGAATATTTTGCAAATAGATGTTTGGAAATGTTTTTATTGCTATGTGATTTTGTTGCAAAAAAATACATCGCCTATAAAAATTCTCTTATCTGCATACTTTAAAAACTTAGAAACAATTTTCTAACCTATTTAAAAATCCTCCAAATTAAAAGGTTCTTTGGTTGTTTAACCCATTTGTTAAAAAATGAAAAAATGGCACAACTTTGGATTCATTTACAAGAATAAGTAATTGAAAATAGGGTAGAGGGAAACTTATTTGCCAAGTTTCAACAAAAAACTTTGCATAATTTGTGTATGGGATCATAAATGAGCATCATGACATAGAAAATGCAACTAGTGATGTGTTTCTTGTATTTGAACATATCTGTGTGAAGTAGCCTTTTTTTTTGGCTCAGACAGCCATTAAAACTAAGTATCAAAATGATCACCTTGGAATTTTATACAGGCATATAATTTATTAATCAAAATGCAACATTGGGAATGCATGCTCAAAATGTTTACAGATGGAGAGGGGTGCATGAATCAAAAACTTTGAAAATAACTGCTCTAGAAGGAAGATGGGGATAGACTTCAATTGTTAAATGAAGTGGGGGAGGGAGAAGTTTGCATCAGATACTTCATTTTAAAGTCTGATATCTAAGATATATTGGTAACTGACACAAGTGATTATCATATCATATTCATTTTCCATTTTATAGATGATCCAGGGGATATGAACAAAGAGTTTTCAAAAGGAAAACTGCTGATTCTCAACAACCACATGAAGAAATGCTATAAATCCCTAATAAGAGAAATGCAAATTGAAATAACTAAGTTTTCACCTCACACATCAAATTGGCAAGGATGATGAAAGATGGAAATAGTTTTGGAGGAGCAGTGGGAAGAAAGCCACACTAATGCACTTGTCAAAGATGAGCTGTAAATTGGCCCACCTGTTCTGGAAAAACAATTGAGAATGATTTGAGAAAATTTCCTAAAACATTAATACCCTTTGACCTAATGGTCCCCACTATTAAGCATGAATCTCAAGGATACCCATAGCAGAAAAGTTCCATATGTGCCAAAATGTTTACAGAAGTATTTGGGGGTGTGGGGGTGTAACAAAGAACTCAGCACAAAAAGTATCCATCAATTGGGGAATGGCAGAACGAACTATGCATATGAATGTAGTGATTGGGAAAGCACTGATGATTTCATTTGCATAGGAAACTCCCCTATGAGAAAACTCCCTCTACCTAAGCAGGTGTTCCACCACTTACAATCCTGGAATTCTGCCTAAGACACTGAAAGGATAGCTTGTCCAGAGTCACAAAGAAAGTATGTGTCAGAGGCTACACTTGAACCAGGTCTACCTAGCTCAAAGGTCAGCTCTCTATTCACTGTGCCAAGCTGTATGTCATGTAATGAGTGCAATGAAATGTGATTAAGTCATAGAAATGATGAATAGGAGAAACTCAGGAACATGACGAATACAGGAAAATTTCCGTGAAGTAATGAAAAGCAAAGATAATTTATCCAAGAAAACAACAAATTCAAATGGCTAAAACAATGTAAATAATGAGATACATAGAAGGAATTTTTATTCCTAGGAAAAATTCAGGTGAGAAGGTTAAAGCAGGCATCAGAGGTGGTGCAGGGGATATTTTGACAATAGATTCTGTCCTGACAAGGGAATGGAAGATCTATACCCCAAAGAGCTCAGCATTTGTTCCTCTGGGATTTGGAAGAGAGGGCAGATTTCAGGAGAAATATCATGGTGATAATGAATCAACAAGCATGTATTAAGTTCTGGCTATATGCCAGGCAGGCAACTAGGTGGTACAGTGGATGGAGTGTCTGGGCAGGAGTCAAATTTGACCTCAGACCCTTTCTAGCTCTGTGACCTGGAGCAAGTCATTTTGTTGAGGAATCTAACCTAGCCCTCCATAGTCTGTTATCTCTGAATTGTCTCTGGCTACTTCCCACCCTTGATCTTATCAAAATCCCAGTCTCTTGGTTCCTGGCATCTCACCCCTCTCTAGTCACCCCAATCTCATCAAGATCCTCCTTAGACTCCTCCTCAAGGTCCTCCCTGGATCCTCTGCTCTAGTCACCCTAGACTACTTGACCCACAGTCTTTCTGTATATAAGATCCATTTTGTTTCCATGAAAGCACTCAGACTCAATTTGGCCCACTTGCATTAGTGATACAATGCTCAGATTCCTTAAGAGTCTACCCAGTATAGTGGATCTTTAATAAACTCTGTTTTTCTTTAGCTGAAAGAAGGTTTGAGTCAAATTCATTTGGGTAGGTTCCGCATGTCACTATTTTGGGGTCCCAGCATCCCTAAACTTCAGTAATTTCACCATGTTTGCCTCTGTTTCTTCATCTATAAAATGAATTGGAGAAAGAATGGAAAACCACTCCATTATCTTGCTAAGAAAACCTTGAATAGGTTCACAAAAGTGAGACAAGACTGAAAAGCAACTGAACAACCAAAATAGGGCAGAAAACGTGCTCTATGGTGACAACATAAAGAAAGGCAAGAATACGGACCCTGACCTCAAGAAGCTCACATTTTAATGGAGATGGCAACCAACAAATAACTATGCATGTGAGTTATATTTGGCAAATCTCAAAGGGAAGGCATTATAGAGAAGAGGGGAGAGAGACCAGGAAAAGCTTTCTGCAAAAGATAGAGGTTGACCTGAGTCTTGATCTTCCACTAGATGGATGTGAAAAGGGAGAGTATTTCAGAAATTGGGGAAAGGAGGTAAGAGGACACAGAGTTAGGAGATGGAATGTCCCAATGGAGGAACAACACAAAGACCAGTGTAGCTGGATCATAGAAAACATGAAAAAGAGTGAAGTGTAAGAATGACTAGAATGGCAAAAAGGGACCAGGTTGTGAATACCTTTAAATGCAAAACAGGATTTTATTTGATTCTGGAAGTAATAGGGAAACACTGGAGTTTATTAAATAAGGAGATAAGACAGTGAGATCTTCACTTTGAGAAAATAACCCCAGAGGTAGGGGCATCTAGGTGGCACAGTGGATAGGCTGCTGGGTTTGGAGTTAGGAAGTCTCATCTTTTTGAGTTCAAATCTGGCCTCAGATACTTACTAGCTATATGATCCTGGGCAAGTCATTTAACCCTGTTTGCCTCAATTTTCATGTCTGTAAAATGATCTGAAAAAAGAAATGGCAAACCATTCCATTATCATTGTCAAGAAAATCCCAAATAAAGTCAAAAAGAGTCAGACATAACTAAAAACAACTCAACAAAAACCCTCACATGAGTGTATTACACTACTGCATAGGTTGACAGAGGACCACAAGGCAAGGTGGGAATAAAGCACACCCCAATATATGCTTGGCATCTTGGGGAAAGCCACATTCACATCATGTCAAATACTGGTCTGCTAAATGAAAACAGTACTAAAAGCTATATTCAAATAAAAGAAGATAAAAAAAACACCAGTTCCAGAGAACAAATGATGAAACACAATTCCCTCCTCTTGATAGAGAAGTGGAGGGGAATAGGCTCTAAATATTGCAGATGCTGTCAGCTGAGCTTGGCTTTTCTTAATTCCTTTTCTTTGTGACAAGAGAATGTTCTATAGGGAGATGAGAATGTTGAGAAATATCTGTGAAGGAAAAAACAAAAATGAAAAAACATCACTAAAGTGTTTTCAAAGTATGATCTTTCTTATTTAGTTGTTTTACATGTTTATCTTTTCTATAATACATTATTAGCTTTTAGAAAATGGAGCTGATCGCAGGAGCTGACATAGTAGAGCGTTTCAATGAAAGACAATTCTTCTCTTGGGTTAGGTAAGACTAGTGTCAGCTAGATGGTTCAGTGGATAGAGTGCCAACACAGGAGTTAGAAGGATCTGAGTTCAAATTTGACCTCAGAGACTTACTAGCTGTATGGTCCTGGGCAAGTCACTTAACCCTATTTGTCTCAGTTTCTTCATCTGTAAAATGATCTGGAGAAGGAAATGGCAAACCACTCTCACATCTTTGCCAAGAAAACCCTAAATGGGGTCATGAATGGTTGGACGACAGAATGATAAGGACTACTGTAAATGTGGAAGTCTACAAGACAGTAATTCCCAATTCTCCTAAATTGGGTGTAGACAATCTAGGGCATAATAGAGACTTCCTGACTCCAGACTCAGCAGCCTATCCACTGTGCCACCTAAATGCCCCTACCTCTGGGGTTATTTTCTCAAAGTGAAGATCTCACTGTCTTATCTCCTTATTTAATAAACTCTAGTGTTTCCCTATTACTTCCAGAATCAAATAAAATCCTGTTTGTCCTGAGACAATTATGGAGAGCAATTTACCATTTCTTGCCATAGATACCACATTTTTTTGCACTCTCTCTCTCTGTCAGTCCATCCATCCATCTTTCCATCTCTGTGTCTCTGTCTCTTTGAGTCTCTGTCACTCACACACAGACACACACACATATATGCACCCACACAAACAATTATATGTGATCTAGTTAGTCTGATATTCTATTTTTTCATGTGGCACAGACATGTGGCAGGAGGATGTAAAACCTAAGAACTTTAGAGCTAATGGGACCTTAGACATTATTCAGTCCATCATAGTTCTCCCTATGTCTGTCTCAAAGGTTCAAGCTGTGTATTCAAGTATCCTAATTATCACAGTAATCCATAATGGACCTGTCATGGAGGAATTTAGATGAATCTATTTGGAATCTATTTATATTTTCAACGTGCACCATTTCTTGACAGTAATTAGTCCACAAATTTAGGCTTTCCATGTAAAATAGTACTTCTGCTTGTGACAAATTTCTTACTTCCAGTCTTCAAGGGACGTCCCTCCAGTTTTAATATTCTAGGGTTTATCACACATTCTGTACTTCCCATGACTCTGTGGACTTCCATAATAATAAAGTTCAATAGCACCTTTTGCTTTATAAGTACTTTCCTCACCAAAATTCAATAAGATTATTATTTTAACATGGTTTGAGAACTGACTGACATTCTTGGATTTGTAGTTCAAAGGGGAAAGTATTCCCTCTCAGCCCTGAGAGCTTTGAGACTTCAGACTATTGAGATCTTTGAGATAGACAGTGAACTTGAATCACACTCTTGGTGTTCTTAAAGGAGCATACACTTTCTCTGAGATGGGCTGAGGGAAAGAAGTAAGGAATTCAGCAGTAGCGACAATGAGAAGACATGGTCCCAGTCCCATCCAGGTCTTGGTGGACTGAGCTGGAAAAATTGGCAACACAGGAGCAACAGATGAAAGGAGAAAATGAAAGGAGAATTTGAAAAAGGGAAAGTGAATTGAAAGGCAGAGTTATGGCAAGAAAGGGACAGATAGAAGAGCAGGATCTGAGCCCTGCAGGTATGTTAGAGCAGAAGAGTGAGGCAGAAACTGCTAGTTATAATCACCTGTTCAACTACTGAAATAAGTTTTTTTTAAAATCTGCTCTTTCCATCTCATTTCCTTTCCCCATGACTATGCAGTAACAAACACTATATGTTTTATTCTTTACATAAACATTTCCTTTATCATTCTGCCTCAAATATAAATAGTCCAAGGGTTAGCTAGAGATAAAAAAAAAACCTTAAATTAGATGAGAGTCAAATCTCTGCATGCATATTAGAAATTTTCTATGGGGGATTCAAACTACTGTATAATAGGGTGTCAACTTTTTATCTGATATCATTGCTATAAAATATGGAAAGGCACCAAGTGGTTCTGAGGACCAGTGAATTACCCACCAGGCTAAAAGAAACTTAATTGTTGTAATGAAGTGTGGTTAATTAAATCCCCCCAGAGAAAGTGAATAGGGGTGGTAGGGCAGTGACCAGAGAAAGGATAGAAAGCTTAAACAACTCCACAGGATCAAGATAGTTAAGACCTAGGAAGGATTCAGTTCTGCCTTTATCAAGCAAGGAAAATGGTGTAAAAATAAACAAGTACAATAGCCAACTTCAAACTCCACAGAAACACACCAATGTTACATTTGCCTCATATTTTCAGGTGAGGAAACTGAGACTTGGAGCTAAAATATTTTTCCTCAACATCATACACCTAGAAGTAGCAAAGTCAGGATTTAAACCCAAGCACTGTGCCCTTAAACTCTATTATTACATCACTGACTTCTAAAATATCACTTCTAAAGAGGTCTATTTATTCTCCCATGCCTTTCATCTACTTGATCATTTTAGTTGTTCTTTCTGAACCTTCTTTACTTCCCTATATCTGTTTTGTGATTCAGTGAGTGGAATTTTCCTCCTTATTCCAAGTATGAGAAATCCTGGGAATATGATAGAGTGAGAAGTAGCCCAGAGCACAACTCTCCCCTGCCATTCCAAGTAAATAGGAAAAAAGCTGAAATGTGCAGCAATGTCCTGAAAAGGGAAATTGAAAGAACTTAGAAAAATAAGAGAGGATTCTGAGAAGATAGAGGAGTAGATCAGAAAACTTTTGGTTCTCCAAATTTCCTCCATAAAAAAAGATAGAACACTGCTTCAGAGGGAATGTAGAGTGGTGGCAATAAACAAAAGTTAGGGTAAAGCAGTAGTTCTCCTAAGACAACTTGAGAAGACCCAGGAAAGACCAGACCTCCAGGAGTGGACAAGCTCTGGGAGTAGCTGGGGTTGGAAGGCAGCCTCAGCCTTAGAAACTTTAATCTCATGGATAGTGTGGGGGTCTGACTGTCAACTAGGAGAAGATTAAAGGATCTCCCACTGCTGAGGGACATGAAGAACAGTTGTGCTGACCAGACGTATCTATCCCACGCTGGCCTGCCACTGAGTAAGAGAAGTTAATTCACCCTTGAGGACTGTCATAGCAGAAGAGTGGGCACCCTGTTGACTCTGGGCACTTGAAGGAGAGCAGAGTCCCTGCTTTCAGTTCCAGGGTGGAGAGGATAGCTATAGTTTGCAGTCACTGGAAGGACTGCAAGGAGAAAGATCATTTGTAGGACACCATGACTGGGGGTCCTAGCTATGCCTTAGAGTAGAGAAGAGAGCCCAAGTTTGAGCCCCAGGAAAGACCAGAAAATAGCAGTAAGAAGGACCTGAGGTGTGGGCCATCATTCCCTATACCTCAGGATTACAACTTGATTACACTTATAGATACTAAAAATAAATACAGATGAGTAGGCAAAGGAGAAAGAACCCAAATATATATCGCTACTATGGGAATAGAGAAGATTTGGGTTCATATTCAGAGGAAGATAATGGAGCTAACAAGTCACCTATTTTTCAATGAGAAACATCAAAAGATCCCAAGCACAAAAAGAGTTCTCAGAAGAACTTAAAAAGGACTTTAAAAATCAAATAAGGGAGATCAAGGAAAGTTTAAAAAAAATAAGAATCCAAGAAAATCAAGAAAATTATGAAAAGAAAGTCAATCAACCTGAAATGGAGTGTCAAAAATTTAATTTTCAAAATCCTTTTTGAGCTCCTCCATGGCCTGAGCCCATGGGGTATCTCTTTCAGATATTTGGGATACAGAGGCTTTGACTCCTATGTCTTTACCTGATGGTAAGCGGATCTCTTCGTCCTCAGAGAAGAATGGCGCAATCCTCTGGTCACCAAGAAAATAACCTTCTATGGTCTTAGTTTTTTTCCCTTTTCTGGGCATTTTCCCAACCAGTTACTTGACTTTTGAGAGTCCTCTCCACCCCCCTGGCTTAGATCCGCTGAGCTAGTGCTTGGGGTCTGGGATTCAAATGCTGCTCCCCAGCCTCAGGGCTTTTGGCGGCAGGCCTGACTGCTCTTCAATGGGAGCTTCTCTGCTGGTTCTCAGGTGGGGGCAGGGCCGCCTCTCAGGCTCAGTTCCCTCAGGGGGTTTATGCAGAGAACTCTTGCAATGGAGCCGTGGCGGAGCCCCTGCCCACCCTGGGAGTCTCCGGAGGAGCTGCCTCCGCCTCTGCCGTGGCCGCTGCCTCCCAAGGGGGTTCGAGTCCCGGAGATCCCCCGCTCCCCTCTCAGCCCTTCTCTCTCACTGACCTGTGCGTCTGTGGGTGGAGGGAACTTCGCAGCCGCGGGAGAATCAGGTCCCTGACGCCTGCTTGGGTCTGCTCGCTCCTCTCAGTGCAGCGTGGCCGGGGCGGGGGAGGGGAGGACTCCGCTCCCGTCCGGGGTACCGATTTTTCAGGGCTCTCTGCAACGGAAATCTCCTTCACTGTGTTTCTGCGCGGCTTCCACTGTTCCAGAATTTGTCAGGAGTTCTTTTTGGAGGGAATCCATGGGCTGTGGGTTCGGAGCTAGCAAATGTGAGTCTTTCTACTCCGCCATCTTGACTCCGCCCCCGAGTGTCAAAAATTTAAGAAGGAAAATAATTCCTTGAAAACTAGAATTGGGCAATAGGAGATAATAATGTTGTAAGACATCAAAAAATAATACAATAAAATCAAAATAAGGGAAAATAGAAGAGGTGAAACATCTCATCAGAAAAACATCTGGTCTGGAAAACAGATTGAGGAGAAATAATATAAGAATGATTAGACTGCCTGAAAATTACAAGAGAAAAAAAATCTTGATATAATATTACAAGAAATTATCAAAAAAAATTGCCCTGAAGTTCTAGACCAAGAAAGCAAAGCAGAAATAGAAGGATCCCAGGAGGCAAACTTACAAGAATATCATAGCCAAGTTTCAAAGCTCCTGGGTTAAGGAGAAAATATTGAAATGTTTCCTAGTTCTGTTCATTTCACTTTGTTTTGTTCATATAAGCCTTTCCAGATGTTTCTGAGAGCATCCTGCTCATCGTTTCTTATTGCATAATAGTATTGATGACTATAGTTTTAAACACAGATGTATTGTATTAACCCACTGTTCTGTATTGTATGAAAGACTCATTCACAAGATGAGTTGAGAACCTTAAGTTGGATCACCCCTGAGGCTCAAGAGAATAAAGAGGTAACTATAGACTCTAGAAAAGAAGAGTATGGAGAAGAAGCAAAAAAAAAAAACATGTAGCCCTATTTAAAACAATTTAATATGGTACAAGACGAAATTGGCAGTTATTAGGAGAGAGAAAAAGCTGGATAAGACAGACTTAAAACTTAGTAGTTTCACTACCCCATTGTCCCAAAGACTAAAGAAAACAAATGTCAGAGAGGATGACAGAGACCTGAAGAGTAGAACTGAGAAAAAGAAAATAGATCCAACTTCTCAATTTTGCTGCATCAATGTCCCAACAAGACAGTCTTTTCTTAAATGCCAAATATATTATCTAACCACAGTGGTGTTAGAAATTAGTCCCTGCAGGCAGCAGGAACTAGAGGAAGGGTACAAGAATGTTTAGCCTATGGATAGGGAAAGATTGAAGGAAGGAAGCATCAGTAAATTCCCCATATCAGTAAGCAATATTGAGAACACCATATAACACCATATAAAAATGATAGATAGATAGATAAAAACTAATAGACAGATAAAAGCTGATTTAGGGGGGAGAAGTGAACAAAGGGAAAAGGCCTTCTCCATAATGTCTTTTTTGCAACAAAGGAAATTAAGAAAAAAATCGCCAAAAGAGGGGAACATATTACAACAAATTCTTCAGAGCCCTTAGAAGCAACATGAAGCAATTTAAAGAACATGCAAAATGGTTCAGAGAAGCAAACAATATCAAAGACATAATGTCAGAAATTAGAGCTCTTAAGAAAGAAATCAACAAGCCTAAGAAGAAAGTAGAAATTTGAGAAGAAAAAACAAACTCTAAATAACAGTTAATTCTTTTAAATAAAGAAACGCAGAGGTAGAAGGAAAATTAACTGAATAAAACCAAAAGTCAAGTTTGGAAAAATACAGGAGAACTCTACAAAACAAGAATACCAATGTTTAAGGTAATATGGGAAGAAATCATCTAAGGAGCGGAAGTATTCCAGGAAAAAAACCCAGACAAACATAAATACAATGCTATGGGAAACCAAGAAGAAAAACTGTCTAGAAAACTTAGAAGTAGATTCTCTTGGAGGCAGAGCCAAGATGGCAATGCGAAGGTGGAAACTCACATGAGCTCTCCTAAAATCTCCTCCAAACAATTTTAAAATAACACCTCAAATCTAAATTCTGGAACAGCAGAACCAATAAACAATTTTTCATTCCAGGACCATTTAGGAGGTCAGCAGGAAAGATTTATTTCAGCAGAATGGTAGTCAGACCTGGAGCACAGACCTTGCCTGGATACCACCAGCAGGCTTTGGAAGCAATTCATCAGTGGCAGGGCAGCTTTGAGAGCTCTCAACTCAGATCATAATGGGGTTGGATGATCAATCAGAAGGAGATTACAGGAGACCTTTGCTAGCCCTGAGTGCAGGACTCTGTCCCATTGCCAATTTACAGTCCTGGGCCAAAAGCCCTCCACTAAGAGAATCACTAGCACACAAGCAATTGTGGCTGCATGCATGCAAGGGCCTTCATCACAGTTCCAGAGTGGAAAATAGTGTTTGTGGTCACTCACAAACCAGAGCAAAGGTTAGAAGAGCACTGACCATTTCTCCTTAAATCATACTACGTTGGAAGAACCAAAAACCTATAGAACCCCAGAATTAGATTTGAAAACAGCAGCAACAAAGGCCTAAAGCTTGAGACAATGTCACCTTTACCCTGGGAGCAGGGCCCAACCTTAACATAAAATTATACAAATTAAGAAATAAGCTGGAAAATGAACAATCATCTAAAGAAGAATCTGACCATAGAAATTTACTATGGTGACAGGGAAAATCAAGAAAACAAACCCAGAAAAAGACAATGAAGTCAAAACAGTTACATGTAAAGATTCAAAGAAAAATGTGAACTGGTCAGAGGCCCAAAAAAAGAATTTCTGGAAGAGCTCCGAGAGGAATTTAAAAATCAAATAAAAGAGGCACAGGAAAAATGGGGAAAGACATAATAGTAATACAAAAAAACTATGAAGAGAGGCAAAATGCAACACAAAAAAGTACTGGAGAAAAAACATTTTTAAAAACAAAATTGGATAAATTTTTTTTTAAAATGAGAAAAGAGGTACAAAAATGCATGGAATAAAAGAATTCCTAATATAGTAAAATTTGCCAAATTGAAAAAGTAGTACAAAAGGTCACTGAAGAAAGTAATCCCTTAAAAATTAAAATTGGAAAACTGAAATCTAATGACTCCATGAAACATTAAGAAACAAAGGCAAAAGAATGAAAAAATAGAAGAAAATTGAAAATATCTCATTGGAAAAATAACTTAACCTGAAAAATAGAACCAAGAAAGAAAATGCAAGAATTTTTTGACTATCTGAAAACCATGTTTAAAAAAAGTACACACTTCAAGAAATTATCAAAGAAAACTGCCCTGATATCCTTAAAACAGAGGGTAAAATAGAAATTAAAAGCATCCACCCATCACCTTCTGAAAGAGATCCTAGAATGAAAACTCCAAGGAATGTTGTATCCAAATTCCAGAGTTCTTAGGCCAAGGAGAAAATATTGTAAGTAGTCAGAAAGAAGCAAGTGAAATATTGTAAAGGCACAATCAAGATAACACAAGATTTAATTGCTACCACATTAAAGGATCAGAGAATTTGGAATGTGATATTCTGAAGAGCTAAGGAGTTAAGGAGTATAATCAGGCATCACCTACTCAGCAAAAATGAGTATTATCCTTCAGAAAGAAAAATTGATATTCAATGATAGAGCACTTTCAAGCATTCCTGGTTAAAAAAAAAACAGCTGAATAGAAATTTTGACTTTGAAATAAAGACTCAAGAGAAGCATTAAAAAGTAACATGAAAGTGAAATCATGAAGGGGTCAATAAGGTCAAACTGTTTACATTCCTACATAGGAAAATTGTACTTGTAACTGCTAAGAATTTTGTCAGTATTAGGATGGTTAGAAGGAGTATACATAGAGAGGAATTGTGTGAGTTGAATATGATGGGATGAGTTTAAAGGGGTGAGAAAAAGAGATTCACCAGAAGAAGGAAGAAGGGACAGGTAGACTGGGGTAAATTATCTCACATAAAAGAGGCATAAAATAAAGAGCTTTTACAGAGGAGGAGAAGACGGGGGATGGGTAATGCTTGAACCTTACTTTCATCATTGGTTCAAAGAGGGTATATATACACATATACATTTAGTTGTGCATAGAAATATATCTCTCCCTAAATGGAAGTAGGTGGGGAACAAGCTAAGTGAAATGGGGATAATGGGAGGAAGGATGGATTGGGGAGGTGGTCATCAGTCATAAAACAGACTTGAAGAGAAATAGGGTGAAAGGAGAGAGAGAAGGATGAAAGGGGGTGAGGAACTGGATGGAGGGAAATACACAGTAATCATAACTGTGCATGTGAACAGGATGAACTCACCTTTGAACAGAAGCAGATAGAGTAGATGAAAAGCCAGAATCCAACAATAATTTATATAGTTTATAAGAAATACGCTTGAAATAGAGAGAAACATACAGAGTTAAAACAAGGGACTGGAGCAGAATCTATGATGCTTTGATTGAAGTTTTAAAAAAAAAAAGCAGGGCTGCAATCATGATCACAAACAAAGGAAAAGCAAAAATAGATCTAAATAAAAGAGATAAGCAGGGACGCTACATTTTCCTTAAAGGTACTGTAGACAAGGAAGTAATATTAGTACTAAACATATAAGCACCAAATGGCATACCATCCAAATTCTTAAAGGAAAATTAAATGAGCAACAGGGAGAAATAAACAATAAAACTATACTAGTGAGGGACCTCAACTTTCCCCTCTTAGAACTAGATAAATATAACCAAAAAAATAAGCAAGAAAGAAGTTAAGAAGCTAAGGAACATTTTAGAAAAGTTAGATATGATAAGCCTCTGGAGAAGATTGCACATGAATAGAAAAGAATATACTTTTTCTGAGTGGTGCATGAACCTATACAAAAAATGACCATTAAGGCATAAAAACTTCACAACCAAATGTAGAAAAGCAGAAATATTAAAAGCATCCTTTTCAGATTTTAATGAAATAAAGATTATATTTAATAAAGTGCCATAGAAACATAGATTGCAAATGAATTGGAAACTAAATAATCTGATCCTAAATAATGAGTGGATCAAAGAACAAATCATAGAAACATTCACTAATTTCATTCAAGAGAATGATAACAAGGAGACAACATACCACAATTTATGAGATACCATTAAAGCAGTATTTAGGAGAAAAATTATAACTCTAAACACTAACATCAATAAAATAGAGAAAGAACAGGTCAATGAGTTGGTCATGTAACTAAAAAACAATACTAGAAAAAGAACAAATCAAAAATCCCAATTAAACACCAAATTGGAAAACCTGAAAATCAAAAGAGAGTAATCAAATTGAAAGTAAGAATACCATTAAAGAATAAATAAAAGTAGGAATTTGTTCTATTACAAAAAGAACCAATAAAATAAACTATTAGTTTATTTTTTAAACAGAATAAAATAAAATTACCAATATCAAAAATGAAAACAATGAATTCACCACCCATGAAGAGGAAATAAAAGCAATTATTAGGTGCTATTTTGCCCAATTATATGCCAATAAATCTGAAAATCTAAGTGAAGTAGATGAATATTTACAAAAATGTAAATTGCTCAGATTAAAAGAGGAAGAAATAGAATATTTAAATAACCCCATCTTACAAAAAAAAAATTGAACAAGCCATAAATGAGCTCCCTAAGAAATGGATTCACAAGTGAATTCTACCAAACATTTAAAGAACAATTAATTCTAGTACTATATAATTGTTTGGGGAAATAGGCAAAGAATATTATTCTGTCAAATTCCTTCTATGACATAAATATGGTGCTGATACCTGAAGAGAAAGAGCAAAAACATCAAGAAAACTATAGACCAATTTCCTTAATGAATATTAATGCAAAAATTTTAAATAAAATACTAACAAGGTTACAGCAATATATATCACAAAGATCATATACTATGACCAGCTGGAATTTATAGAGGAATGCTGGGCTAGTTCAATATTAGGAAAACTATAAGCATAATTGACCACATCAGTAACAAAAACAATAAAAACCATATGATTATCTCAATAGATGCAAGAAAAGCTTTTGACAAAATAACAACACTCATTCCTGTCATTAAAAAATAAACACTGGAAAGCAGAGGAATAAATGGATCTTTCCTTAAAATGATGAGCAGCATCTCAAACCATCAACAAGCTGTTATGATAAAAATGTATGATGAAGAAAAACTGACACACAAAAGTTTAAATCATAGCCTCTGTATTGACAAGACTAGTAGGTGCCAGGAATAGAAGTCAATGGCCCTTTGGTGACCAGAGATCCAAAATGTAGTTGGTTACATAAAGTTTAATAATGCTAAACTAGGGTTGTGGTTGGTCTATATAAGATGGGAACTAAAGGTGTACAGTAGGTTTACAGTTGGTATAATCATGCTGATCTTCAAAAGGGGTTTTCCAAAATCCAGAGCAATGGGAAAAACACAGAGTTAGTCAATATCCTTTGGAAAGTCCTATGTTAGGCAACTTCCTACACCAGGGTGATCTGGTGCTAGGCTTGTGGCCAGGCAAAACTTCCCATTGCTTCAATGAATCCATGCTGTAGACCCAAGAAATGGAGAAGTTATTCTTATTAGGAAGTCAAAACATAGTATAGAACACAATGGTAAGAATATTAATTCCTAATTATTGATTCCAGTCATTAGGTGCTATTCTCAATTGATAATTAACAAATAATGCAGAATAAAATAGGGAATCAATTTTCAATTTCATAAAGCATTATCTATAATGAAGATAAACTAGAAGTCTTCCCAGTAAGATCAAGGATGAAGTAAGGATGGCCATTATCACCTCTATTATTCAATATTGTACCAAAATTGTTAGCCATACCAATTAGAAAAGGAAAAGAAATTAAAAGGACTAAAACAGTCAATGAGGAAACAAAGCTATGTTTGTAGATGATATATTATACTCAGAGAATCCTAGAGATTCAACTAAAAATCTATTTGAAATAGTTAACAGCTTTAGTAAAATTGCAGGATATAAGAGAAACCTAAATCAACACTTTTTTATATGACAACAAAGCTCAATAGCAAGAGATAGAAAGAGTAATTCCATTTAGAATAACTGTAGACAATATAAAATACTTGGAAGTTTATCTGCCATTTCATTTAAATTTGCCATGTCAAATTTAAAGGTTTTTGCACAAATTGAATGTTTGAGATAGTTCAGGCAATTTCCTGCTTATTCCACCATCTTGGCTCCTGGAAGTCATACCTATGTGTTCCTACAGCTCAAGTTCAAGAAAATAGCACACATTATCATCAGGAAGAGTTTTCAAAAGAAAGAAAGAAAAAAGAAAACATTCTACTTTTGTATAAGACAAAAGTATGTTATATTCACACCTGAAATATTTTAAAATAATATATTTTGTTGATGTCTTTTCTCATCAAAAACATTTCAGGAAGAAAGGCCCCAACCTTTCCCCTACAATAAGATTCAGAATTAAAAAATTATTCTTTTTTCAAGAAAAGCAAGTAAGCAAAAATATCGCAATGACTACATCTCAATAAACACCAGCAGCTCCTTATTACTTTCAAGACCAAAGATCAAACCCTCTGTTTACCTTTCAAAGACCTTCACAACCTGACCACCTCCTACCTTATCTTGTTTCTTAACTCCTAATCTCTCCCATGTACTCTGTGATTCAGAGATATGGTCTTTTTTATTTTTATTGAACAAAATACTCCATCACACTAATCTGAGAATTTTTGCTGATTATTCTCCCATGCCTGGAATGTGCTCCCTCATCTCCACCTCATAGCTTCTCTGGCTTTCTCCAAGTTTCAACTAAAAAGTCTCACTTTCTGTGAGAAGCTTTTCCCAGTCCTCTTAATTGCATTACTTTTCCTATGATATGGCCCCCAATTTATCCTTTGCATGTCTTTTTTGTACATTTTTGTTTTCATGTTATCTCCTCCAATAGCTTATTCATTCTTCGAGAACAGGGATTTTTTTTTTGTTTTTCTTAGTATCCTCATACCTTAGTATAGTGCCTGCCATACAGTAGGTATTTAATAAGTGCTAGTTGATTGACTGATATTCTATCCTAATATTTTTCTATCTCTCTATTATGAGAATAAAGATAGGTTTCATTATCTATTTCCCAGGACCTTTGATAATTTTTCATTTATTTACTCAGATTTAACTTCCGTTTAGTGAGCTTTACATTTGCATTGTTGCAGCTATTGTATACATAGTTTTTTTCTTTGTTTTGATTATTTCACATTGTATCAGAAGCTTGGAACAGTGCCCCTTCACTCCAGAGGCACAGCTCAACTTTAAAAGTGATCAAAAAGACTGGAAAATGAGCAAAAATGAAAAAGAAAAGAATATAATCATATAAAATTATAGAGACAGGTAAGATCAAAACACAAACTTAGAAGTAAAAAACAATATAAAAACGCCTTCCAAGAAAAATGGAATTGATCTCAGGCCCAAAAAGAATTCCTACAAGAGCTCAAAAAGGATTTACAAATCAAATAAGAGAGATAGAAAAAAATTGGTGAAGAAATAAGAATGATGCAATAGAATCATGAACAAAAGAGTCAATAGTTAGATAAAGGAAGAAAGAAAAAGATGTACAAAAATTTACTGATGAAAACATCTTCTTAAAAAGTTGAATTGACCAGATGGAAAATGAGGTTAAAATGCGAACTGAAGAAAATAACTCCTTAAAAATTAGAATTGGACAAGTGGAAGCTAATGACTCTATGAGACATCAAGAATCAATCAACCAAAATCAAAATAATGAAAAAAATAGAAGAAAATGTAAAATATCTCTTTGTAAAAGCAACTGGGTTGGAAAATAGATCCAAGAGATAATTTAAGGATTATTGGACTACCTGAAAGCCATGGTTTTAAAAAGTACCTGGACATCAAAATTCAAGAAATTATCGAAGAAAACTGCCTAGAACCACAGAGTAGCCACTGAAACAGTCCACTGATCACCTCTTGAAAGAGATCTCAAAATGAAAACTACCAGAAACATTATGGTCAAATTTCAGGACTCCCAGGTCAAGGAGAAAATATTGCAAGCAGTCAGAAAGAAACAATCCTAATGCATAATCACAGTAGGGATTATACAGGATTTAGTAACTTCTACATTAAGTATCAGAGGGCATGGAACATTCTGGAAGACAAAGGAGCTAGGAATACAGTCAAGAATCACCTTCCCAGTGAAACTGAGCACAGTCCTTTAGTAATTCAATGAAACAGAAGACTTTCAACCTTTCTTGGTTGAGAAAAAAAACTAAACAAAAAATGTGATTCTCAAAAATAAGAATATATAGAGTTCATGGTTGAACTTGTCTCCCCCTCAAAAAAAACCCCAATATGTTTAGTAGATGATAGACCCAATCTGTTGTAATTAGGGAAAGCCTTGACCACCACACAGGGTCACACAGGGCACAGGTCTTCAAACTATTCAGTAAAGAGAAAACATAAATACAATGAAATAGAGTATTAGAGGTGGGAATAGCAACTATGATTACAAAATTGGAATAGATTTGTATAAGTGAATCATTCCTCATCGTAAGACAACTGTACATAAAAACCTGTAATAAACACATTCAGATACTGTGACCTGGCTTGGCCACCTGACTGTTTTATGTGGGAGAAGTTACTGTTGAATAAAACATTGCTGTGCTCCACATTTGGAATGTTCACAGGACCATGTGACCTAGGCAGATCCTTCTCTTGAGATAATATTCTTTATGGTCCATTTGTGTGAGCCAGTTTTATCTTTCCAAACATACCCATTCATGTTTGGTCCCTGGATCAAGCTGTTATTAGTATGTTTCCAGGAGATTGAGGATATCTTGGATATATTGGTCTGGGTGTATCTGCAGGTATGAGGAAATAGCTAGAAACTTAGCCATTTAGATTACAAGGTATAGCCACTGTTGAAACCTGATTCCAAAGTATTCTAAATTAGCTCTTGCCAAAAAAAAAAAGTAACTGTGAAGTGCCTTCTCTCTCTAACCTTCAGATGCATGCAATCTGGAGAGAAGAAGTTAGTACTCTCACACTAGATCTCAGTCCTGTGTTATAGCTAAAAACTGAGTCCTTCATCATTTTTATAATTTGGATTGCTTTTGCCCACAATGGCCAATGCTGAAATTAATTTGACGCCATTCTACTCACTCATTTATCTTTAAAGATCTCTCTGCAGTATATTTCCACTGGCTTAGCATTTTGGCACTCATTGTCATCTGCAAACTTGAAGATTTTGCTGCACACTTTTTCTTTTAAATTATTTATGAAAACATCATGCGGCCATTTCAGTAGTGATCTCTGAGAAACCCCAATGTTGACATGTCTCCATCCAGAGAAATGTATATTTATTCCTTCTCTTTGCTTTCTGTTACTAAAGTAATTTCCCCACCCATGATAATACTCTCTTCCAATTCTGCCCCTTCTTCAACATATAACCAATACCATCGTAACTCCATTTTTTAAAATAACCTTTTGTGTACAACCTTGCCAGGGGCTTATTGAAAGTCTAAATAAATTATATCCAGTGGTTTTTCCTTGTCCACCTGCTTTTATGCTCTTTTCAAGTTTCTGAGTAAGGCAAGATTTCCCTTTATACACACTATATTGCCTTTACCCCAAGAGATCACATCCTCAAATGTTTAGCAATTCTAACTTTTTTGGGAGATTACGCCAAGTTGCCCGGTTGGGGAGTAAGACTCATCAGCTTATTTTCACCACCTTCTGTAGAATTTCAGGTGAGCATAGGGAGTCACATTTACCAGTATTCTGGGCTAATTGTGATGGGATAAGGACCCACTAGACATGCCAGATATTTTCAGTGAAAAGTAGCCAAATGCAATAAAGTATACTCTGATGGAAAATGGATACTTGTGAGGAAAATATAAGGAGAAAAGGTTGTGTGATTAACAAGAAGAAAGGATATCTTGAATAGTTGGAGATTACCAACCCTAATTGGAACAGGCTGACTAAAATCATAGCATGAATCAGTTACTCCCCGAGTATTATTGCTATTAGCTGACTGTATTAACATAGACCAGAGTTTCCTAATGTGGGTTCTGTGAACTGTAAGGGGTGGATATGTGAATTGCCCAGTAGGTGATGTATGTCCACATGGATCTCTCTAGACTACTATTCATGGAGGCGTGAATAGATATTTCTGGAATGTTCTCTACCCTTTCCACCCTTCTTCAAGGGAGACTTTGATTCCTGCTAGGAAGAAAAGTAGGAGATTGACACCAGAGACTGGCCATTTTGCTCTCCTCAGATAAAATATACTAGGCTAGAATTATATCTATCCACTCTCTCCTATCCACTCTGGAGTGGGGAAAATAATTTTTAAGCTTCAAGCTGAGTTCCTTATTACTCTCTCTTAATGGGATAGAGGTAACCCCAAGGTAAATATCCAAGTCTTGACAACCTTCCCATCAAATATTATTTCCTCATAGATTATACATGTGACAAATGGCAAATAAATATATTTATCCTAGCCAATAGCAAACAGAAATCAGAGAAGTTATACAAATGAGAATATATTAGATTATTCACAGCTCCCTCATTGGAACCCTGCTATCTCAGTTCAATCAAGAGTCCTAGGTTTCATCCAAAGGAAGAGTTTCTACTGTAGCAAGCTGAAAATAAGGACACAATCAAAATTTTGGCTCTTATACATGCTGACTTCTTCCCAGAGTCTTTTTCTCCCTTCAGGGGCATGAAGAAAATCTGGAACCATGTGTCCCCATTCTTAAAGCTACAAGTCAGAAAGTGACTAGGATTGCTTTTCCCCTCAGTCAGGTGTAGTGCGCATTGAGTAATCAGTGTCTACCATTGAGAGGGGTCTTATACAAATGGTCTTGGAGCTCTGGGTTGCATTTTAGAAATATTTTTATAATTGTATTTCACTATAATCCTATATAGTTCATTTATGCATGTAAAAAAATATTCTGAGAAGAGATCCATAGTCTTCACCAGACTTCAAAATGTGATGAATGAAACAAAAAAAGGTTTAAGAACTTCCAGCATAAACCTATTCCTCCTGTCTCTTAAGAGACTCTTCATCAATAAATTATGGGATGGCATAACTGCATACTTAATAGACAGATTGCATAAGAAAATATGATGGGATACAAACCACAAGAATAAAGTAGGTATGATCAACATGAGGAAAATGTGGATTCCAAAACCTCTGTGACTGCTGCCATCACAGGGCACTGCTTGCTCCCATGGATAAGGTGAGTTAGGTGGCACAATAGTCAGACAAATAAGCATTTATTAAGCACTTACTATGTACAAGTACTATGATAAGCACTGCCAGCACAAAAAGAGGCAAAAACATAGCCCCTTAGTCTCAAGGATGTCACATTCTAAGGGGGAAAATCACATGTAAACAAGTAGATATTCTGTGTGTGTGTGCACATGCTGTATATAGAGGTTATATACTATGTAATTGGAAGATAATCTCAGAGGGAAGGGGCTAGCAGCAAGAGAGCTGGGAATGGTCAACAGCCAAAGGTAGGATTTGAGTTGAGTACTGAAGCATGGAAATCAGAAGGCTGAGTTATAGAGATCGAGCCATCCGGGACAGGCAGTGAAAAGGCTCAGAATTGAGAGACAGAGTGCTGTGTGCCAAAAACTACAAATAAGCCACTATAGCTGGATAGCAGAGTCTGAGAAGGAGAGTAAAGTGCAAGAATAGAAAGGTTAGGAAGGGCGCAGGTTGTTAAGATCTTTAAATGGCAAACAGCATTTTCCATTTGGCCCTGAGAGTAATGGGGAGTTCCTGGAGTTTATTGGGTGAGGTTTGGGGATGGCATAAAGTCAGAAATGAACTTTAGGGGGAAAAAAATAACAACTTTGACAGCAGAGAGGTTGAATCGAAATGAGGGAGAACTTGAGGCAAGGAGACCAATCAAAAGACTATTATTGTAACAGGTATAAGTTTGTGAGAACTTGAACCTGAAAGACAGCTGTGTGATTGGAGAATAGGGGATATATGAAGGCGATGTTGTGAAGGTAGAAACAATGATTTAATAGCATATTAATAGACTGTAACTTTAAAAGTCTCAATCTCTACATAACACTGTGACCCCAACTTTCTAAAAGAGAGGTGTCAAACTCACAGCTCAGCCACAAAACTCCCTAGTATAGCACTAATCAGATTAAAATATAATTCAGAAATTTTTAACAAAATAAATAAAAATGCAATGCGACGTAGATAATTTAATCTGAGTTTTTTAAAAGTCAATACGCTACAAATTTTACACCACTGGAAAGGGATATGGTAAAAGCAAGTCACAGTTGGAGCAAGCTTTCAAGGGGTGAATAGACACAGTGGTTGTTTATAAAGACAGAGTACACATTCAAAAGATCTTGACAGTTTCATCGAATTCTTATAAAGTTCTAAGATAGATGCCTTCTCCAGCTTGTCAATTAAGTATAAACTACATTTTGCATGAATAGCTAGGTGGCACAATGGATAGAGTGCTGGAATCAGGAAGACTCAACAAGTTCAAATCCAGCCTGAGACACTTCCTAGCTATGTGACCCTGGGCAAGTCACTTGACCTTGTGTGTCTTAGTTTCCTCATTTGTAAAATGAGCTGGAGAAGGAAACGGTGAACACCTATAATATCTAATGATACCTCTAGTGCTTATCTCATAGAAGGGGTAGCACAGGTATAGTCATTGTTATTTTTGTGAGGTTGAAATGTGATACCGTATACACAGTGCTTTGTAAACCTTCTCCACATAGGTTAGGCTAAAAGGTGACAAAGCTGGACTTGATTGGCCTGGAGGTGGGGGTGGTGCAGCTCAAGCTGCCTTGTTTTGATGAAGTTTCCTGTATGGCTGTATGGCTTCCTGACCCACTGGATGTCCCTCAGACATGTCAGAAGTCCTGGGATCATACTATCCTCTACATGCTGCCCTGTTAATCATTCATTTTTCCATATAGAGACAGAGGACCACATTTTCCCTCACTAAGTACTACTCTATCTTTTTTGAATATCCTTTCAATGCTTGTGTTAGTAGACATCCTTTTTAAAAAGTCTGTTTAATGACTTTTGAGTGCCTTATTTTGTCTCAAAATCTTCAACCTTGGGACAAGAAATTTGCCCCTGCTAAACAACAACTGCATCCTCATTTCCCTGACAAATCCAGGGTCCAACCTCCCAGAAGTCATACCTGTGATGAATCAATATGACCTCAGGAAGGGGAAGTGTTTCTTTAAATTTATTTTTTTTCAATTCACAGAAGAAATTAAATTAAACCTTTCCATAATACGGTACAATAAAAAAAGATGATTGCACATGAAATTGCAAATTTACCATGTACAACTTACTATTCTCTCCAAATATACAGCAAAGTTATCATGTAAATTTCTTTTTTTCCCTTTTTTCTTCTTCTTCCCCTCCACCCTAAAGATGGCTGGCTACACAAACTGGTACATATATATATATATATATGTGTGTGTGTGTGTGTGTGTGTGTGTGTGTGTGTGTATGTGTGTGTGTACGTGTGTGTATGTATTCATGCATGCATGTGTGTAAAATTATTCTATATACCTATTTATCAATTCTTTCTCTAGATGCAGATAGTATCTTTTTTCATGGGTCCTTTATAATTTTTTTATTTCTAATAGTCAAAATTACAACTCACTCAAAGTTGTTCTTAAAACAATATTGTTATTACTGTATACAGTGTTTGCTTGGTTCTGCTTACTTCTCTCTTTATCATTTTGCACAATTCTTTCTTTGCCTTTCTAAGATAATTGAGTTCATCATTTCTATAGCACAGTAATATTGCATCACAACTATACACCATGACTTCTTCAGCTATTCCCCAATTGATGGGGATCCTTTCAATTTCTGAGAGCCTCTATTCAGTTATAATTCTTATTTGCACATTTTCCTCTATCTTATTTTTACTGTTTTCTTTCTCAGCCTCTCTTTTTTCCCTATCCCTGTTGCCTTATCTTCTCCCCCCTTCACCTCCCCACTTCACCCACCCCCTCCAAGATTTCCCTTTGCTCCCATCCCTTGACAGCCTCAAGAAATTTCACCTCAAGGAATTTTCAGTTCATGAATTTTACCTCACAAACTTTCATCTAAGCAAGAGCTTTTCAGTCCAGTAGTTTACTGGATTCAGACTTCAGGAATACATAGCTCATCCATGCTTTGGACATGATTCCAGCTGATCCACATCTGTCCTTCCTCATTCCTTCAGTTACCTCAGTCTTAAGGTCCTTACCTCCTCCCCAGGTTCTATATACTCTGGAGAAATAACTCAGGTGCCCCTCAATTTGCAGACTTTCTCCCAGAATGGACGGAACATCTCCTTCTGAGAAAGGACCTGGCACGCCAAAGAATGGTATTGTTTTGGGGGTTTGGGGGGTTTTTTGGGTGTGTAAATTAATTTGTTTTCAGTTTTCAACAATCACTTCCATAAATTTTAAATTTTCTCACCCTCTCTCCCCAAGATGGCATGCAATCTTATATGGGTTCTACCCATACGTTCTTATTAAACAGATTTTCACATTGGTCACGTTACATAGAAGAATTAAAATGAATGGGAGAAACCATGGGAAAAAAACAAAACATAAAAAAAGAAGAATCCAAGAGTGGTACTGTTAAGAGGTGCCTTGCTTTCTATCAGCATGGAGGAGATGTTGCTTTATAACTTGATGAATGTATATTTACTTGGAAGAAAAAAACTCCCCAGTTGACTTGGTGGCAATTCTGAGTCATTGGATGAAGGTGAGGGAGAATTTTTTTTTAGCCCCTGTAGAAGTAGGAGGCAGTTTCTCTTTGGAAGCCACTAAGAGAGTAAAGATTTGGTATCATCCCCCTGATGTAGTTCTCAGGGAAGGAGAGGTAATGGTGGAAGATACAGGAAGAACCATAGGTATCAACTTAAATCCTAGCACAGGTTGCATGCAAGAAGCTTATGATCTCAGTCACTTTACTATAGATGACCTTGATGGTTTATGAAAAGTTCTTCACTGTGCTGGGACTCTGATATTGCTTCTACTCATCAATTCTTCTTTACTACCTTGCATCAGGAAACCTGCTGTGAACTACAAAGATTCAGTATCATCCACCACATGGGCCAGATCATTGAGATCTGACACTCTGAAAGGGAGATTAAGAGCCTAGAATTTCTGGCTTTTGTTCCTAGCTGGTTTTTTTTTTTTTTTGCTTTTTTCTTCCTTCTTTTGTCAAATAGTGAATCCTTACCACGGTAACTTGAGTCTTTGGTTTTATCTAACACTCTGCTCCTCTGTCTGCTTGCATCTGGATGTTATGTACCTAATGTACTGATTGATCACTCTATATTTTAATGCATACCAAATCATTTTAATGATTACTGCTTATAACTTGAGTTCTGGTACTGATAGAAACCTTTCCTTCTCATTTTTTTTTATTATTACTCTTGATTTACTTGACAATTTGTTCTTCCATGTAAATTTCATTATTATGTTTCTAGTTCTATAAATATTCCTTTGATATTTTGATATAGCATTGAATTAATTAAGAAAAATTATTTAAGTTCTATTGAGTAATATTGTCATTTTATTTTATAGGCTCAACCTATCTATAAATAGCCAATGTTTCTCTAATTTATTTTTGCAAGTGATATAGAGGTACTCTTCCTTTGCCACCATCCCCTCAATTGTCCTGGATATCTCAGGTTAGTCCTCATGTCTTCTATTGTGTGAATTAAAATAAGTATGAATGAAATAATAGAACAAAAAACCTATTGATTTCTATGGAAACCTCAAATTCCCCCAAAACAGCTGCAATGAACTGGGATAGCTTTAAGAGGAAAGAAATTCAGAAGATGAAGGAAGACAAGAAAGATATCTTGAACATAATGAACAATTATGAAGAAAGCCAAGGAGGCAGAAGAATGCCCTAAGTGTCTGGGGCAGAGTGGTCTAGTTTAACTAGGGTGTAAAGTGAATGAATGAATATTGGCAATACAACATGACTGGGGTCAGATTATGGAAGGCCTTGAATCTCAGTCGAAGAAGTCTGAATTTTACCCAGTAGGCAAGTGGGATCCAGTAAAGAACTTTGAACAGAGAAGTAAAAAGACCTAATCAATGCAAAAGAGAAATCATTTTGGTTGTAATGTGAAAAACAGATTAGAGGTGGTTTGAGTATAGAGGCAGAAGACTTATTTGCATAGATCCCAGCTACTGGATAAGAATCAATTATTCAGCAAAAACTGTTAGGAAAACTAGAAAGCATTTCAGGCAGAAACTAAGTATATAGACCAACAATCTTACAATGTATACTAAAAAATGGGTACATCACTCAGATATAAACAGTGGTATCATAAACTAATTGACGGAAGTAAGAAAATGCCTTTTAGATCTATGGATGTGGAAGAGTTAATGCCTAAACAAAGGATGGAGAAGATCACAGAAGATAAAGTGGACAATTTTGATTATATAATATATTTTAAATTAAGCAAACAAAACCAATGCAGTGAAGATTAGAAGGGAAACAGTTAACTGGTGCAAAAATTTTTGCAGCAACCTTTTCTGTCATACCAAGATATATGAAGAACTAATTCAAATTTAGAAAAATAAGAGCCATTCCCCCTAATTGAAAAATGGTCAAAATATAGGAACAGGCAGTTTTCTAAGGAAGAAATTCAAGCTATCAATAGTCATGTGGGGAAAAAAAGACATGTACCAAATCACTAATAACAGAGAAATACAAATTAACAACAAGTTTGAGATTCTATCTCACAACCATCTAATGAGCAAACAGGAAAAAGATAAATACTTGAAGGCCTATGATACAGCAGGCATTAATGCACTGTTGGTAGATCTGTGTATTGGTTTAACCATGCTGAAAACAATTTGGAACTATGACCCCAAAGTTACCAAAATACAAATACCCTTTAATACAGCAATACTAGTAACACTAAGCCTATGTCCAAAAGAGCTTGAAGTAGGAAATTACCTATATGTATGAAAGTCATTGGAAAATAAGGGGATGCCCATCAACTAGGAAATAGCTGATCAAATTAGTGTATGTGAATGTAATAGAATACTGTGTGACAAGAAATGATAAAGACAACAGTTTCAGAGAAACCTGGGAAGACCTATGAACTGATGAGTTAAATAAGTAGGACCAGGAGAACAATTTATATCATAAATAGCTTTAATTGTAAAGATGAATAACTTTGAAAGACTTAGGAACTCTGATCAGTGCAATAATCAACCGTGATCCCAAAGGTCTGATGATAAAGCACACTACCCACATCCTGTAAAGAGGTGATGTAATCAGGAGGAAGACTGGGACATTTTTTTACATGGTCAATGCAGGAATTAGTTTTGTTTAACTATCATATTTGTTATGTGTTTCAATTTTATTTTTATTTTTTCAATGGGGAAAGCGAGGTGGGAGGGGAAAAATAGATTTACTTAATTTCAAAATAAAATTCTTTTTTAAAAAAGACAATAAAATGAAGCTATAGCTATAACTCAAACAGGAGGTAATGAGGGCATGCACTAGAGTGGGGAGCCATGGGGATGAAAAAGAGATGAATATAATAGATGTCATACAGATGAAATAAAAATGACTAGGTAATCAATAGATCATAAGAAGTTAGGAGAGGTATTAGTCAAAGAGAATGGATAGTGAATTAGTAGAAGCAACTTTTCCCATTGAATTTAGGAGGGATGAGAGAGTGGTCAGTTAAGATGGTGAGGTCAAGAGAAAAAAATTTAATTATTGGAGAAATGTAAGAATGTTTGTAAGTAGATAGAGAAAAGAGAGTAGAGAGACTGAAGATATATAAAAAAGAAAAGTATTAGGAACCTTCTTACCTATCCATGCTTAATAATATTGTAATTTTTCAACTGAAATTGAGTTGCCTTCCAGCTGTTTGGGATGGGGAAATATGATGGCTGATCATCCCACCCACACTGAAAGTAGATGCAAAGTAACTTGGGGGAAAAAATCTCTAGCAATAAAAGATCAGGAAAAGCTTCATTTAAAGGGTATGCTTTATCTGAGACTTAAACAGAGGCAAAGATTCCAGGAGGTGGTACTGAAGAATGAAAGTATCCTAGGCATGGGGCTACCAATTTGCTCAAAGACATTGAAGCAAGAAATAAAATATCTTGTCTGGGGAAAGGCAAGTAAGTCAGCTTAGCTGGGATGGAGAGAGACAGAGACAGACACAAAGACAGGCAGACAGAGATAGAGACAGACAGGGACAGTATCATGTGAAATGTCTGGCAAAATAGGCTGTAATCATATAGTAAAAGGTTTTAATGTCAAGCAAAGGAGTTTGTGTTTTACCCTACGGGCAAGAAGAAACAAAGCTTTTTAAGCAGGGGCATGAAATGGTCCTAACTGTTTTTTAGGAATTTCAGTTTCACAGCTGTGTGAAGGATGGGTTGAAGATGTGTATATTTGTGGCAGAGTGACCCCAGTTTTACAGAGGTGATGTTTTATAGCAGTTATTCTCTTATCTTGCCATCTTAGTAAATGCCATTGTTTAAAGTGAATTAAATCTACTGGTTGATTGTTAAAGGGAGCAATGCTGGTTGGGGCTCATGAGCTATATAGTATAAGGAGTAGCCACCAAGAGGATTACCTATAGAACACGAGGTAGCAGCTAACTTTCAGAACTCAAATTATGAATACAAGTGTAAGTTTGGGGAATTATCCAGAGTAGGTATTACAATAGAATGTGAAGTTCTGGTGTTTGGATTACCCTGAATGACATCACAAACTTCTGGTTCTTGATAGTAAGTATATGGAAAGCTTTGAGTGGAACACAATTTGATTTGGGGGAAGAGAAGGAATAACTGATAAGAAAGGTTTAGAAAGATCAAGCCAGATGAAATATACTAATGCCAAGATCCTAATTAACAGGATGGATACATTTGAATAACTGGAAGTTCATGTCAGAGACCAAATCAGAGGATCTTGACAGTAATATCAGCTTTGTCTCATTTTCCACCTTCACAGTACATATTCTAATGTATGTATACAAACATTTGTAGAACAAACCCAAGTCCTGGCTCTAAGAACTGTCAGAAGTGCCCTGTACATGTTATTCTTATGTGCCTTCTTCAGCAGTGTCTATAGTGGCTTCTAAACTCAAGATTTTATCCTCATTGTTTGGGGAGCAATTTTCCCTCCAGGTTAACAATTCTGACAGGAACATTTCTCTAGGAGCTGGCCATGCACTCAGATACTTTCCAACTGGATATGTGCTCCTCTGGCCCCTTGCTGAAGGACATGCATGAACATAGCATCTCCTATTTGGTCCCTTGGTCTCTGTGACTAGACTGTTGGGTCAAAGATGGTTGACAACTGAGCAAGAGAGAAACATTCCTTAGGTGGTCTAAAAAATCTATAGAAAGTCTCCACCCTATGTCTTTGGGACCATCTTCACTTGGGATAGATCCAAGATCAGTTCTCACTTGGACTTCCAGCAAGTGGGAGAAGCAATGTCTCTCTCCGCCCCAGAC
The DNA here is from genome assembly GCA_028658325.1 of Potorous gilbertii. Classification (NCBI taxonomy): domain Eukaryota; kingdom Metazoa; phylum Chordata; class Mammalia; order Diprotodontia; family Potoroidae; genus Potorous; species Potorous gilbertii. The sequence goes on along the minus strand of CM053772.1, from coordinate 86,535,827 downwards.
TTCCAATAGTAAAGGTAGTTACAACTCCAAGAATTGATGAAGTGTCATGTACTCAAGTCATAGCCACCATTGTGCTGGGAAAGGGGGAAGATGGGGGGAGAGTAGGAAGAAGAGATCTCCCACTTGTTTCTATGTTATTTTCTCTAGATATCCCTGTGTTCTCCGATGTTGCATATTTTCTTAGAGATTTGCAAATGGGCCATACTGCAAACTGGAAAAAGTCATAAGAAAGGGACCATGATGATTCTGCATGTTTTCATTCATAGAACTAGAAGTGACCCTACAGGTCATGCAAAATTTCCTCATTTTGCAGATGAGAAAACTAGAGCCCCAAAAGGTTACATGATTTACTCAAGGTCAGATGGTTGTAAGTGATAGAGATAGGACTTAAAGTCAGGCCTTCTGACGTCAAATCCAGTTTTCTTCCCACTACCATGAATCTGTGTCCTTGATAACACCTTCTGAGCTCTGTACCATTCTCTCAGAGGTCTCAGAGGCATGGCACCAATAAAGGTCTTGGTAAAGATGGCACCTCAGATACCTTGTGGCAGAAAGATAATCAATCTCACTCCTTTCAGAATAGAAGCACTACAGGAAGGATCAGCCTCGGTAGGGATGGCATAAGGTTGTACATGAGGAACAACAGAAAGAGTTAGAGGATAAAAATATTTTTGGAAAATGGAAATGCTATGGAAACTCTGAGAGGAAATTCTATACTTACAATAACAAAAAGTTAACAATAGGAATGTAGTAGAGACTGACTGACTAGGAGGATGAGGCTGAAATAGAGATATTAAATGCAATTAAGGAAGCAACAAAATTAGACCAGATAGTAATGATAGGGAACTTTAATTACTCCACCATAGATTAACTGAATGTCTCATTAGAATCAGAGATAAAGGTGAGGTTTTTAGATAGAACGAAGCGCTGTTCCCTGGAAAAGGTAGCTCAAGAAACCATGAAGGTATTCTGTGTCTTGGACTTACTCCTGACTAATAAATAGGAGCTGGTCCTGGATGCAATGGTAAGTGAGGTAGTTAGTAATGAAGAGAACAGTATAAAATGCTTGAGCTCAGTGGGAAAGGGGACACCCAAGAAATCCCCTATGCAGTTTTTGAAAAGGGAACCCTGATGAATAGGAGGTGGGAATTAGGAAGGAAAGAAAGTGAAAGGTAGAATTTTAAAGTCAATAACCTGCCATGGGCCCAGAGACTATTTAAAAACACTTTATTTAAGTGCACAGCAGAGAACAAAAGAAAACCTACAAGAAAGCAAAGAAAATCTGGGAAGCTTTGAAAACAAAGTGTAGTATTTATTACATGGACTTTCTTGAAATGGAAATGTGTTGTTTTATATTGAATCCTCTCATGTTCTGTTGTGTACATGGCAATTATTTTTATTCTCTTCTCATTTTGTATTTAAGTTTAAAATAAATTTTTAAAATTGTTCTATAAAACACCTTATTTAGAGTCTCAGAGAAAGAAAATAAACATGTAGGCTGAAGGCGAAATATAACAGGCTCTCAAAAAAAGGAAATCCTTGCACGGTACTGACAGAGTCAGGGAGGTTAGTGCAGGAAAGAAATTATCATTTGAAAAATAGAACAGCAGTTCAAGGGAAAAATAGGAAAGCTAAGTGTACATGTTAGACATAAACCAAAAATGAGGTAGGTTCCAAAAAGATTCTCAAAACACCTTGCAAGGGTATGAGGGGAAAAAAATAATAAAAAGTGCAATAGACACATAGACAGATATCAAATAGCTTTCTTGCTAATGGTATTATCAAAGGAATACTCAGAGACAAAAAGAAATAGCTGAAGCACTTAATGGTCTCTTCATCTCAAAGATTGAGGAAAATATTAGGAAGATTCTCTCTCCCAAATTACCCCATAACATACACAGGCTTGAGGGACTAGATCAAATAATGGTTAATATTTGAGATGCTCGAAGGCAAATTAAAAAAAGTAAATATACATAAAACACCAGGACCAGATGGTATCCACCTGAGAGTTCTGAAGGAACTCAAGGATGAAATGGGGGAACCGTTGGCCAAAATGTATAACCTATTGTTACAAATGACCACTGTACCAGAGGACTGCTTGGCTGCCAATGTGACCCCTGCTCAGAAGAGCTCCGGAGAGCATCTTGGAAATTATAAAACAGTGAGGTACTGAGTAAGCTGAGGAAATCTGGGATAAAACATAAGATCACTGAATGGGAATAAATGAATTGATTGCTGAATGAATGAATGAATGAAAAAGCACTTTAAAAAACATTATTGTTATGTGCAAAACACTGTGCTTAGTACCAGGGATACTGGTAGGAAAAGAAGATAATCTCTGTTCTCAAAGAGCACAATGGACAATTGACTAGAAACAGAGGAAAATGCCAACATCAGGAAAAAGAGCAATAACTCAGGCATATGGTTGCCTGGTGGGGTGGGGAACCTGAAAAGATAGACCCACTGCCAAGGGAAAAACTGTCCTTTGTTCTCCAAGAAGGCCAGCAATGTCACGAGGATGATGTCCTGACTTGCAATTGAATTAGATTGAAGTGAGGCAGAACTGTGCCAAGTCACCAACCTCACTCTGTCCTCTAGAGTCATCAGAGTCCAGCAGCAAGACATAAATCAAGAAGGCTGGCAATGGCCCCGGATGCAGTGGGAGGTCTTGGTCTTTTTAAGCTAAGCTCTTTCTCAGGTCTCAGTTTGTCCAAGGTGATGCCCATTTGGTCATTAAGGCTAGGTAAGAATTGAGGTAAAAGATGACCTACTTTGCCTTCACAAAAGAAACAAACTCGGAGGGGAAGTCCCCATGAGTTTCTCCATAGGGAAAGAGGGAGAGCCTGGATCCTGTACATTTGAAACATGAATCTAGCCAGTAGGAGAAAAGGGAAAAGGGGCATTGATGGGAACTTGGAGGGGAAGGTGGGATGCTACAGTGGCCTAGGGATGGCCTTGGTGCCAAGCAATATTTTCCACATATCTAATTCATTCGTGTTCTTTCCAGAATAAGAACACATTTAGTTTTGCTTTCATATGTATATATAAATATATATGTACACACATATACATGTACACATGTACACATATAAATATAGGTATATATACACGTATATGGATATACATGTATATGGATATACATGCATGTGTACATATGTGTATGTGTGTTTATATACGTGTATGTGTGTTTATATATGTGTCTATGTATGCATATGTAGTCATAGATTTAGAATTGTGAGAGATGTGGGAAGTCATCTTGAACAATCTCTTTAACCTTTCAGGTGAAGCAACTGACACTGGGAATAAGGGATACAGACCTGCCTAAGGTCACACAGTGGCTGAGATTTGAACCCGGGTCTTCTAACTCTAAATTGCTCCCTCTACTCTACCAGATTATGTCTCACTGTCTGAATAAGTTTATACTGACTATACCATATTGTTCTACTGAGTTTATGGAGTTGCAAGTCTGAGAAGTAATATAAAAAATCAAGATAACAGATTGACTTTTTAATATATTTTTGAGAGGCTAAATGGTTATGTAGATAAAGTGCACTGATGGAAATTATTTAGACTTTCAAAAAGCCTTTGACAGGATTCTACACTAAAGGATATTAAAAAAAATGAGTCACCATGGGATTGGGGGCAGGGGAAGGTGAAGGATTGTTTTGTTATGACTTTAAAGACTAAGAGTCAAGGTTGTGGGAAATGGACACTTCTGTAGGCATTTAAAGAATAGGATTGTTTAGGAATCCATGCTAAGATTGGTTTCAATATCTTTATGAGTGATCAATGGATGGAGTACCTCATGAAATCTTCTAGTTTCCAGGTGACACTGAAATCGTCCAGGAAGTGAAGAGTTAAGTGAGGAGTAAGGATTGACAACAGGAAGATCTTATCTGTGCAAGTGGGCAGAAAAGTGCTAGATGAGTTTTAATGTGGGCAAGTGCAAGGTAATGCATTTTAGGGAAATGGGAATGAGGGTAGATTGTTCCCTGTGGATATCAGATCAGTGTGCTGCTGTAGCCAAGAAGGACCATAGAGTGTTGAGATCCATCAAGAAAGATATTAATAAAACAGAAAGCATCATCCCATTGTTACAAAAATCTGCAGTTACTTCTGCAGCTATGACTCTGTAGGCATGGAGTGAGCAAACAGACCCTTGTTTATCAAATCCCCAAATATTAGAATAAGTTACATTTATATACATAACTGGAGTTTTTAAAAAGCGTGGCTCTGTTTCAATGGAAAGAGGACTGGTTAGAATCAGAAACTGCATTCGAATTCTGTTTCTGTCGGTCATTACCTATGGGATCTTTGATAAGTCACCTGACTCTCATCTGTAGTCAGGGGGAGGCAGGCTGTGCTATGTGACCTCTAAGGTCCTTTCTAGTTCTCAGTCTTTGTCATAACCCTTTGAAGTTGGCAGTTTGGGTGTGATGATCACCCTTCACAGATGGGGAAGGTACATGATGTTGTCCACTATCGCACAAGAAATCATTGCAGGAGCTGAGTCAAACCTTGGCGTTTTTTATGCCAATTCTAGTATTGCTGCTTTTTCACCACAGCAGTATTCTTAATAGATTGGAAGGGATAAAATCAGGACAAATCTACTTTTCACATGTTGGGTAATAAATGTATCATTTCCTAGAGTATTTGAATGTCTTTTCTCCCTTCACTTTGTTCCTGCATTATATTTTGTGAATATGACTTATCCCTCTCCAGTAAACTGTAAATTACTTGAGGGCAAGGACAGTCATTTTTAATCTTTACGCCACAGAGGTAGTACAGTGCTTTGCATGCAACAGGTAATTAGTAAATTTTTTTAAGTTGACTAGGATCCTCCATGTTCTGGTATTATGGGATTACCAAAAGTCCTCAGTTGGATTTTATGAAACCAGTAGATATTTGAGGGAAATTCAAATAATGGAGAGGTTTTTAACCTAGTGTCCCTAAACTGTCTAAATGGATAACTATTTCAATTTAACTGGTTTCTTTTGTATTCCTATATATTTGAAAACATTATTGTGAGAAGGAAGGCAATAAGCATTTACATTGCACTTACCACATGCCAGGCGCTGGCATATAAGTGCTTTACAAATATTATCTAATTTAATCCTCACAATAACCCAATGAGGAAGGTACTGTTAATATTCCCATTTTATGATTGAAGAAATCGAGACCCCTGAGTGACTTGTCCAGGATCACAGAGTTAGGACATGTCTGAGATCATATTTGAACTGAGATAGCCATTGTGCCAACTAACTACCTCTATAGACTTTACAAGACTGACAAAAGGATCCAAGACAGGTAAAGGGCAAGAATCTGAGAAATAGCATGGTTTTTCATGATCCATCCTTTCTAAATGTCCTTTTCTATATTTGCTTTAAAAGTTTAATTTTATAATTACAATATCAAATATGCCTTTAAAAACGCACAGAGGGGATGAGAAGGTGGAAAACATTTTTTTCTCTTTGCCAGTTTCTGTATTGACATTTTATTTTACTCAAATCCTTCAAGTTGTAGCAACTACATCTTTAACTAAGCCCAGCAGAGTATGATGATAGCCAGTTTGAAAATGACCAGATGAGGGGTGTGAGGAACAGTGATCTCTAAATGGTAGACCATCTGGCCTGCTCGAGTGTTAATGGCAATGCTACTCCCCAGAGGCTAACAGATAGAAAGGATAAAAGCCTAAATGCTCCTATCCCTTACTAAGATTCTTTTAAGTTCTAATTTTATATGACTATGTGTTTCCTCCTCCCCCCTCTCATATCCTTGAGTGATATAACTCAACCCCTTATTCTTGTGTTTCTCCATGTGAACCACCAGTGTTTAGGTTAAGCTAGCTACAAGTCCTACTTTCCATGACTTGCATTTTATTTCTAAATTCCAGTTTCCCTGTTGCCCAAAATCTTGGTTCCAGGACATCACCAGGACATCCAGGGGTGATTTCTTAACCAAGTGATTGTCCCAATAGAACTTATACTGTCTTTTCCTTCTTCTTTATCCTTGTACAAGTCTGAGTTTAAGAGGAGAGTAGACAGGCAAGCTTACTTACCTTCCAGACCGTGTTCTTTGTCATCCCAATAAATACATTTCATTGGGGAAAACATTCTAAATATGATATTCCCATGAGTCACAAACAGCTGTTCTACTTTCACAGCGTCAATCTGCTCCCACATTAGTATTAACGATTGCAAGAGAATGGAGCAATATTATGTTTCAGAGCAGGAAGTCCCAGGAGAAACAGTAAGTGGTGACCTCATAGCACTTTTGGGGGAGTCTTATTATTGCTTTGGTGATCATATTAGCTAGAAGAATAACTAATATTTCAAATAAAATTTTACAGGTGCCGTGGAGCTCAAATGAGGAAAGGGAGAATGGGACTGAGATAGAGAATCTGGCCAAATCAATGATTTTGTCTTCTTCAACTTTGTTTTCTTTAATGATTTCTTATTATTTTTTGTCTTTGGTTTTTTTGAATATTTTATTTTTCCCAATTCACACGTAGAAACAATTTTTAGTGCTCTTTCTTTTTAATTTTGAGTTCCAAATTCTTTACATCCTTCCTCTCTGCCTTCTCTGACATGGTAAGCAAATTGATATAGGTTTTATAAGTATATATGCAATCATGCAAAATGTATTTTCATATTAGTCATGTTGTGAAAGAAAACACAGACCCTCCACCAAAAAGTAAAATATAATTTGCTTTGATCTGCATTCAGACTCCATCGGTTCTGATGATTTCTTTAAAAGAAGAAGGAAGAGAAGGAGAAAAAAGAAAGGATGGAAGGAAGGAAACTCTTGTTCATTGAGGTCTGCTCTTAAATTCACACACATGAAAAGCCAGTGATGGCCTTCTCCATGGTGTTTGATCTGACTGTGTCACTGGGGTATTAATGGAGTCTGAAGGTAGACTTGGATAGCTTCACTCCCTTTGCTCAGAAATAAGAATGAAGGGCTACTTCTAGGAAAGGGTCAACTCTAGATTTACTTGCCTTTAGAAGCTGAAGAGAAAGGTTTCAATGGGTGGTTTTTAATGTGGTCACGTTCACAGTATTCAAAAGGCAGAGAGAATGAACTGGACAAAATCACTTTACTTAGTCATAAAAGTCTTTCTATTTTGCATTGCCCTTATCTAACGTGAGATTGTCCCACCTCATAGCTCTCGGTGTGTTTATTGTGACCTTACTATGTTGTCCTGCTGGGCTTTATGGAGTTTTCATATTTCAGAAATGTTATAAAAATCAAGATAACAGATTACCGTTTTTTTCTTTGGTGAAATTCATTCTTAGAAAACATTTGAGAATCTCCAGGAGAGAAACAACAGGCATTGGGTATAATGATGCCACTGCAGAAGAGTTTCTATGGTGTAAAGGGAGCTAATCTTACTAGGGCAAGAGTTCAAACAGTAATTTGGACCTGCATCCATCAGCTATACTGGCTACCCTTTCATGGCAGCGAGGCTGCCTTGGGCAAAAGCAGTGTGGGGCTATTCCAGCCAGAATGGATGATAAAGAAAGAAAGAAAGCAAAATATGCTGGAAAAAAAAGTGTAGCCCTTTTCTTGGCCTCTTCAGTCAGATCCTTGATTTATATAAATGGCATAATTTTGGACTCAGAGGCAAGTAGTCATGAGTTCAAATCCTACCTTGGACATTTGGTAGCTATAAAACCCTGGGCAAGTCACTTAAGATGTTTCCTCATCTGTAAAATGGGCATGAGGAAATGGCAAACCACTCCAGTATCTTTACCAAGAAAACCCCAAATGGGGTCATGAAAAGTTGGACACGACTAAAATAACAGAAGAACCCTAGAAAGTCACTTAACCTGTTTCATCATCTGTAAAATGGGGATAAGGAAATGGTAAACCACTCCAGTATCTTTTAAAAAAAAAAATCCCAAATGGGGTCATGAAGAGCCAGACATAACTAAAACACTTAACCACCACCACACAAAAAAAAACCCCTGGGCTAGTCATTTAACTTGTTTCTTAAAATCTGTAAAATGAGAATGGTGTTAACATTCACCTCAAAGAACCATAAAGGTCAAATGAGATAACATGTAAAGCACTTTACAAACCCTTTAATTCTATATAAATGTTATTGTTATTAGTTTTCACTGTGTCTGAACTTAATCTGTCAATATTGTAATCAAAGTTATATCATAAAAGTCAATATTACAATAAAAGAATAATGCAAACTAACCCAACTCTGAATTTTTAGCTTATATCCATCTAATTGGCGGATGTAAGAAAAAACAGAAATAATGTTGGAAATGAGGAGAAGTCCTGGAAATGTTGAGCTGGTTTAACTTCTAGAAAAACACTGGAATTTTTTTTTAAGTGAGAGAACGGTTTATGCCCTTTGACACAGGGATGGGGCTATTGAACACATATCCCTGGTCAGTCAAAGACAAAGGGAAAGAGGCTATATAAACTAAAATATTTGCAGCAGCAATTTTTTTGTGGTAGCTAAAAACTGGAAACAGGGTATGTGACCATTGACTGAAGAAGGATTGAATATATTGCACCATAAACATATGACAGAAAATGATTGTGCAATGAGGGAGAGAAGAACAAATATGAAGAGTACAGAGAAATTTGGGCAGATTTATCAAACTGATGAAAACAATGGCAGAGCTATTGACCACAACCCCAGGATCACAATTAGAAATTTCCTTCTAGAAAAACAAGGAATAGAAATAAAACACGAAATGTAAAAAAACTTTAAAATTTTATAGATGGATATACACAATGACTACAATAATGTAAAAGCAAACATTAAAAATATCAGAACTTTAGTGAATCTTGACTCCATGGGACTGTTGGTGAAACCTAATTTCCTTTTCTCAGTAGTGTTCTACAAGTATAGAATGGGATGGAAAACTACTGACACAAGGTCAGTAGGTTTGTTCTTTTGCACAGCTATATTTCTTTCTCATATAGGAGTATCTTATTGGGGAGGTTTGGAGAAAATAACCATGATTGTTAAAATAAATGTTAATAAAATATTTTTGAGAAATGTGGAATTCAAAGTCTTTTAATAAAAACATTAAATCACTGCCTTTAGTAAGTATCTCAAAGACAATTAACTATTCAATTATCTAGATACCACTACTTTTAATCTTTGAAAAAAATGGAAAAGAAACCCCACTGAGTTAATATACCTTAACATATTTTAAGGAGACTATACTATAAGAAATATCTTTGTTAATGTAATTAATTTAATTGAAATGTGCCTCCTAACAAATTATTTAATTCCATTGCTGTTTGAATTGGTTGATATGAGTATAATGAACTACCATTCTTTTTAAAAATCATATTTACTGCCAAGTGATAGAAAGAAATCGGAAGAGGGATGAAAACAATTACCAGGAGGGCTTGAACAATCACAATTTACTGTGAAGAGATAAAAACCAAACACCTCAGCCGTATTATCCCCATAATTGTCTGTAGTTTACCCATCTTGTAAAATAAACGGATCATGAAATGAGAGAAAGCACGTTTCAAAACATACATCCCGGGTGTTAAAGTGATTATGCATAGACTGCCTGACTTAACTGTAAATTGTTTTGCTTTCAGTAGGATGTGAAAAAGGTATTAATTAGTAGTGATTTAGGTGAAGATTTGAATCCAATGAAATTTACCAGTTTGCTGATGTCAGCAAAGGCAGTAACCCTGCTCCTAGACTGTATTGTGGTTTGCTAATTTTTGTTGCGGGCAAAAATTTGCGGATTCTGAGATACGATGAATTTGCAAGTGGCTTACAAGTTGCATCAGTGTGCTGTCCTCTTTCAGTATCTCCAAGTGGCCAAGACAAAAGGTAGACTACATCATGTGGCTCCAGGGACTTAAAGGTAGAGGATTAGAGGAACCAGTCAAGCTGTCTCTTGCAACTTCTGAGAAATTTGTCTTTCTCTCTCTCTCTCTCTTTTTTTTTTCCCTCCTCCCAGTCATTTGCTTCCAAGGTTCTTCACCAACAGGTTCTTATCCTTAGCAGCCAAAATAATTTATTTGTTGCCATGGTTCTCCTTGGCTGAATCCTTGTGTACATCAACTCAACCCTTCTCTAGTCTGGCTCTCCATAATTCAGCTGGACTCTAATCAGAACTCACACTGCTTTTCAATCCTTGCCTTTCTGAGGGCTATGATTCTTTCTTCCTTGTGAAGCTATTCATTGAAAGTGATCAGAAGCAAATAAAATAGATCCTTGAATGCAGTTCCAGTTAAATTGGAAATATAAAGAACTCTAAAATATTTTATTCTGACCTTTGTTGAAATAAGTTTATCTTACGCAAAGAATACAAATTTTGTACTAGAATTGTATAGAATTTATATAAAATAAAAATAGCATACAGAAATCAGAAGACAGAGAAGCAGTATGACATGTTGGACAGAAAATTGGTCTCAGAGTCAGGAAGACATGGGTTCGAATCCTGTTTCTGACATAAACTGGTTATATAACACTTGGTAAGTCAATTAACCCCAGTCAGCTCACCATAAATTGTAAAGCAGGTGACCATCTGCATTGTTAGAAGAAATTTCCTTACTAGGAATTCTCTGTAACGATGTAATTAACAGGTTTGATCCAAAAAACAACCCCAAAAAACTAGTTATCAGTCAGGTTGTACATTGTTTCCATCATATGAAATCATTCACCTATTTCCTACCTGAATGTTCCATCTGGCTGCTTTTATGTATATTAAGTGTTTAACAAATGTTCGTTGAATGAATAAATGCATGAAGTCAGAAAAGCAAGAAATATTGCCTTGCACCATCACTGGTGTCCAATTAAACATTTCCCACTCGAGGAAGTAATTTTTAAACCAACTCCTTCCAGTAGTTCTTCCTGTTTTTCATATGGCCCTGTTTTACCTCGTTAATTACAGCGCTCCTCTTAGACAGCACCTGACCATTAGTGGATGACTTTTCAGGTAAGCTGGGGATTAGATTTAAATGGGCGATAAAATTGGCCTAGAAGGACATGCTTGATTCAGATGCAGACTGTCATTTTTCAGCAGTAAACAGGGACTCAGATACATTTTTCCTTGAGGAAGCAGTAGAGAATATATGCAGTTCTTATTAACTTTAACTGGTGGCAGGATGTTCCAATTGCTTCACACAGATGCAGATGAAACAAAATGGTAATATTGAAGTTAAAAATGAATCCTTTAAAGTATAATTCCACTTTAAAGCCTTGTGGTTGCTCATTATAGAGCTTCGTGATAATATATGCTAAATTCTAGATGTGTGTATGTGAGTGTGTTTAAGGCCAGATTCTGCTATCAGTTATAGGCTTGTAACCTTCATTGATTTTAGGGACTGACTTCAGTGAGCATGTGCAACTGATGGAAGAACCGGTTTCATGTCATAGCTTCATGTCATGACCTAGGTTAGTCTTTGAACTTCCACATGTTAGGGACAGGGTAAGAGGATATAGTATACCAGAATAAGGCACTCAAGAAAAATATTCCAGCAGGAAATATTTGAAATATTTGTAATCCCTTGCTCCAGCTGAGCAAACCTACCAATGTGTGTGCACACAGGCTTTTGCTCATTACATTAACAATTCCCCTCATTTCCTCTCATTAGTCAAGATTTTTGTAATGAAAGCAACATACAGTCATGAAAGTGAGAAAAATCTAAGTCCAAGTGGACTGGAAGTAAATGAAGAACTCAAATAAAGGGCACTTAAGAGAGATGATCCTTGGACTTTCAGCTATGCATAGGTCTAAAAATAATACTTGTGCCTCCTTATTCAACTCTAATTATGCCAGCACCCCTAGTGAGCTGTCCTAGGGCACAGAAATAAGCTTTATGAGACAACCCAGACATTCCTGAAAATTAGTTTTAAATCTGAGTTTCTCCATCCTGCCTAAGGTAGAAATGCAGGGCTATTCGTGGATCTAATCACTTTATTGATCATTACCTGCTCCATTTCTGGCTGGATGCTTCTTTAGGTAAATGAAGACACCAACCCCCTTCTGCTTCTCTCCTGAAGACTCATCATATTTGTGCTGGACATAATGTAGATACTTTATGGATGGAGCTAACTAGAAACTCCTGAGTTCAAGAGATCTACCAGCCTTACCGTCCCTAGTAGCTGGGATTATAGACATGTCCACTACACCTGTCTATTCCTGGCTTCTAATTTCATGCTCAGTACAATGTAGCACAGTGGATAAAGTAGTAAATTTGGAATCAGGAAATAATTGTTCAAATGTAGTTCAGTCATGTCCAACTCTTTGTGACTCCATTTGGGTTTTCTTGGCAAAGACACTGGAGTGATTAAGCCATTCCCTTCTTCACCTTATTTTGCAGATGAAGAAACTCAGGCAAATAGGGTTAAGTGAATTACTCAAGGTCACACAACTAGTAATTCTAAGGTCAGATTTGAACTCTGAAAGAGGAGTCTTTCTGACTCTAGACCCAGCACTCCATTGAATCACCTAGCTGCTTCCATATGAAACAACATGGACTATCTTATATTGAGAAATAGTCATTAAGTTGTTACTGAACCTTCATGTTTAGATTCTCTTTAAAAGTACTATCACCTTGCTAAAATGATCTACTGTGCAGTAAGTTGCCAGTAGCATTCTCAATGCTGCTTGTGTTGAAGAGACAAACAGTCATACTACAGGTCTTAGAACTAAATTAGGAAGAATGAATAGTCCCTGGGACCCCACTGCCTACTGACTAAAACCCATTTCTTGTTTCCTTTTTTCCCTAAAAAAGTCAATAAAATTAAATTCACTCAAGTTCTTTAAAAATAGAGGATAATATATGAAAATGTGCCATATAATATTGGTGTGAAATAAAAGAGATAGGAATCCAAAAACAAAGGATTCCTCCTCAGTGAGCTAACAGTTCAATCCCTCATGGACCTATGTTCCTATTTCCCCTGCACAATTTCTCTGTAAGAATCCTGTATTTTAGCATATTCACATCTCTTAAAGTTCCTTCACTGGGATTAGTTACAAGGGAATGTGGTGAGGGATTGGTCTTTCTTGGGAAAAAAAGTCATGTTAAGAGGGTTTCCCTTTGATCATAAAACATCATACTCTGCAAAGATGTTCGCTAGAAATGTAAAGTTTTAGAAGTCATATCACTGTAAGAGTCATGGAGTGTCAACGCTAGAAGGCAGCTGAGAGATCTTGTTTGGTGGTTCCCAAACCAGACTAGTTTCCTTCAGGCCAGTCAGATAGTGAAATTCTTCCACTGAAGCTGTTTTTCATAACAAACATAGTAGCTTTTCAAAAAAAGGACCCACATGTACAAAAATATTTATAGCAGCTCTTTTGGTGGTGGTAAAGAATTGGAAATTGAGGGGATACCTATCAATTGGGGAATGGCTAAACATATTGTGCCATATGAATATAAGGGAATACTATTGTGCTATAAGAAATGATGAGCAAACAGACTTCAGAAAAACCTAGAAAGTCTTATATGAACTGATGCCAAGTGAAGTGAGTGGAACCACAGTTAACCATAACATTGTACAATGATCAGCTATGATTGTCTTAGTTCTCAGCAATACAACAATCTAAGACATTTCCAAAAGACTCATGATGAAAAAAGCTATTCCCACCCTCAAAAGGAACTATAGACCCTGAGTGCAAATAAAAGCACAATATTTTTACTTTTTTGGTTTTTGTGGCTTTTCCCTTTTGCTTGTTTCTTCTTTCATAACATGACTAATATGAAAATATGTTTAACATGGTTGCACATGTACAACCTATATCAGACAGTTTGCTGTCTTGGGAAGGGAGAGAGGGAGAAAACATTTGGAACTCAAAATTTTATAATAAAAGATGTTGCAAATTATCTTTACATGTAATTGGAAAAAAATAAAATACTATTTCCCCACACAAAAAAGAAATATAATAGCTGCTGAGAGCTACAAAGGGGCATATGGGGGTGAAAGTAGAAAGTTACAAAGAGAATAGGATTATAGATTTAGAGTTGGAAGGGACCATAGAAGCCATTTAATCCAGGATCTGAATTTTACAGATGAAAAAACTGAGGCCCAGAGAAGTTAAGTGACTTGCCTAAGGTCACACTGGTAGTTAGTTAATGGTGCAGGGATTTGAACCTAGGCCCTTATTCCAAACTGGGCACTCAGTTTACTGTATTATCTTAGCCCCCAAGAAAAAGCACATGGTACAAGGAAAAAAGCAGCAGTGTAATAACCAGAGGACCTGAGTTGGAATTCTGCCTTGCTTACATTATCTACATGATCCTGGGCAAGTCACTGTCTGGCTTCACTATCCTCACCAGTGAAATGAGCTGAACTAGACAATTTCTAAGACTTTAGATCTATATAGAATTAGTTTTTTGCATTGTACTATGTTACGGAAATACTTGTTTTATTCCATAAATAAATATTAATGTAAAAAAGAAAGAAAATACTTTTAAAAGAAATGACTTTTTTGGTGGGAGAAAATTTTTGTGTATAGACCAGTAGCAAAGAAGTCCAAACTATTTATCATCAGAAATCAACTTGTAGTTTTCAGTTAGGAAAAGTTAGTCCCTATTCCATCTTCTTAATTTAAATCAATACTTACTAAAATGACTAGTCAGTAGTACCCTAAATACTTTATTTTGGAGATCAAATCATCTCCAGAAATAAATAGTATTGGGAGAGATGAGTGGTCCTTATCCCATCCCCATCATTCTTACTTTACAAATGAGGAATCTGAGGCCTTTTGAGGCTGTGATTCATCCAAGGTCACAAAGATACGTGACCAAAAAGCTAGAACTGGAACTGAAGTATTTGACTGTCCCATTTAATACTCTTTCCTCCATAGCACAGTTCTGAGCTTAAGTGAAGGGCTGACTTTGTCATCGGTTTCTAAATGGACCAAGAGACTTCATCCTGGTTTCTCCTTTACATCCAAATGCAAGATGCAAGGAGAGACACCATGCCTAATACAATATTCAGTAATCATCACTGTGGCCTTGTTGAGTGGCAGGGCTAACATTAATATACAATGCAGAAAAATCCAGGTGATGCTAGAGTAGTAGAAGTCCATTTAGATTTTCCAGAAAAGCATGTTTAGTAAGGAGACAGGAGACTCTGGTGCTAATAGTACAAGAGACATTTGAGAAATTGTCCCATGACAGCAGTAATCTACTTTAATTTTTCATTTATAAAATGTATAAGATGGGGGTAATGAATAAGGCTTGGAAAGATGCACAGTCTTAACTATTTAAAAAGCTTAAAAAAAAAAGTCACCCATCAGAGGACAGGGCAAAGTATTATTAGCAAAGTTGTTGGTCTACTCAACACTTAATTTATCTCATTATATGAAAGTAACCAAGAACCAAATTTTTTCCCTACTGGTAAGAGTCCTTAGAGTAAAGGAATGTAGAGATTTTTGGGTAAAATAAAGATGGATATTTGAACATAGCACTGAAATTGGAGTCAGAAGAGCTAGACTCAAATTTTTTCCTGTGCTACCTGGTAGCCTTGTGATCTGGGACAAATAACTTATTCTCTTGAGGTCTTGATAACCTCATCTGCAATAATGAGGAGACTGGAGTATGAAGAAGTAATGGAAATTGGAAGAATGATAGGAACTGGAAATAGAAGTGTTTTGTGGTTCATCCTTTGTTTTCTAAGAGACCAATGAAATAATGAGTTATATCTTGACTTGCCCATGAATTGGATTTAAGTGAGGCAGAGCTGCCCAAAGTCATCAGCCTTACCCTCTCTTCCTAAGTCCTCAAAGTTCAGAGGTAAGACAAAAGTCAAGACCAGTGGCAGAGGGTCCAGGATGCATTGGATGACGTTGGTGTCTGATGTTTGACCAAATAAGCAGAATCAGGAAAACAGTGAATATGACTATAAGAATATACATCACAAAATTACAGTGAAATGGAGCTAAATGCTGAGTAATCCTAATAATCCATTTGTCTACTGAGAAGAGATAAACAATCACCTTTCTCTCCTTTCAGGAGTGTGGTAGGGTATCAGAGGAGAGAAATTAATCAGTCAGTAAGCATATGCCAGGCTTTGAACTAAGTAGGAGTTACAAAGACAAAAAGACAAAAGAATTATAATCCTTATTCTTAAGGAGCCTCTACTGAGGAGACAAAGACATGTATATATTCTGCTGTTGTGGTTCAGTTATTTCAGTCATGTCCAACTCTTTGTGACCTCATTTAGGATTTTCTTGGCAAAAATACTGGAGTCATATGCTATTTCCTACTCCAGCTCATTTTACAAATGAGGAAACAGAGGCAAACAGAGTTAAGTGACTTGGTCAGAGTCACAAAGTTAGTAGTGAGGCCACATTTGAATGCAGAAAGATGAGTCTTCCTGACTCCAGGTATAATTTATATATGTATATGTACACACACATGTATATACACACACATATACACACATTCATGCATATGTATATATACACATGCATCTATACACATATGTGCATATACATATACGCATATAATACACACATATATACACATGCAAATATATGTATATATATATATATATATATATATATATATATATATATATACGTATTTTTTTATGTGTATGTTACAGGGAAATATTGGTGGGGAGTGAAGGTGAAAACCTAAGCAACTATGGAGAACAGTAACTGCTTCATGCAGAAAATGATAGAAGAAACAAGATTTGGCAAGTGATAGGCTTTGTGGGGCATGAAGCAATGAAGAGTCCAGAATAATACCAAGGTTGTGAACCTGGGTGATTAGAAGAATGATGGTGCCTTCAACAGAAATCAAGAAATTTGGAAGTGAAATAGATTTCAGGGAAAACATAATTAATTCAGTTTTTCTTGTTGTTGGGTTTTTTCAGTCATACCCAACTCTTCGTGACTCCATTGGGGTTTTTCTGGGAAAAGTATTAGAATGGTTTGCCATTTCCTTCTCCAGCTCATTTTACAGATGAGGAAAATGAGGCAAACAGGGTTAAGTGACTTGCCCAGGGTCACAGGATTTGAACTCACAAAGATGAGTTTTCCTAGGCCTGATGTTTTATCCACTAACTGCCCAAGGTCACTTTTAGACATGTTGATGCCTATGGGACATCCAGTTTGAAATGTCCAATAAACAATTGGTGATATGGGACTAGAGCTCAGGAGAGAAATTAGTTCTGGATATAAAGATCTGTGAGTTATTTCTATGGAGATAATTACCAAACCAATGAGATCTAATAACATTACCAAGAGAGTGGAAAGAAGAGAGGAGGATCCAAGAGAGAGACTTGGAGTACACCCATAGCTAGGATTATGATGTGAATGATGATCCACCAAAGAAAACAAAGAAAGAGCAGGTAGACAAGTATGAGGAGAACCAAGACAGAATAGCGTCAGGAAAGCCCAGAGAAGAGAAAGTTTCCAAGAGAAAAGGATGATCAACTATATCAAAGGCTACAGAGAGATCAAGAAGGACGAGAATTAAGAAAAGTCATCAGATTTGACGACTAGAAGATTAAACATGACTTTAGAGAGAATAGTTTCATTTGAACAATGAAGTCAGAAAAATGATTGCACTGATTGTCCAACTTTAACATCTCTGTCCCATCTATCTTCTCACCTTAGAGATGCCTCTTCCCAAGCAACCACCCCATTCTCCTCCCATTGGTGAGTTCCTGCCCAGAACTTCCATCGAAAGAAATGTCCAGGCCAGCCATGACTCACTTCTCTCCTGGCTCTTCTCTTGACTTTCCAGACTTACCCCAATTTCAACCCTATTAGAACGTAAGCTCTTTGAAGGACTATCTTTCTTTTTTTGCATTTACATTCCCAATACAGTGCCTAGCACAAAGCAAGTATGTAAAAATTGTTTCTTCCTTCTTTCTTTCCTTCTTTCCTTCCTTCCTTTCCTCCTTCTTTCCTTCTTCCCTTCCTTTCTTTCTTTCTTTCCACCAGTCCATTCATTCATCCATCCATCCATCCTTCCATCTATCTATCTATCTATCTATCTATATTAAGGATTGATAAATGAAAGGAAAGGAAGTAGACATAACAAGTTTAAAGGAATGTTGTTAACACAATCAGTCATGGTCATATTTTGATTAAGTTGTCTCCTTTGTTATTAGGGAGAGTTCATTTGTTAGTAGTGGTATGGAAAAGATATTCAGAAATAACAATGATTTAAAAACGAAAGGTATTTGGGGCAGCTGGGTGATGCAGTGGGTGGAGCACCATCCCTGCCGTCTTGAGGACCTGAATTCAAATCTAGCCTCAGACACTTATTAGTTGGGTGATCCTGGATAAGCAGTTTAACCCTGATTGCCTTCAAAAATAAAAAAGACATCAATTAAACTTTTTCAATAAATTGATTGACTTAAATAATCTTGAAGGCCCCTTCCTAATCGAAATTTTATATTGCTATATAACTACTTTGACTATTAGGTAGCACAGTGGATAGTGGGTTGGATTTATAGTGAGGAAGATGGGAATTCAATTCCTACTTCAGACACTTTCCTCAGACCTTGGGCAAGCCACTTAACACTTCACCCTCAGTTTCCCCATCTACAAAGTGAGAGTGATAACTGCAGGTTATAAGGGTGAAATAAGCACTTTATAAACTTCAACGTGCTATATAAATGCCAGCTATTATTGCTATTATATTACTTTTATATTCCCAAACCAAATTCTACTGGGTACCCATTCACACTAATCCCTCAGAAAATGTGGGGGATGGGGGAATTCCATAATATGGAAGAACTCTGTCAGGTCAGAGCATCCACTTGGACTGTGCCCATAGTTAATTTCATTTTGTCTCCAAGACAATAGCAGAGCTGGTGAGGAGAGGAGGCTGAAACTGCCAAAGATACCAAAGCTAATATACACAGAAGTTCTAAAAAATATTTTCCCAGATTCAACGAGAAAAGTTTTTGCTCAAATTATGCTTCCATCAGCTGTGATGTCTATTCATAAACATAGAAGTAAACAAAGAAAGACTTCTATTCCAAGTATCAATATAAATACAGGGAGAACCTATTTGCCAAAGGAAAAGAGCAAAATCAATATATGAAAAGAAAATAATTTTCCCAGCTTCAAAGTAGATTTACCCAACAGAGAAGAGAGCTTTCTATTTCCTTATGGAGGAAAAAAGGCTGTAATACAAATACTTTATAGTGATCCTTTAATGTTGATATAGGACAAGAATGACTTTACTGTTCAGTTAGTTGTTCATGCAGAATCCTCTGTTCAGTGAGACACCAGCCTTGTGGCTTTAGAGAAACTCTTCTCCATTTTAGTCTCTCCCAAGAAAAGATTTGCCTGGTAGCTTTAGATATTTTTCAAACAAAGATTAATAAAAAAAAATACACTGGCCTTGAATGTTGGCAAAACTTGAAACCATATGTTCAGAGAGTTGCTTCATTCACCAGTAATTAAGTTTTTACAAAATGAGTCTTTTTTGGCCCAAGCAAATAGCTTTAAGCATTTGGGCATCTTGATGGAGGCTGCTTTCCTCTCTTCTGAGGATCAGATCCTGGCTAGGGTGGTTTGAAGTGTCAGAGCCTTGCCTAGAGTTAGAGGTGTTTTATTAAAACAGGAAAGAACTGCATTGGGAGTTGTTCTACACTCTAAACTATCTATCCCAAGAGAGTATTGCAATGGCTTTGTCACTTTATTTAAAAATGCTAAAACATCTCAAAGTAACACAAAGACTCTGTAACCACATGTCAGCCTTCTTCCCCTTACCAACTATCCAGGAAATCTGGGCATGGGATACTCCAGGGCATTGGCTGACTAGCCCAGATATTCAGTCAACTTATCATGCAGACCATAATAATCACTGTTCAGGCGGGTATTCCCAGCTCTTATTTTATTTAATTTTTGCATCATTAGTGGGGCTTAAGAGCAGATATCTTTGTTTTAATCCGTTTGCATTTGGAGATAGTCACTTGCCATTTGGCTAACAGATTTTTCAACAGTAACGACCCTGCAAAAGAAATATGGATCTCTAAATGAGTTCTGGTGCACTGTGACTCCCTATCTTCTCTGTAGTTAAGTATAGTTAATTTATTTGAACTGGATGGGTTATAATAGTGAAGATTAATGTAACCTGGAAATCAACTGGATAGAATATAGTCATCAAGCACTGCAAGGTGAGTTTATAACTACACATGATGTACTTGGGATATTCATACCAGTGAAGGCATCTGCAAAGAGACTGTCTGACCTAAAATATGAGGGATGCTTACCATAGGACTTGACTTTAGGGCAATCAGAAAGTCAAAATGGGTTTTGATCTACAATGAACTTGCTTATTAGGAAAGTCTAGGTAGCTGTCTGCCTAATGTGATTTGAGAGATGCCTAATAGTCACTCCCCAACCCAAAATATTTCCCCCATTGGTTCTGTCATAGTTGCCAGCATCTCCCCCATACATACACATTGGAATTAAAACAGTGAAGGTTGTTCTTAAAATTAATCAATAAACATTTATTAAGAGCTTACTATATGCCAGGAACCATACTAAGCACAAGAAATACATAGAAAAGCCAAACAAACAAACAAATAAATAAATAAAGGATCCTTATCCTCAGAGCTTACATTTGTTTCAAAAAAAATTTTTTTCAGTTAGAAAGTAGTTATTTTCTCACCCTCCTGCCCCCACTACTGAACAAAAAAGAAAAACAAAGTGCATAGCGAAGCAAAACAAATTCCCACGTTGGTCATGTCCAAAAAGGTGTATCTTATGCTGTATATCTAGTCTATGGCCTCATCAAGTGATGGGTAGCATTCTACACCATTCTCTGGAATCATGATTGGTTGTTACACTGATCAGAGTCCTTAAGTCTCTCAAAAGTTGTTTGTTTTAACAATGTTGGCATCATAGTATAAACTATTTTCTAGGTTTTGCTCATTTCCTTCTGCATCAGTTCATACAGGCTTTTGTGAAACAGTCCATTTCTTATGGCACAGCAACACTCTATTCCGTATCGACTATTCCCCAACTGATGAACACCCCATTAGTTTCCAGTTCTTTGCCACCACAAAAAGAGAGGCTGTAAATAATTTTGTACATGTGGGTTCTTTTCCTCTTTCTTGGATCCCTTTGGGATACAGGACTGGCAATGGTGTTGCTGATTTAAAGGGCATGAACAGTTTAGTAACTTTTGGAAAATTGTTTCAAATTGCCTTCAAGAATGGCTAGATCAATC
This sequence comes from Potorous gilbertii, assembly GCA_028658325.1. Classification (NCBI taxonomy): domain Eukaryota; kingdom Metazoa; phylum Chordata; class Mammalia; order Diprotodontia; family Potoroidae; genus Potorous; species Potorous gilbertii. The sequence continues at coordinate 86,514,677 of CM053772.1, read as the reverse complement.
ATAGTTCAATTAATAGTGAATTAGTCTATTTTCCCATTACCCTTCCAACACTTAGCATTTTTCTTTGTTGACAACTGCATCAACCTGATGGGTGTAAGATGGAACCACGGAGTTGCTTTAATTTGCATTTCTTCTATTATTAGCAGTTTGGAACATTTTATCATGTGGTTTTTGGTGGCTTGGAAGAAGCTTACTGTCCAAAGGAAGAAACACTATAAATAAATAGATACATACCATATATAAAGTAGACAGAAGTTAACCTTAGAAAGGAAGTTCTAGAAGCTGAGGGAACTGAGAAAGACTTCTTACTGAGATACTATTAGAGCTGAGTCTTGAAGGAACCTGGAGAATCCAAAGGGCAAAGGTGAGAGTGGAGAGTATTTTTTATATCATCTAATTGGTAATTTACCAAGTCATTATGAAATATTAATACCTTACTGAAGAGCATATTATAGTGGGTATTTCTTTTAGGTTTTGGCTGAATTACAGTGTCTTCTAAATCTCAAATTTTGGGATTCTGGGATTATTTAAATTAGTTTATCAGATTAGGTCCAAGGAGAAATGAGGAACTTATGAAATAGGGCACAGCAAAAATTAAATTTGATGGGGAGATGGGGTCCAGAAAGTTCAACAAGCAAGCATTTCTTAAGTACCAACTATGCTCCAGGTACTGTGCTAGGTACTGGGGATAAAGTATAAACAAAAGAAGAAACAATTCCTACTCACAAAAGGATGAGATTCTAGTGCAGAAGACAACAAGGAACTATGAAAATATGATGCTACAGTGGGAAGTCTTGAGCAATCAGGTAACAACAGAATGGCACTTAGTACCTACAGGCCTTAAGAGAGGAGGAGGAAGAGATGAAGAGGGAGGGACAATAAATATAAATGCTGCCTCCTTAAAAAGTTTTGCTAAAGGCTGGTAATATGAATAATTCATAAAGAGGATTATACATTTAGATTTTAAATTTTTTACATCCACTGGGGAGTGGGGCTGGAGGGGAATTATTTGCTTATTGGCTTGGATGCAAATCCCAAACTTATCATGGATTTGGTGGCTTTATTAACATTGCATCATTGAATCAACAACACTGCCATTTTTGATCATGTCTAGGTTGGCTGTAGTCACATTAGGCAGTCCAAGAACATTCCTCAGCACAGGGGTCATTTTTATTGTATTCCAAATGGTAATCAGTTAGGATTCCTAGCTCATTAACTCTCCATCCTGGCCAAGTTCTGATAAATTAGGACCAGACAGAGTTAAAGCCTGTATGGCTCAGCAAGGATAACTAAGTCTTGTGCCTCAAAGTGCAAACCTAGAGATCAAAGTGGGTTCATTTGCTAAGTTCAGTCACATTCTTGGATGAACAAAACTGAGAAATTGTACACCTTTGATTTGACCACTACACATCCAGTGTCCTACAACCCAATTTAAGATCATAGGAGTTAGAGTTGGAAGGGACACTAGAGATCATCTAATCCAACTCCTTTTTTTATACTAATGTACAAAATAAAGCCTAGCTTAGGTGACTTGTGCAAGGTCCCACAGCAAGTCACATTCTCTGCTTATGCTTATAAAAAATTGAAGTTTCCTCTTTTCCAAAGGCTATGCCTCTTATAGCCCTGCTCCTCCCTCCCCTTTAGAGTCTGAGGAGGTAGTGTGGTATAATAGAAAGAATACTGGACTGAAATTTTGGAGATCAATACTACCAAGTTGGCTGTGCCTCCTTGGACATGTCATTTCCCTTTTCTGAACTCCAGTTTCCTCATCTGTAAAATGAGTAGATTGGACTAGATATTCTCTACGGTCCTTTCCAGCATTTAACATTCTGATTCTGGGATTTGGGCCAAAATGAACCCTGGGAGAATGAACAGGTCCAAAGAAGCCGTAGGACAATCACAGTTTGGCCGCCAAGAGTTTGGCATAGGGTGTCCTTTAGCCCCTTTGCTCAGCTGTTTTCAGCAGGCATCAGAATAACCCTAAACTCCCACTGCAGGGAGGAGAGGCCATACATGTTGACTTCTCCCCATATGGCAAATCTTACACTCCTAAAGAAGGACCGCTGGGACCTGCCCACGCACTAAAAAGGATGGCTCACCACACTGTTTATACATGCCAAGTGAAGCAGAGAACTGAGCAATTATCTAGTGGATTCAGTCACTGGAGCCAGCCAAACTGGAGAAGCCAAGCCAAAATAAATTGCCTTTTCCTTAGGAACAAGGACTTTTGTCCCAATGGTTGTTAGCTTGAGGTTTGGAGGTATTTGGGTGGTTTTCTTTTTCCCCAGAATGACAGTAATTATGGCTTCAATTCTCCCCTGCGCTTGATCTATGTAGAAATCAGCAGTCTATATAGTTTCTCTGCCATCGTGTGTATATATGTGCAGGTATTTTGCCCCATGCTTTCCCAACTCAATTTTTGACAGCCCCAAATTAACAGAGGCATATTTTGAAAGAGTCCTCTATGGTGGGTGGGATAAGGATTATAAACTGTTGTTAAGAGTTTCAAGGTCAAACATCATACATTCTATGAAAATAAAAGATAGCCGTACATTACATTGTCAAGTTAATGTAGTATGATAGAGCATCTCCAGACTGCACATCCTGAAAGACTGTAAAAGTCTAATAGATTTAGGGAAACTGTACCTCAGGGAGCATATTAGACAGGACTCCTCGATGGATCAGAACTGTCTTAAAGCCTCACTTATTGGGGACCTGGCTGCCTTGAAATGATTGCTTCCCTTTCAAAAGCCTAGAGACAAATTGTACCTCTTAGATTAACTTTACAAGAATGGGTCAATCATTGTGAATGGAGGGTATTCATTCTTTTTACATGGGAATGAAAAATGGATAATGTAAACCATATAATTCCATTTTCTTTTAAATTACCTTTAAAACGCCTTAATGTCCTATTGATTCCCACTTAGGTGATTTTTGGATATATTTGCAAAGTCTCTTACCACCGCATTTCTCTGTAATGGAAAGGTGTCTTTAATTATGAAAGATGTTTTGGTGAATTTTGCATTGATCAGGCATAAAATTAACAAAGTATAATGTTTCCCACATATTAACAGGGAGGGATGACATCAGTGTGCTTTCACCCTAGGAAGAAATAACACTTTAAAGTGAAAACTTAAGAAGGAAAAAAAAGAGACTACGTAAGTGAACCACAGGTTCATTTGAATAGATGCCACATTCCTCAATTTATTTTCTCTCTTTTACATAGCCCTAAAGTTTCATATGATTTCAAAGTTTGAATGAACTACCTGATAAGCTTCATTCCTCCAGGCTAAGGTTGAATGAATAAAGGCTATTATTAGGCAGAGCCTTTCTTTCTCCATTCTAATACATCTCCCAATGATTTGGGATTTATTCGCTTTTCTCTCCCATTGGAAAGATTGTGCATGTTGTGTAATTTAAATTTCCCAAGTTAATAGGCAATTCATCTTGGTTGTATTCCTGGGTCTGTAAGTCTATTGTTGACTCCTAGAGTATATATTAAGCCATCATTGAATATTTAGACTTCAGGGACAGATATACATGTGTCAGAAAAGGAGAATTAGGCCACTTAGATTTTCCTCCATAGATCCTTATTCTGAGACTTCATGAGGTATGAAGATTACCCTAAGTTCTTGAATGAATGGGTGAGTAAATAAAAATGTATTTATTAAGTGCTTACTGAGTGCCAAACACTGTGCCAAGTGCTAGGGATACAAATACAAAAGAAAAAAAGAGCACCTATTTTCAAAAAAATTTCTATTCTAATGGGGGAAACACACATAGGAAAGTAATAGTCAGATAAAAGTACTTTGGTTCAAGAAATTATAGGGAAGGTAAATGGGACCATAGGGAATAGATGGACACATCAGGGCAAAGCAGAACAGATTTAACCATGGCTTATTGTTCTAGAACTGGGAAGAAGCAAGAAAAGGATTTAGTCTCTTGTGAATACAATCAGGTAAGGAGGTATACAGAGAGGAGGGAAATAGAGCATGGCCAGGCCTTCCTGAAATCATATTCCCAAAGAGGCTGTCACAATCAAAGTGGAGTTCCAAGGTAGATCTTCTAGGGGTTCTTAGGTGGTGCAGTGGATAGAGCATCAGTGCCCGAGTCAGGAGAACGTGAGTTCAAATCTCACCTCAGACACTTGACACTCATTAACTGTGTGACCTTGGGCAAGTCACTTAACCCCAAATGCCTCATCCTGGGTCATCTCCAGTCATCCTGATGAATATCTGGTCACTGGATTCACATGGTTCTGGAGGAGAAGTGAGGCTGGTAACCTACATAGCCCTCTCTCACTCAAAACAAAGTCAAATACAAGTCATGTCATTATTTCTCTGATGGTAAGGTCTTTTTCAGCAATGAAGGACAAACACACACACACACACATCTAAGGATTCTTAACCTAGAGTCCATGTATGCTCAAGGAGTCAGTAGATAGATTTCAGAGAAAATGTAAATTTATACTGGAAAAAAAAATGTGTGAGTATTTGCGTGTGTGTGTGTGTGTGTGTAATGAGGGGGGATCCCATATGTATCAAGGTCTCATATGTAGCAAAGGCTCACATGTAGTGAGGACACCACTGACATGGAGCATGGGAATATTGCTATGTGACTCAACAGAAGGCAAAATTGACATCTCTAGACTATTTTCTCCCCACTCTTTTTCAAGGACTTTAATTTTTGTCAAGAGACAAAGCAAGAAGTTGAGGCCACAGGTCACCATGCTACTTTCCAAAGAGGGAGAGGGCTAGAATTATATCTATCTGATCCCTTAAATATTGTCAATCTAGGCAAGGGATATGATCAGATTCAAGCTAATTTCTGATCACAGTTTCATTGGGGTTGGGGGGAGAGCAGCACTCTGAGCGTCATATCCAAGGCTTAACCCCTTTCCCACTAAATACTAATTCCACAATGAACACAAATAACACTTAGAAAAAGGAAGAAAAAAAACCTATTTACCAAAGAGGAAATTCTCTGAAGTCTCCAGAGTAGCAAACTAGAATTAGGGACATAATGGAGTCTTCCAGATCCTCTCATGTCTTCCCAGAGTCAGCAACCTGAAGTGGGGTTGACCTTGTCCATCTTCTTTCTAGAAACTGCAAGTCAGCAGTGATTGAAGCAAAGCAGAGCCCAAAGTAACCTAAAGACTAGATGAAAACTAGAGAGCTCCCCTCTCTCCAGCTTTTGACAACTCTTCTCCACCCCTCATGCAGAGCAAGGCATTCATTCTCACCAACAAGGAGAGAATACCATACCAAAGGTCTTTGGGACTGAGGCTACTAGTAGGCATGTGTGTATTTACATGTGTGTGGGTATGTGTATACACATGTATATACATATTTATGGATATATATGCATATATACATTTTTTAAAAAAATATAACTGATTTCTTTTGTAATCTCATTACTTTATTTTACCTATTTAAAAACATCATCTTGAGAAAAGGTTCATATGCTTCACTGCCAGAGAAGTCCGCAACACAAAAAGAAGGTTAAGAACTGTTGTTCAAAGACATGAGCTCTAGTGTGAGAAGTTGGTGAGAAGATGAAGGAGGAAACCCAGAGAAGTAGGAGGGAAGTAGGATGTGACCAAGTCTTCCTTATCAAATATTCTGATGGTACAGGTACAACAACTTTTCCAAGATAGGTAAGCTGTAGAAGATTCTACCATGCTGGGAAAACACCAAAGACAATCCTAGCATCAAACTATATCTTTTTTCTGAAGACTAGCCTGATTGAGCCCAACAATGCTTATTAGGCATAAACTAGGACTCTTCTGGGGGCAGAGCCAAGATGGTAGAGTAGAGAAAGCATTCAACTGAGCTCTCCCAACATTCCCATCCAAAAAATGTGTAAAATAATGCCTCAAATTGAATTCTGGAGTAGCAGAGCCAACAAAAGGTCAGAATGAGAAATTCTTCCAGACTAAGACAATACAGAAGGTCAGAAAGAAAGATCCATGATGATGGGGAGGAGGCTGGCCTAGAGGCCAATAAAAACAACAACAGTGGTGGGACCAAGTGGTGGGACCAGAACGAGCAGCAGCATTGGAAAGTCTCAAGTCAGAGATGATAGGGGGTTTAGCAACTAGTCAGAAAGAGATTTCGTGGTATTATCATAGTGCTAGTACTGGATGGAGGACCAGATGTTATTTGACAACTTCATTACATATACCCACTTTTGGGTATTCAGGGGCAAAGAGGAATGCTTTTGGTGAAGAATTAGAAGTCCTGAAGGGCAGTATCATGTCTGGCCCTAAGCGATCAGGGACCTTGAGGAATAGTACTGTTTTTTGGTCCCAAGGGAGTATTGCCCTTCCTGGGTAAGAACTAGAGTGCAGTGATCACATCTCTTCCCAGATCACCACTTTGTAAGTACCAAAAACTTGCAAACCAGAACTAGCTCTGAAAATAGCAGTGCAAAGAAAAGAAAAGAAAAAAAAAAGGCTAAAGGTGTAGACTGTGCCACTCTTCCCTTCCCAGTTCTGCCTCCATGACAGGAACACAACCCAACATTAATATAAAGTTCCAGATAAAAAAATGGGGTGGAAAAATGAGCAAACAATGAACAAAGAATCTGCTCATAAAAACTACTATAATGAAGGGGAAGATCAAACATAAATTCAAAAGAAGACAATGAAGTAAGAACAGCAACAAGTAAGGCCTCAAAGAAAAACTGTGATTTGGACAGAAACCCACAAGAATTCCTAGAATTGCTAAAAAAAATTTTTCAAAATAAAATTAGAATGGTAGAGAGAAAATTGGAAAAAGAAATGAAAGTGAAGGAAGGAAATTATGAAAAGACAATTCACTGCTTGGTAAAAGAGCTACCAAAAAAGCTGAAGAAAATAACACTAAAAAACAGAATTGGCTAAATAGAAAAAGAAATAAAAAAAAACTCACTGAAGAAAATAATTCCTTAAAAGTTAGAATTGAGAAACTGAAAGTTAATGATTCCATGAGACATCAATAAACAATGAGACCAAGTCAAAAGAATGAAAAACTAGAAGAAAATGTGAAGGGTCTCATATACAAACAACTGACCTGGAACAAAAGAGAGATAATTTAAGAATTATTGGATTACTTGAAAACCATGATCAGAAAAAGAGCCCAGACATCATATTTCAAAAAATTATTAAGGAAAATAGAACCACAGGACAAAACAGAAATTGAAAAAATCCACCATTGCCTTCTGAAAGAAATTCCAAAAGGAAAACTCCCAGGAATACCATAGCCAAATTTCAGAGCTACCAGGTCAAGAAGAAAATATCTCAAGCAGCCAGAAAGAAACCATTCAAATACTATGGAACCACAGTCAGAATCACACAAGATTTAGTAGCTACCACAATGAAGGACCAGAGGGCTTTCAATGTGATATTATGGATGGCAAAAGTGCTGGGATTATAACGAAGAGTGACTTATATAGTAAAACTGAGTATAATCCTTAAAGGAAAAAAAGGAAATTTAATGAAATAGAAGACTTTCAAGCATTTTTTATGAAAAGACCAGAGTGAAAAGAAAATTTTAAATACAAGACTTGAGAAGCATAGAAAAGTAAGCACGAAAGAGAAATCATAAGGGATTCAACAAAGTTAAACTGTTTACCTTTCTATATGAGAATATGATAAAATTATCTTCTAAGAACTGTATCATTATTAGGGCAGTCAGAAGGATTCTACCCAGAAAAATGGTGTGGGAGTAAGTTGATTGTGTTGGGATGATGTAAAAAAAAATGAATGGGCTAGAAAGAAGGATGCCTTAGGAAAAGGGGGAAGGGAGAGGAAGAATGGAGGCAATTATCTCTCGTAAAAAAAGGCACACAAGGGAAAACTTTTAGAGGAAGGAGAAGATGGAGGGGAGCAATGCTTGTACTTCACTCACATCTAAGTTAGTTCAAAGGGGGAAATTATGTATGTGTATAAAATTTATACACATACATACATATTATATATATCCAACTGATAGTAGATATCTATCTTGTCCACTAAAGAAGTAGGAGGGGAAGGAGATAAAAGCGGGGGGGGGGGGATATAAAAGGAAGGGCAGATAAAAGAAAGCAGTGGTCAGAAGCAAAACAGATTTTAGAGAAGGGAAGGAGAGAGAGAGAGAGAGAGAGAGAGAGAGAGAGAGTGTGTGTACAAAATAGGATGAAGAGAAACGGACAACTAGTATTCATAACTGTGAAAGTAAATGGGATGAACTCATCTATAAAATGGAAATAGATAACAGAAAGGATTAGAAACCAGAAAGGAACAACATACTGTTTGCAAGAGAAACACTTGAAACAGAGACACAAAGAGAATAAAAATAAGATTGGAGCAAAATCAGTGACTCTTCAGCTGAAGTAAAAAAAAAGACAGAAGTAGCAATCATAACCTGAGGCAAAGTAAAAGCAAAAATAGGCCTAATTAAAAGGGATAAGCAGGGAAAATACATTTAGTTAAAAGGAACCATGGGCAATGGAGTAATATCAACACTAAACACATGTGCATCAAGTGGCATATTATCCAAATTCAAAATTAAATGAGTTATGTAGGAGGAAATTGAAAGTAAAACTATAGTAGGGGGGACCTCAGCATTCCCCTCTCAGAGTTAGATAAATCTAATCATAAAGTAAATAAGAAAGAAGTCAAGAAGATTAATAGAATCATAGAAGAGTTAAATATGGTAGAACTCTGGAAGAAAATTGAAAGGGAATTGAGATTCCAGTGTCCTGGGGAGGTCCAAGATTCCTGTCAGGCATGGCACATGGACATGAGCATGAACATGGTCATGGAAAAATTGAATTCCCTGATTACAAACAGTGGAAGATAGAAGGAATACCACTACAGCGAGTCCAGGAGAGGTTGGCTAAGCAAGGTCTCAGGGATCCATGGGGCCACAATGAAGCTTGGTGACTGGACTTTGTGGGCTACTTTGTCAAGAGGATTCAAATGGGGTTTTGGAGCATTTTTATTAGCAGTTGGAGTAGAATATTTCCTAACTGCTCCAAAGAATGAGGAGGAACATGCTTCTAAACACTGAAGTTAAGACCTAGAGGAATCGTAGCTGATTCTTTCGAGTGAATGTTTGCTGTTCTGTAGTTTGCTTACTTGCCATGTTAAAGATTAATATTAAAATTTCACTTGGTAAAAGAAAAAAAAGAAAAGAAAATTGAAAGGGAATAGAAAGGAGTATACTCTTTTCTCAGCTATAAATGGCAACCTCACAAAAATTGACCAGGGCATTACATTCACAAAACAAATGCAGAAAAATTAAATGTACCCTTTTAAGACCATAATGCAATAGAAAAAAAGCATTTAGTAAAGATCCATAGAAGGAGAAATTAAAAATTAATTTGAAATCAAATAATCTAATCCTAAAGAATGAGAGAGTCAAAGGACAAATCACATAAATAATCAATAATTTCATTAATGAGAATGGTAACAATTAGAGGGCATTCCAAAATTTGTGGGATAAAGCCATAGTAGGACTTAGGAGAAAATTTACATCTCTAAATGTCTAAATCAATAGAAGAGAGAAAGAGCAGATCAATGAATTGGGCATGCAACTAAAAAAAAAGTACACATTTAAAATTCCCAATTAAACATCCGAGATGGCAAGCCAAGAGGGATCTTTTGCTGTTTTTGTTTTAGTATAATCAAATGCCTTTGATTGGATCTTGCCTTAATCAACCAAGAGTCTAGACTAGGAGAAAAGTACAGAAACAAGAGTTTCTTTGACTGGAAACAGTATGTGTATTTGCATTGTTAAAGTGATTAAAGATCTTCCCCCATACATTAATCGGCCTGCCTATTAAGAGGAGTTTGATTAGGGGAGATTTGTAGAAAGGCCCATACCTTTTCTAATGAGGCACTAGTTCTCAAGGGTTGGGATGCCTTCCAGCTCTAAAAAAGGTATAAGTACTCTGAGGGTGAGGTTTTACTTTGGGGCTTAGTTTTTGGAAGAAGTTTTGTGTGCCAGATGAGACTCTGGAAAGCCACTAAGGAGCCTCTCCTATCCCCTCCTTACATCTTCTCCCCGCCCCCACCCTGCCCCCACTTTGATGTTAGTGTTTTCCTCTCTGGCAACTATGATCAGACATTTGAATCTGACTGTTGCTTTGTGATATATGTAATATATGATTCAGAAGCTGCTAAATGGAAAACAAGAACTCCACAGGATTTAGTAGCAGAATAGTTCATCCCTCTCTAAGAAGGCAACATTCAATTCCATCAAAAGCAAAGTACCAGCAGAGCTTAGAGAGATGCAGGATTCCTGGCTCAGTAAGAAGGTAAGAAGGCAGATGAAATTCAGTTTTATATTGATAGTAACAATCCAAAGCAATTTTATGATTCCCTGAAAGCTAATTATGGACCAAAAACCTATGGTATATCACAACGACTCAGTGATGATGGAGCTACATTGATTAGTGATAAGGATATGATCCTAGAGATATGGGCTGAACACTTCCATAGTGTTCTCAACAGACCATCATCATTCAATGCTGGGGTCATTGACCATTTACCTCAGGTTGAAGTCAATTCCTCCTAAGCTAAACTTCCAACTGAAGAAGAGGTTTTGAGGGCCATGAGGCTCTTTTCATGTGGCAAAGTATCTGGTGCTGATTCTATTCCAGCTGAGATTTACATGCTAGTGGGATCATTGCTCATACAAAAGCTGACTGAAATTTTGCAGGGTATATGGCAAGAGGAGATTATCCCTCAGGAGTTCAAGGATGCCTCCATTGTCCATCTCTATAATGGTAAAGGGAATAGATTGTCCAGCAACAATCACGGGTGGGGGGAGAGGGGGTTCTCTCTCTTAGTCATTGCTGACAAAATTCTTGCTAGAGTCCTCCTTAATAGGCTTAATCACCTGGAAGATGGTCATATACCTGAGAGCCAATGTGGTTTCAGAAAGGGCCAAGGAGCAGTCGATATGGTGTTTGCTACCTGACAACTCAAGGAGAAATGCCAGGAGCAGAACAGAGGTCTGTACACAACATTTGTAGATCTGACCAAGGTCTCTGATTATTAGTCATGAGGGCTTATGGAAAATTATATCAAAATTTGGTTTCCCAGAGAGTTCATCAATATTGTACATCAGTTTCATGATGGCATGTTTGTCCAGGTTCTGGAAAATGGACAATGCTCTCGTTCCTTCCCAGTCACCAGTGGAGAGAACCACAGCTGTGTGCTTGCTCCCATGCTTTTTAGCATGATGTTTTCATCCATGTTGTCAAATGCTCTCTTTGAGGATGAATATGGCATCAAGGTCAACTACCATACTGATAAGAAAAAATACCCAAGACCAGATGGATTCACAAGTGAATTCTACAAAACATTTAAGGAACAAGTAATCCCAAAACTATGTAAACTAGTTGGAAAAATAAAAAGGTAAAAAGGGGTCCTGCCAAATTTCTTTTATGACACAAGTATCATTTTGATATCTAAACCAGGAAGAGGAAAAACAGAAAAAGAAAATTGTAGACCCACTTCCTTAATGAATATCAATGTAAATTTTTTAAAGAAAATACTAGCAAAGAAATCATAACACTGTACCAAAAGATAATACACTATGGCCAGGTGGAATTTATATCAGAGATGTAGGGCAGGTTCAATATGAGGAAAACTGTAAGAATAATTGACTGTATCAATAACAAAACAACAAAGTCATATGATTATATCAATAGCTGCAGAAAAAATCTTTGATAAACTACAATACCTATTCCTTTAAAAAAAATCAGAAAGCATTGGAATCAATGGAGCCTCTCTTAAAATGATAAGTGGTATCTACCTAAAACCAAAAGTAAGCATTATCTATAATGGGGATATATATGAAGTCTTCCCAGTGAGATCAAGGGTAAAGCAAAGATATTCATTCTTATCACTATTACTCAGCATTGAAGTAGAAAAGCTAGCTAAAGCAATAAGACAAGAAAGAGTAATTGAGGGAATAAAAATAATCAGTGAATGAACAAGACCATTACTCTTTGCAGATGAGATCCTGGTATGCTTAGAGAAGCCTAGAGAATAAAATTTAAAAAAAAAACTAGTTGAAACAATTAGCAACTCCAGCAAATTTTCAAGATATGAAACAAATCCACATAAATCAACAGCATTTCTACATACTGCCAATGAGACCAGCAGGAAGAGAAATCCTAAAATAACCACAGGCAACATAAGATATTTGGGAGTCTACCTATCAAGACAAGTCTAGGAATTATATGAACACAATTACAAATCACTTTTCACGTAAGTAAAGATTATTCTTTCTTTAATTTTCTTTAAAGTTAACTTAAATTTAAACAATTAGAAAATATTAATTGCTCATGGGTAGACTGAACCAATATAATAAAAATGACAATCCTACCTAAGTTAACTTATTCATTCAATGCCTTACCAATCAAACTACCAAGGAATTATAGAGCTAGAAAAAATAGAAATAAAATTTATCTGGAAGAATATCAAGGGAATCACTGGGGGGAAAATGTTAAGGAAGGTGACCTAGAGTTCAAGATTCAAACTACATTACAAAGTGTTAATCAACAAAAGTAATCTGGTACTGGTTAAGAAATAAGAGTGGTAGATCACTGGAATAGTAGTAAATGACCACAGTAATTTTTTGAAAAACCCATAGATCTAAGTTTTGGGGGTAAGAACTCAACATTTGACAAAAATTGTTGGGAAAACTGGAAAGCAGTTGGAAGAAATGAGGCATAGACCAATATCTCACACCAAATACCAAGATAAGGTCAAACTAGATAAATGATTTAGACATAAAGGGTTGATATCATAAGTAAATTGGGAGAGCATGGAAAAATTTACTTGTCAGACATACGGATAAGGGAAGAGTTTATGAAAAAAGTAACTGAGAGGGGGAGGTTTATGGGAAGTAAAATAGATTATTTTGGTTACATGAAATTAAAACATTTTTTGCCCAAATAAAACTAATCCAGCCAAAAGTAGAAAGAAAACAGGAAACTGGAAGGGTGTGGAGGGCAGATTTACAGCAAGCTTCTCTGACAAAGTCCTCATTTTTGACATATACAAGGAACTGATCCAAATTTATTTTTAAAAAAAGAGCCATTCCTCAATTGATAAATGATAAAAGGATACAAGTGGTTTTCAGAAGAAGACATCAAAGCTATCACAGGACACAAGAAAAAAATGTTCTAAATCACTACTGATTAGAGAAATGCAAATTAAAACAACTCTGCGATACCACCTCATGTCTATCAAACACTGGAGAAGTTGTGGACAAATTGGGACTCTAAAGGCACTATTGGCGGTGTTTTGAACTAGTCCAACCATTCTAGAGAATAGTTTGAAACTATGCCCAAAGGGCTGTAACCCTCTGCATTCTCTTTGACCTGTGTTGGGTCTAAATCCCAAAGAGATCAAAGAAAAAGCTAAAGGATTTATTTGCACAAAACTTTTTATACTGGCTCTCTTTGTGGTGGCAAAGAATTGGTAATTGAGGGATATTCATCAATTGGGGAATAGCTGAATAAATTGTGGTACATAATTGTGATGATATATGTTATTGCTGTAAGAAATGATGAATAGGATGGTTTTAGAAAAATCCTGAGGAGACTTATATGAATTTATGTAAAATGAAATGAACAAAACCAGGAAAACATTGTACACACTAACAGCAATATTGTAAGAATGACCAACTATGAAAGACTTAGCTACTTTGATCCAAGCCACCTCCTAAGGACCCATGATGAACAATGCTAGCCACCTCCAGAGAAAGAACTGATGGACTCTGAATACAGAGTCAAATATTCTTTCTTTAACTTCCTTTATTTTTATTGTTTTATGGTTTGTTTTCTTTTACAACATGGTTAATATGGAAATGTTTAAATGAACTCACATATATAAGCAACATCAAATTGCTTACCTTTCGGGGAGAGGGGAGGGGCAGGAGGAAGGAAGAGAATTTGGAACTCAAACTTTTAAAAAGTTATTGGGAAATATTTAACCAAATAAATTAAAATATTTTTTTTAAAAAGGAGTAAGCTAGTCACTTGGATATGAACTTTTCATGAAACAAAGAAATGTATGGGCAGGCATGACTGGGTTATGATTGGCATTATGGTGGAGGCAGAATAATCAATAGATGACATCATAGATCCATTGGCTTATGTTTGTCACACTTAGTGCTTATCACAGATTCAATCAGAAATATTTAACGTTTAACTTTCTTCTGTTCCAGACTAAGGTGATACTCCCACACTCTGCCTTACAAATTGCATAGAATGCTGGACTTGGAGGTAGGAAGACCTGGATTCAAACCTTGCCTCTAATGCCTACTAACAATGTGACCCTTAACTAAGTGACCAGTCGCTTGACCTCTCTGAACCTCAGTTTCCTCTTCTTTAGTATGAGAAGATTGGACCAAATGACCTCTAAAGTCTGTTTCAGCTCCAAAACTATGGCTTACAATTATCAAATATGGGATGAGGCTTGGTAAAAAATTATAGTGAGTCATTTTAAACATATCCCTATAGCTAGACAAAGGACTCTTATCATGACTTTTTTTTCCAGCTTTTTGATAATTGTATTTCAGTATAGTGGATTTCTTTATAGTCCTATGCATTTTGTTTTGCCTGTATTCCCATGTATATTTTACATATATCCCCCTGTATTTTATTTGACCCATTTCAAAACATTCTTCTGGAAAGAGGTCCATAGGCTTCATTATATTGCCAGAGGGGTCCATGACATACACAAAAATTTTAAGAACTCTTGATTTCTTAAATGTATGTATGTAGAAAAAGAGAGGGAGAAGAAATGAGAGGAGAGGAAAGGGGAGAAAAGGTGGGGATAGGGAGGACAGAGAAGGGGAGGGGAGACCTCAGGTAAGTACCGCCACCTTTTTATGTGAAAAATTTATGTTCTCATTAGGATTATTAGTTAGAATTATTGTTTAAATTATACCAAAGGAAATAGGAAGTGGCTTTATTTTTTCAATTGAATATTCAGCTAAGCTAAGAACAATTGAAGTTGAATACTTGTTTCTTTCTCTACCAACATGTTCTTCATAAAATTTCTTGTTAACTTATTTTCTAAGAGAAGGGAGAGTGGAATCTTAATTTAAAAATTTCAAGTTGAAGTAATTAAGTTGCTAGTCTAAACAGTTTTTTAAAAAGCTACTATATTTTATGATGTTTGTTATTGTATTCTTCAATGGCACTTTCCTTTCATTATAATTGTATCCGCTAAAAGGCTGTTTGTGTTGGCACTCAACTATGCTAACCATGTTAAATTCATTCCATTTAAAATCAGAATGCACTACAATTAGTACACAAGTTTTGGGGGATGAGGAAGGAGCAAAGGAAGTCTTATCCACTACAGATCTAGATGATTAAGTAAATGGGTCCATAGTTTTTGTGAATTTGCTGATTCTAGGGGTTGAATGGTCATCTTGCTATAGCATTATTGAGAAAGTGGTTTCATTACCTCAAACCCTACCTTTCTTTGCACTGTGACTTTGGACTTTTTAATTAGCTCATAGCAGGCATTCTTCTCACTAACAGAACTGGACACAAGCAATACTAGATCTGCTTTGGGGATATGATTTACAAATGTTTTCCCTTTGAGAAACATCCAATTGTTAAATTACACATTTCAGGTATGCGTTAACTCAAGCTACAAGGGGAAGGAGACATCGAAGCTTTGGCTGTCATTGAACTTGCTGCTTCAATGCACAATTATAGTATTTTTTTTTGCAAAGCCACAAAGGAAAAAAAAGGTGCTATATTTTCTCTTTTAAAGGAAATTTTCTCCAGCAAAAGCTCAAGTCTGTAATCTCAACAACCAAGCACTATTTCTGCTACCTGTTGACTTTTATTGTTGTGGACATTCAGTCTCAGTGATCAACCAAAATGTGTTTGGACAAAAATAGTAATTTTCCTTCCCGCCCCCCACCCTTTTTTTTCATCACTGCTCCAATTTGACCCTAATTGTACAGTTCCCATAACAACAGCCAAATAACTGAATCACTATGGAGGGGTTAAAACAGGCCTGTCCACAAAGCCAACAGCTGGACTATACAGCTCCTGCTTCCCTCCTTCCTTTGAAAAAAAATAGTTACATGAAGTAACTAACAGTCCTTTTTTTATACTTCTCAATTCAGACTTGTAGCTAATTACTGCTGCTGAATTACTGCTGCTGGGTTTCCTAACTCAGAAGGAATAGGAAGAAAGTATCCTCAGACCCGAATTTCTCTTACATACTTGAAATTCACTACCTATTCATGTCATGATTCTCTAGTGAGTTGCCAGAGACATTAAAAAAAAAATTCACACACCTACATATTTCTCACCCCAAAATCATAACAGAAAAGAAAGAAAAGAATTTTTCACTCTATCTTGGATGCACTTCATATTCTATGGCATGACAACGCCATGACTGAAAAATCAAAAACCTTTACTTTTCTTTCATTTTGTTTTTTGATGAGCTGCTGTGTGATTGCAGGAAGTGAATTTGTTTATGAGGGAACAAGTGCTGCCAGACCGGGAATTGTGGTTTCTGTTACAGCTTGCAAGTTATGTCAAGTTAAGTTAGATGTTGTCTACCAACAGCTGTTTTGATCCGCAGGTAATAAAACAGACAGGCGCATCCAGGAAACTTGATGCAGGATTCTGGGGTCCGTTTGAATTTCGAAGTGGAGTGAAGTAAATTGTCAGGTTTCATACCCTCACTGGTGTGTTGACTGATTGGCTCCATCCTGGATATTTTTTGGAGGGACAAAGAATGGAAAAGAATGGAAGGGAGAATCATGGGATTGTTTATTCCACTAGTGCCTGAACTGATTACAAGCTGCATTTTCACACCCAGAACTGCAGTGATAAAAAAGCATCTGAACTCCCTGTGAAAACAGACGATAACCTGAGGGGAAAAAATATATCCTATATAATTATGTATAAAATACCTGAGGGCTGGCTAGACCAATGGCCTTGATTACAATGTGGAGTGTCCGGACCCAGGAAAGCCAGGAAAGTTTAAGAAATTTAACTTACATTCGTCAGAATAAGATATCAGGTTATCACTAATGAAGTCTCTGGGTAACAGCAATAATTCCCATTTCTGTAGTGCTTTCAAATCTGCAAAATGTTTAATGTCCATTCTCTCATTTGACTTTTATAACAACCTTGGAAAGTAGGCAGTATATGTATTATTCGTACTATTTTACAAATGAGGCAATCAAAGCTCTCTAAGGTTAAGAAACAGCCCAGGGTCACATAGTATCAGAGGAAAAATTTGAACTCAGCTCTCGCTGATCCTAAATTCTGTATTTTGTCTACAATATCATATTGCCTCTGATGTGGAACGACATGCTTTAAAAATTAACCCTAATGTTTGACATGTAATACTGAGAAATGGTTAATGGAAGTGAGGGTCTGGTGTTTTTCTCCTCTCCTAATTTCCTCTGATCTGGATCAAGTTGTTGAGATAGGGTTCAGTCCTGGGTTTGCCTGACCTCTAATGAGAGGGGTTGGGTTCCCTTTTATCACATTCTTCAATTGGTTAGACCTGACCCCCATCTCAGAATCTTGAGGAAATTTTTGTTTAAAATTTAGCTTATGACAGGACTCCAGTGTTTTCCCAAATGGAGATTAGAGAGATATTCGATATACAATAGAAACCATGTATAGGACAGGTATTTATTTCCTGTGTACAAAAGGAAAGTTGAACATAAAGTAGTCTCAAGGATTTGTGATGAAAAGAAAGCCAAAGAGGATTCAGTAATCTAACTGATAATTACTGTTTCAATCTATTGGTACATTGATACTTCAGCCTCCTCAGAACACAAAGCTGGTTGTAAAACTGCTAATTAGACCCTTTACATTTCACCTCAGCTTTGTACTCTCCAAACAACTCTCAGTAAGTCTGTTAGTTAAATGGCCAGGTTTGGGCCAATCCTCTTGTCAGTTGTCATCCTTGCCAAGGGCACTGGAGGAGTTGTCAGAGACTTCTCCCCTGCTGCCATTTAGTTCCAACATATTGGGACCAAGGGTCTCTGAGCCTCTTAAATTCACGGAATTTCTTCCAAACCTGAAACGTTTCTATCTTGGGACAGTTATTTGTTCCCCTAAGATCAAGAAAGAACAAACCTAAAAAAGGCATCTCAAATCTATATTGCTCAATATTGCATAGATAGGACACACCTTCAGAAAGCATATGCATATGATTACATGGAAGCCAGGAGAAAAATGATGCCTTCATTTATTCTGTTATAAGAATGCCACTTAAAACAGTTGTAACACAATCTAAAGCCAGAAAAGAAGAAAGATAAGGGTAGAGTCACCTTTGAAATATCCACTGAGTTGTCAGCTCTTCTGACTCCCCAAAAAGTAAGGGGCCTCAGTCATTTTAAAATAGTTGCTCTTTAACCCTGAGTCACATAATTAGAAGCAAGTCCTACAATTACCACATTGTTAACTGGAACCAGGAATGGTAACTGCAAGTATGGTCCATGGGATAGTCCTCATCACACAAATATGGTAGTGCGGGATAGGGGGAAGGAGTAATTAAAACTGAGTTTTCAATATAACCAAAACTACTTCCAATATTTCAGATATATACATCTAATGCTTTTCTATTTAAAAGTGGTATGGAATAGTAAAAAGAACATGGAACTTGGAATTAGGGTTTAAATTCTGGCTTTAACACTTACTAGTTGTGTGACAATTCTTAAGTTCTTAATTTCATAGGATTTGGAGGAAGGGGACCATATCAATCATCTGGCTAGTCCTCCTCCTCCTCCTATTTTATAGATGACTTAACTGAGGTCCAGAGAGTACAGTCAAAGTCACACAAATAGTAAATAGTATCAGGATTTGAATCTAAGTTTTCTTATTTCAAAATCAATTCTTTTCTATGTGCACCATCTGACGTTTCTGACCTTGTTTCTTCATTTGTCAAAAGGGAATGTTAATTCTTACTTTGCCTATCTCAGAGGGTTGTTGTGAGGCAAATGTTTTAACCTTAGAGTGCTGTAGAAATGTTAATTATTATTAATAGGTCATGCCTAATAGGTCATTATAAAAGAAGCAAGAAGTCCTTATGCTCAAAGAGATTACAATCTAGCTGAAGCAAAAACTAACACATAGGAAATTACTAGAAATCAATTAATTATAACTTCTGAAGATGATTGAATTTCACAGATTTATGCCTTGAAGGGATCTCAGACCCCTCTTGTTCTACAAATAAAGTAGAATAAAGTAACTACAGCCCACAGAGGTTAAATGACTTTCAGAGATAAGTAGCAGTTGGGTTTTGAACTCAAGTTCTCTGACTCCAAACTCAGTGCTCTTTAATGAAGTATTAGCTTTGTTCCAGAGGCTAATAGGACTTCAGAGAAGGTGTAACAGAGAAGGTAGAGATTTCTGGAGATCAGAGTAGCCAGGGAAGACTTAATGGAGCCAATGGGATTTTACTGTTATGTGGACGTAGATAAATCAGGAGTTATCTTCCCATTTTGTTGATGAATAATGGCATATTGAGTAATGACGACTGATGTCTATATAACATTTGGTTGTTGTTGTTTAGTCATGTTCAGCTCTTCATGACCCAGGGGACCAGAGCATGCCAACAATGTTCATGGGGTTTTCTTGGCAAAGATACTAGCACGATTTGCCACTTCCATCTCCAGTATATTAAGGCAAAGAGGTTAAGTGACTTGCCCAGCATCACACAACTAGTAAATGTTTGACACCAAATTTGAACTCAAGTCTTTCTGACTCCAGGTTCAGCATTCTGTCCACTGAGTCACCCAACTGCCTCACATAACACTTTAAATATATACATTATTTTATTTGGTCCTCACAATAACCTTGTGTGATAGGTGATACCAGGTTGAGAGTGACAGGCCTCAAACCTATCAGTGAGGTAAGGGGGTATCTACCCCAAGCACATGAAGACTTCCTCTAGCAGAATGGGTGGATGAGAACAATTTGAAGCATGAAGGTGCCTGAAGCAGTTGCTGAGGAGCATTTAGAACTTGGTCAGATGTGGAAGAACCCAAAGTCATCCCCTGAATCCTAGGCAATCTTCAGTCTTCTTGACTTCCTTCTTGACACTGGATTTCAATGGCTCTGGAAGAGAGGTTGAGACTGACAGCTCTGGGCTTACTCTATGTCACTTAAATCTAATTCACAAAACAGTCAAGATATTACCCAGGATGCCATTAGTCTTCCTCAAAAATGGACAAACAACATTTATGATCCCCCTTTTACAAATCAGTAAACTGAGGCTCGGAAATGTTAAATGACTTGCCCGTCATTAACAAGTAAGTGTCAAACCTAGGTCCCTTCAGATTCCAAGGTCATTGCACTACTATATTTCAGTTTAATTCACCTAGCATACTGAAGGGGAAGTATAGCTTCATAGACAGAGCACCAGATCTAGAATCTGGAAGCCCTGGATCACATCTCCCCTTTGACCCAGTTATTCCACCATAGCCAATCTTCTCTTTGACTCTCAGTTTCTCCCTTCATAAAATGGAGAAACCTGTAGTGCTAACATAATAAAGCTATTGAGTCTCAAATGATATCATGTATGTAAAGCACTTTGTCAGCCATTAAATTGGCATATGAATCAGTCATTATTTATTAAGCGAAAGGCAACATAGAGTTGTGGATAGGAAGCCAGACTAGGAATTGGGAAGGCCTAAGCTGGGTCTTGGCTTCTGACACAAATTGGTCATATGATTTAACCTCCCCTGGGCCTCACTTCTTCCTCTGCAAAATAGGGTTGGGGGTAGATGAAAGGGTCTCCAAGGTTCTAGGTTTATAATCCTCTCAGTGACCTCAGGCAATTTTCTAAGACTATAAATTTCAACATAGATGCAGATCTGTATAGGAAGAAGGAAATTCCCTAAGTCCCTTCCCTTGACAGAACTATAGGCCTAGCCAGAGATATCAAACTCACTGGCAAAACTCCTGAATGCCACCTGAACCAGATTAAAATGTAATTGGAAAATGTTTAACAAATTTAAAAAAATGCAACATAACTAATGCTAACTTGTGATTTTCTAAGCCAATATGTGGCAGCAGGGATCTGTTTCCTTTCTTTTTCTCTCCCATCTCTTTTTACTCTATGCCTTCTTGGATATCTAATTTATTTTGGACCCTGCTTACTTAATCTTCCTTAATCTGTACCCCTTCTCTCCACTTACCCTCCTATTTCTCTGTAAGTTAAGAAGACCTTTATACCCTTCTAAATATGTTTGTTATTTCCTCTTTAATCCAGTTTAATGAGAATAAGGTTCTAGCACTACCAGCCCTCCAACCCTTCCTGCGTTCCACTATAACAGTTGTTCCATGCACACTGTTTACATAGGTAATTGCTCCATTTTACCTCTATCTATGCAATTTCATTTTTCAAGATCATCTCATCATACTCAACTCAACCCCTTTATTCTCTTTCAGACTATCTTAATAATGATAACAATCTTAAGAGTTACAGATAATATTTTCCCATTTAAAAAGTAAACAATCTGACCTTACTAAATGCCTTAGAGACCAATGTCTTTTATGTTTACCTTCTTATTTTTCATCTAGTTCTTGTAGGTCAAATTTTCTGTTCAGTTCTGGTTTAATACCTAAAAATTCTTTATGTTATTAAATATCCACGTTTTCCTTGTAGGTTTTCACTCAGCTTTTCTGGACAAATTATTCTCAGTTGTAAACTCAGCTCCTTTGCATGGAATGTCATGTTTCATGCCCTTTGATCTTTTAATGTGAAGCTACTAAATCTTGTGTTATCCTGACTGTAGCCCCACAATATTTCAATAGTTTCTTTCTAGTTGCTTATCATATTTTCTCCTTGACCCAAGAACTTCTAATGTTCCTGTGATTTTTCATCTTGGGATTTCTTTCAGGTGATGAGGGGTAGACTTTATTAGTTTCTTTTTTACCCTTTAGTCCTAAAACTTCCAGGAAATTTTCCTTAATAATCTCTTGAAGTAGAGTGTCTAGACTCTTTTTAATCAAAACTTTCAGGTAATCTAATAATTTTGATATTGTCTGTCCTTGATCTGTTTTCCAGATCATTTGTTTTGCAATGAGATATTTCACATTCTCTTCTATTCTTTCATTTTTTTGATTTTATTGTTTCTTGGTGTCATATGAAATCACTAGCTTCCCCTTGCCCAATTTTTAAGGAGTTCTTTTCTTCTGTAAGTTTTTGGATCTCTTTTTCCAGTTGGTTGAGTTTCTTTTCATAATCTTGATTACTTTTATTTTTTTCCTAATTTTTCCTCAACCTCTCTTATTTGATTTTTAAAGTTCTTTTTAAGCTCTTCCAAGAAGTCTCTTTGGACTTATGACCATTTTACATTTTTCATTGAAACTTTAGAAGTAGGTGCTTTGGTTTCACTGTCTTCTTCTAAGTCTGAATCCAGATCTTTTCTGTCATCGTAGTATCTCTCTATGGTTGAGTTCTTCCTCTTTTGCTTACTCATTTATTTTTTCAACTGCTTATTTCTTGGCTCTTAACTTTGTGTTAGAATTGGCCTTTAGTCCCAAGGTATGGAGGATAATGTCCCAGGCTTCAGATTTTTCTACTGTTGTTTTCTAAACTCTACTAGTGGGCCTGACCTCAAGTACTCCTTTCTGCCATTGAACTTAAATAGGGCCCCCAGCAACATTGTCACCACAAATGTTCTTACTCCCTAAGGTTCTTTCCAAGGCTGCAAGCCTCAGCTCACCCGTCTACCCTGGAACCAAAACCAGGGACTCTGTCTCCTAAAAGTAACCACAGCCAGTAGGGTTCCTGCCCCTCTATGACCATACTCACTAGCATGTACTTTCTCCTCCATGCCCACAACCAAAGCCCAGGACCACACCTGGGCCCATGGATGTACTCTCAGTCAGCAGGAGCCTCTACAATCTTCCCCAGATCAACAGTCTACACTTTCCCTGAGTCAAAAGCTCTTGAAACTGAGAGTGCCTCCCACAAAGTTACCCTTATACTTTGTTGATTCGGAGGTATCTGCCCCAGGGTCTGGTCTTTTCTAACTTCCTCCCAATTTGTCTTAAGCTAGAAAACTTCTTTACCCCAACTTTTAATTATTTCTATTGTTCTAAAGTTCACTTTGTGGCATTATTTTAAGCTAATTATGGGAAATTTGGGAGAGCCAGGTAACTTCCTGTCTTGTTTCACTATCTTCCCAGAATTCAAGGATCTTTTTCTATTTGAGTTTGATACCACTGCACTATAATTAGCTGGGGAGGCAAGACAAAATAAAAAATGGTTCTTTTCCTTCAAAGAACTAGCAATCCACTTAGGAGACAGAACATTTAAACAGATAAATTTAAAGAGAGAGAATTGACAACTGAGTTGCCCAAAGACACATATCCAACTAGTACATAAGAAATTATTTAAACTCATATCTCATGATTTACAGTGTAAGTTTATTCCTCTATGGCAGCATTTCTCAAACTTTTTGATCTCAGCACCTCCTTTACATTTTTAAAAATGATTGAGGACACCAGGGAAATTTTCTTATTTTGCTATATCTACCAATAGTTTTGCTGTACTAGAAATTAAAACTGATAAATTTTTAAATGTCTATTTATTAATTAATTTAAAAATAATAAAAAGCCAATGATGTTAACATAAATAACACATTTTTATGAAAAATATAACTTTTTTTTAAACAAAGAGTGGCATTGTTTTATATATTTCTGTAATTCTAATGTCTGGCTTAATAGAAGACAGCTGAATTCTCATATCTGTTTCTGCATTCTATCTATTATGATAGTTATTTTGGTTGAAATATATGAAGACAATTCAGCCCCACAGAGATATGTAGTTGGAAAAGGGAGAACTATTTTAATAGGCAAATAACATCTTGGGATTATTCTGACAATGGTTTTGCCCTTGGAGACCCCCTGAAAGCATCTTGAGGGTCTGAGGACCGTATCTGAGAACTATTACTTCATACCACCCAGCCTCCCTTCCATTTCTCTTCTAGCATTGGGCTATTATACTGTGATTGTGCTAGTGTGGGAAAAGATTAAGAATTGAGCATCTATTTATAGAAGAAAAAAAAGCTTTTTCCTGCAGCAGCACATTTTTTTAGGGCTGGTCATTTTAGCGGGCCATTTATAAATGCTGCTAAGACCTATACATATTCATATGCATAATACATGCTTGCTTGATGCTCAGGGAAGAGAGATGGCTTACCCTAGATTTACATATTTAAATGACCCATTAATTGTGTTTGGTTTATTGGATTTAACCAAACAGGACAAAAAAGGTTTCCTCCTAAGTGTTAATTAATAGCCATAATTTTGTATGATTTTGACAGGATACAAGAGCAGTTCTCACTGACAATCTCTTGTCAGGGTAACATGGCAAACACCCCTGTCTACTCAACTGACAACATGACAAAGAAATTATTGTTCAGCCTATGGAACAGCCTGCTTTTCCAATGCTTTGTTTCTAATTTTTTTGTCCTAGTACTGGACAAAATGAAGACATACATACTGTAAGCAGTGTGACATCCATCTAAATATGGGGAGGAGATTCTTCTATTTCTATAAGTCAAAAAAAAAGCCTAAGAATCATAAGAAAAAATTAGACAACATTCAAAAACTAAAATATCTCAAATTCATATTGCCCAAAATACTTCATTTATGATATTGTCTCACTTACAAAATGTTAGAGCTATAAGGAATCTTAGCGGTCATCTAGTCTAATTCTTATTCTTATACATAGTGGGTGCTTGATTCACAAATTTTGGATTTAATTGAATTTTACAGGTGAGAAAACAGTCTGAGAGAGGGGCAGTAGCTTATTTACCCAAGGTCTGGAGTATTATTGCTTGAGATCTGATTCTCATACTACATATAGAGGTTTTGTGATTCGAAAGTCAGGGGAGAAGTATGCCTAAGATTGTTCATCTCCTGAGACATCATGGAATTATCAAACATGAGAACTAGTGAGATTATAATATCATAGATCTCCATTGTTGGGTCCTGAATGGTCATCTAATACAACAATTCATTTTATAGAAGGAGAATCTGAGGTCTGAGAAATGAAGGGATTTATCCATAATCATACAGGTATTAAATGTGAGTCAGAGATTCAAACCCAGTACTTCTAATTACAAATCCAATGCTCAGACACTGTACCATGACAGACCTTTAAGGAGCATCAGATTGGATGCCCTTATTTGAATTATAATAGTCACTAGTAAATACCTGAGGTTAGATTTGAACTCAGGACTTCCTGCCTCCAGGAACAATACAATATCATCTGTGTCACCTAGATGCCTCAGGGGGAAAGAAAGACCCAAAGAGGAGTGATGTGCTTAAACTGTCTCAGGTAACACAGGTTGTAACTGGCACTGGCAGAATTTGAACCCAAATCTTGTGAATCTAAATCTAAGGAGAACATTAACTATTGCTTTCCTCTGAGTTAGACTAATTAGCACATCATGTTTCTCCTTTAATCCAAGAAGTCTCTGTTATTGGTTCCTTTTTTCTGTAACAGTTCAGTTTACAATAATGGAGAAATAAAGGATCTTAGACCAGAAAAATAGCAGGATAAAAGCTACAGCTGTGGACCAGTTGTGGAGGGCACTTTAAGGGTCTCCTTTTCAAAAAGTTCATTGAAAAGTCTGGGGAAAGGAACATTGATGCTGCACCTGTCTCTTTCAACTGATATGGGAATAATTAATTTCACAAAAAATGGCTTCTATTGGAGGTTAATTTATTTTGGCTGACAGTCACATACATTAGCAGACATGTCTAATGCTGCAGTCAAGCTGAGCTTTATTTAGAACATTTTATTTATATCTTTGGGTGATTTCATTCCTAAGAAATTGAGGAAGAAAAGGAGGTGATGGTGTAGGAATGCATGAAGAGAAAATTTGTCACCAGTTTACCAGAGAGAGGGAAGGGGGACCGGGGAAAATACCCCAGTCTTTGACTTCTGGTAACTTGGATTTGCCTCTGTGTGGCATGAAATTCCTATCTTCTTTACTCAATCAGGTGAAATTCTGATACTGTAGTAAGGTGGCATCCTGGGCTCTGGGGTGTGTACATATGCATAAAGTAAAGGATTTTTGAGCAAAGATTGGCAGTCTTGCAGAAGTGGTATGCCTGGTCATTAATTCTTCTCTCCCTTGCCATCAGACAAGAGTTAGGGGAAAGATGCAAGAGGTAAGGTGCATGTTTACCACAGATTATCCACCCCCAAAAACCTGCTGCAG
This sequence comes from Potorous gilbertii, assembly GCA_028658325.1. NCBI lineage: Eukaryota > Metazoa > Chordata > Mammalia > Diprotodontia > Potoroidae > Potorous > Potorous gilbertii. Next base: position 86,488,452 of record CM053772.1, on the reverse strand, counting down.
AATGCGGTAGTCAAAAAAAGAGTGAGGCATGGTCAGGAATACCCAGAGAAAACATTTCCCTGAATCTCAGTAGAAGCCACTGTATCCTGGATTTCAAGAATGGGATCTGAATGCTGGCTTTGCTACTTCCATCAATCAATCAATAATCTATTATTAATGTTGCTGTTGTTTCATTGTTTCAGTCTTGTCTGACTCTTCATGGTCTCACTGGGGGTTTTCTTGGCAGAGATGCTCGAGTAGTTTGCCATTTCCTTCTCCAGCTCATTTTACAAATGAGGAAACTGAGTTAAACAGGATTAAGTGGCTTGCTCAAGATGACACAGCTAGTAAATTCTGATGCCAGATTTGACCTCAGGAAGATGAGTCTTCTTGACTCCTGGCCTGGCACTCTATATATTGAATGCACTACCTAGCCCTTTTTATTTATTATAGACTACTGTATATTAAGTATTGTGTCAGGTTCTGTGGAGAGAAAGATAAATGAAATATTTCTGTCCTCCAGGAATTTACATTCTATAGGGATAGAAAAAAGGTATACATCAAAATACCAACAAAAGAAATATAAGGTAGGAAAGGCTCTTTGTAGGAAGTAGGGTTAGAGAAAAAGTTTCAAGGAAGTTAGAGGTTGTAAGAAGCTAAAGTAAGTAGGGGTGAAATACAGAGATGCACATACGTCAGGCACAAAGACAGAAGATGAAATGCACCGTGTAAAGAACTTTAACTGAACTGAAGGGTGCATACAAGGGAGTTACAGAAAATAAGCCTGAAAAAGTAGGTTGGACCCAGATTGAGACAACTTTAAATGCCTAACAGAAGCATTTGTTTCTTATCTTAGAGGCAATAGAGAGCCAATGAATTTTATTAAATAAGGGAGTAACATGGTCATTGTGCTTTAGAATTAAGGTTTCCCAGTTATAGCGGGAAGATGGATTTGAGTAGGGAGAGACTTGAGGCAGGAAGATCAATTGGGTCATGTGATAAGGGCCTAAACAGGGGCAAAGGTATATGAATAGAGGCAAGGAGAAAGATGAGATGTTGTGGAAGCAGAATCCACAAGATGGTGATTATCATTTGTGGGAGAGGGAAGAATTACGGGTGGTTTAAGTGATTAGGGTTGTGGTCCTCTTGACAAAAAAGGATCTTTGGGAAAGGGATGGGTTTGGGCGAGAGGGGAAGTTAATTTGATTTGTTTTATGAGGCAATCAGTGTTAAAATACTTGCCTAGGGTCACACAGTAAGTGTCAGGTGTGAGGCCAGATTTGAACTCAGGGATCTATCCACTGCACCATGTAGCTGCCCACTAATTAGTTCTGTATTTATTGTACTTAATAATGTGACCTTCGGGTAAATCACTTCATCTCTTTGGGCCTCATTCTCCTTAATTATAATTAGATGAGATTGAACCATATGTTCTGTAAGGTTCTTTCTAGCTCTCAGTACTATTATCTAGATACATAGTCGAGTGGTTGGAGAGGGTGAGGTGGCAAGTTCCCTGCCCCCACCAACTGCCTTTTGCACATCTCAAACTGGATGGCATCTGAAACTTCTCAAGCTTATCTTAAACTCATCATCTTTCTTGGTTTTCTTTTTTGATTTGGCATGTTAAATTCCAAAATCTCAAAGGCTCTATTAATTTTTAAAATAAAATTTAATTGCTTTCTTTTGGTATTTATTGCCAAAAATTTTCCCAGGGAGCCATCCCATCTAAAAAATACCTTTTAAGGAAGAAAAGAAATGAAAAAGAGGAGGAAGAGGAAAAGGTCTAAAAATATGTATAAAGTTCTACATCTTTGCCTCTGCAAAGAAGTCAGGAATATTTTCTCATTTTTCTTCTTTGGAGCCTTGCTTGTTTTTTGTAATTTTGCAACATTCGTTTTTGATAAGTGGCTGTTACCTTTCTCTACAATATTCACATTGCTATTATTACCTTATATAGAAGGTTTCCTTGATTCTGCCTACCTCCCTCTGCCTCAGTTTACGTAGATTTTTTCCATATTTATCTGCATTCATCATACTTATTACTTCTTACAGCGGAGTAATACTCCATTACACTCATGTACCACAGTTTTAGCCATTCCCCCAATCGATGAACCCTAAGTGAATGGACATTTACTTTTGTTTTCAGATACTGCAAAAAAAAAAAAGTGACACTAAATATTTTGGTGTACATAGGGACTTTAGTATCATCAGTGACCCCCTTGCAATATGTGCCTAATAGTGAAATCTCTGAGTCAAAGCGTATAGACTTTTTAGACATTTTATAATTCCAAATTGCTTTCCAGATCAATGATACACTAGTGTATGATCTTCCCACAAACGTTCCAACATTTTTTATTTCCATTTTTGTCACCTTTGCCAATTTTCTGAGTGTGAGATGAAGCCTCAGGGTTATTTTGATTTGCCTTTCTCCTATTAATGGTGATTTAGAGCATTCTTTTGTATAGTTATTGATAGTTTAGATAATTTCTTGTAGTTGATAACCTCATAAACTTCTTTTGATAACTCTTTATCCATATCTATTGATTACATCCATTGAGGACTAGTTTTGAATATATAATATATATACATGTGTACATTAGTTATCTACATGTCTTAAAAGTCATCGTCTTTCACACCCAAAATCTTCTCTCTTACAATCTTACCCATTGCTGTTGACGGCACCACTATATTCCCAGTCACTCAGGCTTGAGTGTCAACTTTGTCTCTTCTCTCTGTACTCACCCTATGTATTCAATCTGTTGCCATATCTTATTATTTCTACCTTCACTACATCTTTATATACATATAGCACCTTTAAAAAAAGAATTGGCATATTGGTAAAGGAGGCAAAAAAATTCACTGAACTCCTTAGAAAGCATAATTGGTCAAATGCGAAAAGATGTATGAAAATTTGCTGAAGAAAGTAATTCCTTAAATATTAGAATTGGACAACTGGAAGCTAATGATTCCATGAGACTGCAAGAGATAATAAAACAAAGCCAAAAAAATAATGAAAAGGAAGAAAATGTGAAATATCTCATCAGAACACCAACTAATTTGGAAAATATTCTGAGGAGAGATAATTTAAGAATGACTGGACCAGAAAACCATAATAAAAAAAGTCTAGATATCAAATTTCAAGAACTATCAAGGAAACTACCCCCAATATCTTAGATCCAGAGGGTAAAATTGAAATTAAAAGAATCCACTGATCACCTCCTGAAAGTGATCTCAAAATGGAAACTCCCAGGAATATTGTGGCCAAATAACAGAGATTTCAGGTAAAGTAAAAATGTTTTGAGCATCCAGAAAGAAATTGGTGCAGTGGGTAGAGCACCATTGTAGGAGTCAGAAGGACCTGAGTTCAACTCTCACCTCAGACACTTGACACTCACTAGCTGTGTGACCTTGGGCAAGTCACTTAACCTCAACTGCCTCATCCTGGGTCATCTCCAGTCATCCTGTTGAATATATGGTCCCTGGATTCAGATAGCTCTGGAGGAGAAGTGAGGCTGGTGACCTGCACAGCCCTCCCTCACTCAAAGTCAAGTGCAAGTCATGTCATTATTTCTCTGATGGCATAGTCTTCTTCAGCAACAAAGGATGAACACATACACAATTCAAATATCATGGAGCCACAGTAGGATCCCACAAGAGTTAGTGGCTTCCACATTAAAGGAGTAGAGGACTTGGAATATAATTTTCCAGAAGGCAAAGGAGGTAGAATTATAATGACAAATAACCTACCAGGAAAACTGAGGAGGAAAATATGGATATTTACTGAAACAGAACTTTCAAACATTCATGCAGAAAAGATCAGAGTTGAATAGAAAACATGACACTATCTGTATCCAGAGGAAGAACTGGTAAATAGAAGTATGTCTAGAATGTTTTTGCATACATACACACATGTTGTTTATAACAGATATTGTGTGATTTGCCCTTTGTTCTTGAAGAGGTCCATGACATTAGGAAGATGATGTGTGTGTATTTGTCCTTCATTGCCAAAGAAGACCATACCATCAGAGAAATAATGACATGACTTGCACTTAACTTTGTTTTGAGTGATGAATGACTAGTAATTGACTTTGATTTGAGGGAGGGAGGGCTGTGCAAAGTCACCAGCCTCACTTTCTCCTCCAGAGTTCTCTGAGTCCAGTGGCCAGATATTCATCAGGAAGATTGGACATGGCCCAGGATGCAAAGGGAAACATTGGCCCATTTAAGCTAAGGTCTTTTCAAGTTCTCACTTTGAGTGAGGCAATACCATTCAGTGAATAGATATTAAGAAGAGAGTCAAGAGAAACCCACTTTAATAAAAAAAAAATCTGATCAGCCACAGTCAGACACATTGAAACTTTACTCTATCATGGTGATGTCATTTTGGTCCTCTTCGAGAACAAAGGACAACAATCAACCATATACATCTACACCTCTACGCTCACACAGGACACTCTGGTACAGACCATAATCACATCTTGTCTGGCTTATTTCAATAACCTTCTTGTTGATCTCACTTCCTCAATTCTCTCCTCACTCTACTCCATCAACTATTTAGCTTCCAAAGTGAATTTCCTAAAGCTCTGGTCAGACCATATCACCCCGGTACTCAATGAACTCCAATGATTCCCAATTATCTCTAAAATCAAATATAGAACTTTCTATTCATCATTTACAGTCCTTCACAAACTGGCCCTTTCCTACTTTTCTAGTCTAGTCTTTCTAGTCTAGTATAAATACTTGACTGCACCTTGATCATTGTATAGATACATTGGCAATTTCTCCCATTCTGTGACATGTGTTTTGGTGGGGTTTTTTTTTGGAGTCTTCAAGTTTTTTCACTCTAAAACTCTGGATTTCTTCCATACAAGGAAGTGAGAGAGGGGAAGTCACCAGAACAAGATTGTTTTCTTTTTTATTATGGATTTAACAGACATCAACAAACCATGAGCATTTCAATATGGAAATAATAGAAAATAGAATTGCATAGGAAACTATGAATTCATGCTCTATGTTTTACAGTCTATATTAAATGTTACATAGTACTAACAAAACTGCTCTGCTTATCTGTGCCTCTCACTTAACTTATTTTTGCTATAGTCTTGGTTTTCAATTCCACTAATGAGGAGAGTATTATGCATATGTTTCCAACTTGAAACCTAGGTTGCACTGCCATTTTTTGTGTATTTTTATCTTTTTATTTTATTCTGAACTTAAGAAATAAAACAAGCATTTACATAATATAGTAGAATAAAAAAAGATAATTGTGTATGAAATTACAAATCTATTATGTACAACTTGCTATTCTTTTTGAATATATAATAAAGTTATCATGTAGCTTTCCTTTACAACACAAATACTTGTGTGTGTGTGTGTGTGTGTGTGTGTGTGTGTGTAAAACCATTCAATATGTGCTTCTATTTGTCATTTCTTTCTCTAGATGCAGATGGCATCTTTCTTCATATGCCCTTTGTAGTTAGTTTGGGCGTTCATAATAGCCAAATGTACTTGGTTGCTCAAAGTTGTCCTTAAAATGATGTTGTGGTTACTGTATACAATGCTTTCTTAGTTCTTTGCATTTTGTTCTTCATTATTTCATGTAAGTCTATCTATGTTTTTCTAAGATCATCAAGCTCACTATTTCTTATAGCACAGTAACACTCTATCACAGTCAAATACCACAACTTGTTGGTCCATTTCTCAATTGATCAGCATCCCTATTATTTCTAGTTCTTTGCCACCACAAAAAGAGCTGCTATAAATATTTTAGAACATATAGGTTCTTTTCTGTTTCCCGTAATCATTTTAGGAAACAGAGCTAGTAGTAGTGTTGTTAGGTCAAAAGTAAAAGCAGTTTAATAACTATTTGGGCATAGTTCCAGATTATTCTCCAAAATGATTGAGTTAGTTCAGTTCCACTAACAGTGTATTAGTGTCCAAATTTTTCCACATCCCCTTCAACGTTTGTTGGTTTTCCTAATAGGTGTAAAATGACATCTCAGGCTTGTTATAAATTGCATCTAATCACTAATGATTTAGAGCAATATTTTCATCTGCCTATATATATTGATTTCTTCATCAGAAAACTGCCTGTTCATATCCTTTGACTATTTATCAATTGGGGAATGACTCATATTCTTATAGATTTGACTAAATTCTTTTTATATTTCAGTTGTGGGATCTTTATCTGAGAAATTCAACAAATTTTTTCCCCAATTTTCTGTTTTTGTTCTGATCTTGGCTACATTTGTTTTATTTGTACAAAAACTTCTTAAATTAATGTAATAAAAATTTGTACCTCATACTGCTCTCTATCTATTGTTTACTCATAGATTGCTTGCCTACCCATAAGTCTGGCAGGTAATATGTTCTATGTTTTTCTAACTTTCTTGCAATACCTCTCTTTATATCTAGGTCAAGTATCCATTTTGACTTTATCTTGTTAAATGTTATATGATATTGGTTTATGCCCAATTTCTACCAGACTGCTTTCCAGTTTTCCCAGCATTTTTTACCAAATAATAAATTCTTATCCCCAAAACTTAAGTCTTTACATATAGATCAAACATAAATTTACTATAGTCTTTTGCTACTGTAAATTACATGTCTACTCCATTTCACTGATCTAACTTTCTATTTCTTAGCCTGTACCAGATAGTTTGGTTAATTATTGCCTTATAATACAGTTTCAGATCTGGTACTGTTAAGCATTCTTCCTTTATTTTTTTCATTACTTTCTTTGGTATTCTCAACCTTTTATTCTTCAAAATGAATTTTATTATTATTTTTTTTAACTCAGTGAAATAAATTTTTGATGGGATGGCATTGAATATACAAATTAGTTTAGATAAAATTGTCATTTTTGTTATATTGACCCTGCCTACACATGAACAATGAATATTTATCTAATTATTTAAATTGTATTTTATTTGTATAAAAAGTTTTTAAAAATAATTTTTTTCATATAATCTCTGGGTTTGTTTTGGCAAGTATACTCCCAGGTATTTTATACTGTCTAGAGTTATTTTAAAGGGAATATCTCTTATTATCTCTTCTTGCAGGATTTTGTTGGTGATATAATAGAAAAAATGATGATTTATGTGCATTTACTTTATATCCTTCTACTTTGCTTAAATTATTGTGTCAACTAACTTTTTAACTGAGTTTTCGGAATTTTTCAAGTATAGTATCATATCATCTGAAAAAGAGATAGTTTATTACCTCATTTCCCATTCAAATTGCTTCTATTTCTTTTTCTTCTCTTATCACTGCTGCTAAAATTTCCATTATAATATTGAATAATATTGGTGACAGAGGGCATCCTTTTTCACATCTGAACTTACTGAGAAGACTTCCAGCTTATCCTCATCACAAATAATGCTTCCTGATGGTTTTAGGTAAATGCTTTTTTTTTTATCAATTTAAGGAAAAATCCATTTATATTTATACTTTCAAATATTTTTAATAGAAACTGTGACTTTTCAGTAGAAACCCTTCATGCCTGAAATGTTCTCCATCTACTTTCAAGCTTCCCTGCCTCCTTCAAGCCTCAGTACTAATCCTGTCTTCTAAAGGAGGCCGTTCTCAGTTTCCCTCCCTTCCTTCCTCCCCCACCATTGTGAGTAGTTTTCCTCTGATATTATTTCCCATCTACTCTGTATATATCTTGTAAGTACATAGTTGTTTGCATATTGTCCATTGCATTAGAATGTGAACTCCTTCAAGTCAAGGACTGGGTTTTTGCTTTCCTTTGTTTCCTCAACACTTAGGCCAGTGCCTGTCACATAGTAAGTGTCTAATAAATGCTTGTTAACTGATTGATCTACTAGATACATATATATATATACATATACACATACACACATACACACACACACACACACACACACATATATATTCACTTATGCCTCTCTCTCTAAACCCAGTCGTTATGGTCAGAGTCGCCTCTTTCAGTTCTACCACTAGCCATTGCATAGCTTCATTTCTTTGGTTTGGACATGCTTTTGTCTTCATTCGTTTTCCTTTAAAAAGAAAAATGTTTATTTCAAACACTGTTGCAGCAACCTGGTTCTTTGACCTGTGGTTATTTTAGCTAACACAAAACAATGAAGATTTGTCTGTGTGGCTCCTCTCAATAGCAGACCAATGTGCAAGTGTTATGATTAATGAATCGTTACCCTTGGCACCACCATCCTCCCATTCCTCCCCCCACACACCATTCAGTGAACAGAGATTCTATTGAAGGTGCCTCATTTCTTTCTTTTATTCTTAGTCAATGCCCCCATGTGATAACTCCCAATTATGTTCCATCTAAGCTTGCTACTGTGTTCTCCACCATCCCCTGCCTCTTCTTCCTATTGTTCTTCCTTCTTTGCCTTCCTTTCATGTATCTTACTCTTTGGTAGACAAGTGTTCCCTACCTTCCAAGGTAACAGTTTCCTAATCTTATAAATTTATCTTACTCAAGTACTTGTAGAAAAGTTATAAATTCTTTGACCACACATATATATTATAAAAAAGATCTCGTGGGGAAGCAGAGCCAAGATGGTGGATAAGAGGCAGTAACTCAGACAAACTCTCTCATATTTCTCTTCAAACAACTTTAAAATAATCCCTCAAATCAAATTTTGGATTGGCAAAGCCGACAAAAGATCAAAGTAAGACATTTTTTCAGGCTAAGAAAATTTAGAAGGTCTGCAGTAGAGGCCTGTCAGTTTTTGGAACTCTCAACCTAGAGACAGTAAGGCAGTTGGACAACTGGTCAGAAAGAGATTATATGGGACCCACTACAGGCACTGGGTGTAGCTGGGGCTGATTGGCAACTGTATTGCCTATAAGAGTTTTGGATTGCAGTTCCAGGGCAAAGAGGAGAGCTTGTAGTCAGTCACAAGGGAGCAGGGGCCCTGGTCAAGGTTTCAGGGTCAAGAGGAGTGCTAGCACTTGTTGGGGAAGAGAGGATCTTCCTGGGTAAAGATCAGAGAACAGTCCAGGAAAGTAGTGAGCACAGCCCTCTCTCCAGATCACACCATTTTGGAAGCCCCCAAAACTTACAGACCCCCAGAATCAGAATCAGCTCTGAAATCAGCAGCACAAAAAAAGCCTGAAGATTAAGACAGTGCCTTCTCACCCTCAGGTGAGTAAAGGCCAACTTTAACATAAAATTCTAAGCCAAGAAATAGACTGGAAAAATAAACAAATGACAAAAAGGAACTAAACAAACTACTACAGTGGTATGGATGACCAAGATATAAATTCAGAAGCAGACAATAATTCAAAAACAGATACACACAAAGCCTCAAGAATAAATGCTAATTAGACACAGGCCCAACAAGAATTCTTAGAAACATTAAAGTGATAAGAGTGGTAGAGGAAAAACTGGTAAAAGAAATGAGAGTGATACAAGAAAATTATGAAAAGGGGATTAATACCTTGATAAAAGAGGCACAAAAATGTTCAAGAAAATAGCACCTTTAACAAAATAGAATTGGCATAATGGTAAAAGGAGCACAAAAATTCCTGAACTCCTTAGAAAGTATAATTGATCAAATGGGAAAAGATGTACTAAAATTAACTGAAGAAAATAATTCCTTAAAAATTAGAATTGGTCAATTGGAAGCTAATGATTCCATGAGACTGGAAGAGACAATAAAACAAAATCAAAAGAATAATATCTCATCAGAACACCAACTGACCTGGAAAATATTCTGAGGAGAGACAATTTAAGAATTATTGGACCAGAAAAACCATAATAAAAAAGTTTAGATGTCATATTTTAAGAACTAGTCTAAATATCAGTTTCAAGGAAACTGCCCCAATACCTTAGATCCAGAGGGTAAAATTGAAATTAAAAGAATCCACTGATCACTTCCTGAAAGTGATCTCAAAATGAAAATTTCCAGGAATATTGTAGCCAAATAACAGAGCTTTCATTTAAAGTAAAAATATTTTGAGCATCTGGAAAGAAATAATTCAAATATCATGGAGCCCCAGTAAGATCCCCCAAGATTCAGTGGCTTCCACATTAAAGGAGGAGGCTTGGAATATGATTTTCCAGAAGGCAAAGGACAATGACAAATATCTTACCCAGGAAAACTGAGTATTTTACTTCAGGAGGAAAAAATTAATATTTACTGAAACTGAGGACTTTCAACCATTCCTGTAACAAAGATCAGAGCTGAATAGAAAATTTGACATTCAAATGTGAGATACTATCTGTATCCAGAGAAAGAAATGGTAAATAGAAGTATGCATAGAATGTTTTTACATACATATATACATATACGTACATTGTTTAAAATAGTCATTGTATAGTTTGTCCTTTGCTCTTGAAGAGGACCATGACCTTAGGGAGATGATGACATGACTTGCAATTGACTTTGATCTGAGGGAGGGAGGGCTGTGCAAAATCACCATTCTTACTTTCTCCTCCAGAGCTGTCTGGGTCCAATGGCCATATATTCCTCAGGAAGACTGGAGATGACTCAGGATGCAATAGGAAACATTGGCCCTTTTAAGTTAAGGTCTTAAGTTCTCACTTCGAGTGAGACAATGCCTATTCAATGAATAGACCTCTCTAAGAAGGAAGTCAAGGCATGGCCCCTTTTATTAAAGAAAGAAAGAAAGAAAGAAAGGAAAAATCAAACTGGGAGGGAAAGACCCTCATGGCTGTTGGTCAAAAAGGAAACAGTTACTATTGACATTGACTTTGAGCCAAGAGGGCCCAAAAAATAGCCATTAACTGATGTTTGGGCAGGGACCTATTGTTGTCTAATTCATGAGATCCAGAGTGAATTGTATTAGAGACTTAGCCAGTAAACCTCAAGTTAACTTGGTAGCTTTTGGTCATCAAAATTTACCTTTCTTTGGGCAGAAAGGGAGGAAAGGGAGGGAAGGGAAGGAGAGAAGAAAGGAGCGGACAAGCTGAATTGTACAGTTGGAATTGACCAGTTGGTGCCTCATTCAGAAAACCATGACATCAGGGAGATGATGACATGATTTGCAATTGACTTTGATTTGAGTAAAGATAGGTACAGAGTTAAAATAAAAGCCTGGAGCAAAATCTAATATGCTTTAGCTGAAGTTTAAAAAAAAGTCAGTGGTAGCAATCATGACCTCAGACAAATCAAAAGCAAAAATAGAGCTAATTAAAAGAGATAATCAGGGAAACTACATTTTGCTGAAAGGAACTATAAACAATGAAGTAATAGCGACACTTTTACAAGTTTCTCAGATAAAATTTCTCTGAAAAAAATGGTAAATGGTCAAAGGATATGAACAGTTTTCAGAAGAAGAAATCAAAGCTGTCTACTGTCACATGAAAAAATGTTCCAAATCACTATTGATTAAAGAAACATAAATTAAAACAACTCTGAGGTACCTCCTCGCACTTATCAGAAATGACAAAAGCTGGAGGGGATGAGAGAAAATAGGTACGATGATGAATTGTTGATGGAATAGTGAGCTGATCCAACCATTATGGAGAACAATTTGAAACTATACTCAAAAGACTATAAAGCTGTGCATACTCTTTTGACCCAGCAATACTTCTACTACTTGATCTGTATCCCAAAGAGATCAAAGAGAAAGGAAAGAACCTATTGTTCAAAAATATTTATATCAGCTCTTTTGTGGTGACAAAGATTTGGAAGTCAAGCAGATGCTCATCAACTGGGGCATGGCTGAACAAGTCATGGCATTTGATTGTGATGGAATACTATTGCACTGACGAGGAAGGTGATTGCAGAAAAACACGACAAGATGTATGTGAACCCATGTAAAGTGAGAAGAACTAGGAGATACTCATGCATAGTAACAGCAACGTTGTAATGATGATAAACTGTAAAAGACTTGGCTGCTCTGAAAAATACAAATGATCCAAGATAATCAAAGGATTCATGATGAAAAATAAATTCTGTCCACCTCCAGAGAGAGAACTGCTGAACTCTGAGTGCAAATTGAAGTACAATTTTCTTACTTTTTAAATTTATTTTTGCATTATGGCTAATATGGAAATATGTTTTGCATGATTTCACATGTATAATTGATAGGATATTGCTTGCCTTCTCAGATGGGGTGGTGTAATGGTAATTTAAATGGGAAGATCTTTAATAGGCTCATGTGACCTGCTTAAATCATGTAGAAGCCTAGGTCACATATAGTGGGAGGAGCTTGCAGAATGGGTGGAATAGGAAAGGTGAAGCAGAGCTGAGAGGAAATTGGTCAGAGCAGTCAGAAGCGGGAGAGGAGTCAGATAGTTAGGGTTGTGTTTCTTTGTTTGTGAGAAGGCCCTAACACAAGGAAGCCTTGGGGATGGTGTTGTCCTCTGCATTGTTATTATGTATAGATTTTTTGTTATTATGATGGATTTGACTTTCTAGTGTTGGGATTTGGCTTTCTGGTATCTGAATAAATGTTTTGGTTTTTTGTCTTCCTTGTGGAGAGTCTGTTGTATTTTGTGATCCAGAATTGCTCCAGGATATTCAAGGCCACCATAGGTGCTGTGGCATTGTGTTGGTGCTACATGTGGGAGGGAGAAAGAATTTGAAACTCAAAGTTTTAAAAGAAAAAAAGTTTAAAATAATCATTTTTAATTTAAAAAAATAAAAGGATCTTCTGGAGACAATAGAAAAGTATTTTAGAGGTAGGGGATAGGTTAATGAAATTCTAATGAGAAAATTTTATCTATTTGTACAGATTGACACCAGCTCTGAAACTTACAGTATGAATGAGAGCATGGCTCCTTAAACAGTGCAAATTGCACATGTTGTGTATTCAGAACCAAGGCTATAGTGAAATTGAATAATGGAACATGGGTAAGCACTGCCAGAATCAGATTCATTGCCCATTGTATTTTGAATTAATTTTTGGTTTTTGCATGTTCAGAAAACTTTTAGTGTTGCCAAATTTTTTACAACCCCAACCCACACATTAAAAATTGCTCAATTAGAAAATTGCTTGGAGTCACAGAAAAGTTAAGAGATCATACAACTAATATATGTTAGAGTAAGACTTGAGTTCAGATCTTCCTGACCCTAAAGTAAGGTCAGTTATCTATCCACTATGCCATATGACCTCTCAAATAATTACTATGTGGTCTTTATATCGTGTCATAGTAACATACAAATTAAATATATTTCAATACTTAAGGGTCTCTATGATTTGTAGCTATCTAGGTATTCTTTTCATTGTTCCAGAAGATTCTATACAAGAATGCTCAACTTACTCTTGTATGTCTTTTCCCCTCCTCTCCCTCCCAGTAAAGGATTTATCCAACATACTAGGGACCTTCCATTAAGGAATACACAATGTGTCCATCTATTATCCTTCACTCTCACTTCATTATTAACCCCTCCCCTCTTTTTTCTACTTAGACATTTCTTTGGTTATCTCTTCATAAGTGACCTTTGGTCATATGCTGAAGCATAAGGATAGCCATCATACATCTCTGAGTTTCTATTTGAGTGACCTACAGCTTTGATTCTTCAGAATACATAATATTCCATGCTTCACAGACATAGAGGAAGATAGTTCTAGCCACACTGGGAGAATATTGGTTTTTGGTTTTTGAAAGATAGGTTTTTGTTTCAGGGAAAAGTCTAGGACTTCTGAGACAGCTGAACAATTTCCCAAAGGCAATCCATCCTCCTTCATTTTTCCTATTCAATTTTGGGTCCAACTCACTGTCTATCTTCAATGTCTGTCCAAGGTATACAGAATGTATTGATTCATCAGTGAGCAGTCCTTCCAACTGAACATCACTATCAGAAGAACTATTCTTCCTTTACTCGCATTTTCTCATATGGATTATTAGGATGAATCTCTTTGAGTAATTGTGAATCTCATTCAAAGGGTTCTGTAGAGTTTTCAGACCTGATGCAAACAATATAGTGTCATCTACAAAGATTAACATCTGGAGGTCCTCATCATCTTCCTTTTGGATTTTGGACTTTTCCAGACATGCTCTGAAACAGGGAATATGAATATATGTCTCCTTCTCTTGTGAATCACTTAATATTAATAGTCAGAAGATATCAAACAAATTTCTCTGTTGTAGTGATGAAAGAATCATATGTGATCATACTATATCCATTTGAAACATCTTTGCTTAAAAAGAGCTTTTAAGTGTGTATTGTGATGTATTGAATCAAATTCTTTTTTATAGCTAACAAATAATGCAGTGAGACCTTGTGTTCTTTGTACTTTTCTATAAATTATGTGAATGTGAAGATGTGGTATGCTGCAGAACTATTGTTTGTGAAGGTCTCATTGTTCCTATCTCATATTTTAATCAAAGATAACTTTGAAAAATGCATAGATAACGCCCAAAGGGCTATCAAACTGTGCATACCCTTTGATACAGCAATAGCACTACTAGATCTGTATTCCAAAGAGAACATAAGAAAGGAAAATGAACCCACAAGTAGAAAAATATTTATAGTAATTCCTTATATGTTTGCAAAGAATTGGAAATTAAGGGGATGCCTATCAATTGGGAAATGACTGAACAAGTTGTGGTATATGAATGTAATGGAACACTACTGTTCCATAAGAAAAGATGGACAGATGGATTTCAGAAAAATCTGGAAAATCTTGCATGAACTGATGTTGAGTGAAGTGAACAGAACCAGAAGAACATTGTACACAATAACAGCAATGTTATGCAATGACCAACTTTGATAGATTTAGCTCTTCTCAGCAATACAAGGATCTAAGTCTTAGATTCTGATACTTCCAAAAAACTTATGATGCAAAATGCTATCAATATCCAAAGAAAGAACTATGGAGTCTGAATTCTGATCAAAGCATACTATTTTCTCTTTTTTTGTTGTCATTTTTTCTTTCTTGTGGTTTTTCCTTTCTGTTATGATTCTTCTTTCACAACGTGACTAATGCTGAACTATGTTTTATATGATTGTACATGTATAGCTTTTTATCAGATTGTTTGCCATCTTGGGGAGGGAGGAGTGGAGGGGAAAAGAGAAAAAAATTGGAGCTCAAAATCTTATAAAAGTGAACGTTGAAAATTATTTTTCCATGTAAAATATTATTAAGCATGGCGAGGGGGGAGAAAAACACCAAGGTAGTTAAAATAAGGATTTTCTGGAAATGAGAAAGTAGGCATATAGGTCAGTAGTTACGGATGTCCTCTCAATCACCTTTCTTTTATATAGTATTCCCATCATTATTTTTCCCCCAGTTGTTAAGTATCTTGCCCTCTTTCAGATACCTTGAGCCTTGCCCACCCAGTGCCCTCATCGCTGTGTCACCTCCAGCATGGATATCCATCTGACACCGTTATTCTCCATCTTCTGTTTTTTAAGTGTTATGTAATATACATGTGATATAATATATCTGGTCATGAACCAAATGTAATGCCTTCACTATCACTGAAGGAGAAAATATCTCATAGTAGAAATGTTGATATATCTGTATGATTTCTAATCTGTTTATTACCCTACTTTCAGCTTCCTTTCTAAGTACTCTTGGGATGATCTATCCTAACTGGGCCTCAGAGAAAGCTTATTTTTCCCCTTCATCACATCTGACTTTTATGAAGTGAAGGGCTCATAATCTCACATCTTCCCTATCCATAAGGTTTCAGAAATAAGTTTCTTTCTATAATGATGCTGCCCATGGCTGCTATGGTTCTTCATTTGATAAGGAGATCAAGTATTTACTGGTTGGTTGAGATAATTCTGGGATCCTTTTATGCCTCTTGTTATGGCAGTTGCTTTATGTTGGTTAAGTTAAATTGAACAAACTTTAATTGAGTGCCTACTACATGTAAGGAACTTTGTTAAATAGTTATTTAGCAAGAAACCTTGTTATTTGATCTGTGTTTTCTCGGTGATTTGTAAACACATGAGAGTGCAGTGAAATAGGGGCTCAAGCTATATTTCAATCAACAAACACTTATCAAGGGCTTACTGTGTATGACATTGTGCAAACTTTTTGAGTAGCTGGGGATATAAGACAAACATTAACTAGTCATCCTCAAGGATCTTACATTCTACTGGGGCAATACGTTTCATCGTTAGTTCTCTAGAACCATAGTTATTCATTACTCTGATCAGAGTCCCCAAACCGTTGAAAGCTGTTTGTCTTTACAATATTGTCAGTGTAGTAATTATTTTCTTGGTCCTGTTCATTTCACTCTGTCTCAGTTCATCCAAGTCTTCTCAGATTTCTCTGAAAATAGGGAATGAAATCATCTTCCTCCATCATTTCTTGTAGTACAGTGGTATTCCATTATATTCCAACATAATTATTCAGCCATTTCCCTATTTATCAGCAGTCGCTCAGATTTCCATTCTTTTACACCTCAAAAAGAGCTTACAGTTTTTTGGGCATCCTTAGAGTTTGTTTTGCTTAGGACTAATCCTTTCCTTACTCTACCCTTCCTCTAATTCCTCCTTCCCTCCTCTTCTCTTTCCCTTTTATTTCACTAAGTGAAATAAGTTTTTTGGATCCAGCTATGTATATGTGTATGTATCCCTCTTCCTTTTCAGATGAAATTAAGGTTCAAGTGTCAGTTGCCTTCCACTACTCATTTGTCCTTGTTTGCGTACACTTCTACTTGAGTACCCCAATTATGGGAGATAATTTTTCCTGATCCTCCTTTCCCTTCCTGCCACTATCCCTCAAACCTCAGTATATTCTTCCTTCCCTTTCTTTTCATTCCTCTCTTAAGATTATCAAGGTATAATAGAAACACTCCCAGGTCTTCCCTAATTAGACTTTCATGTTTAGATGACACAGAGCAGGTGTCTTAAGCATATATGTTTTGTAAAGCCCACTAAGACCTCTTCAATCTTTATCAAAGGGAATTCTAACCTCTCAGGAGGACTATCACCTTTGGTATGAGGGATGGCCAAGCCCTTTTCAGGGCTGCTCATTCATTTTTGGTATTCACTGGCATCCAGCTCTCACTTGTGACTCCAAGAAACTATAGCATGGACAGCAGCCACACCCCAGTAAAATTGTCTCAACAGACAGGCTAAATCAGGTTAAGCATAACCAACAGGTCTCAAATCTATGAGGTTGGTGGATGTCTTCCCCAAGGAAGTGACAATTTCCCTTAGTAGAATAGGCAGAGAGAATAATTTATTCCAAAGCTATGAAGGCAGCTGAAGCAGATACCATGAAGCATCAGAGCCTGGTCAGACATCCAAGATGTCAAGGTCATCCACTGCATCCCAGGCCATTGCTCTTGTCTTGACTTTTGTCTTGCCGCTGGACTTTGATAACTCTGGAAGAGATAATGAAAGTGATGATTGTGCAACTCTGCTTCACTTAAATCCAATTCATGCACAAGTCAAAGACCTCGCCCCATGATGTCATTGGCCTTTTTCTGAAACAAAGGAAGAACACTAACTAGTGTTGTCCTCAAGACTCTTACAATATGGACTCAGATGAGTTACTTTAGCATCTACACACAGGGTCACTTCAGGAGAAAGCACTGCCAACTAAGAGGCTCCCAAAAGACTTTTCACTGGAGGTGACATCTGAATTTATCCTCAGAGAAAGCTGGCGATTCTTAGAGGCAGAGAATGATGAAGAGGGAATACAATCTAGACATGGGAGGCAGCTTGTACAAAGGCATGGAGATAGGAGATGACATGTGGACTTTAGGAAACAGTTATTTGTTTAGTTTTTCTGGAAGGTAGAATGTGTGAAGAAAAATAACATGAAATAAATCTAGAAAGGTAGCTGAGAAGCAGGTTGTAGGAACTGAAGGGTTTGAATTTTATCTTTAGGTAAGTCCAGGGAGCTAATGATCCTTTAAGATTTTTTTGGCAAAGACACCCAAGTGGTTTGCCATTTCCTTCTCCAGCTCATTTTACAGATGAAGAAACGGAGGCAAACAGGGTTAAGTGATTTTCCCAGGGTTACACAGCTAATAAGTATCCAAGGCTAGATTTGAACTCAGGTCTTTCTGACTCCAAGTCCAGCACTCTATCCCTGCACTGCCTGGTAGCTGCCCCTACCTGGCACATAGCATGTGCTTGATAAATGTTTGCTGACTAACTGACTGATCCATAGCTCTCTGAAGTTATAGTCCAAGACTATTACCCACCAATAGGCTAAACTCCTTTAAAATATTGCTGACACCTGCATCCATTGATGAAGATGAGGCAGTGGTCCCAGAAGATCCCAACCAGAAAGCAGAGATGTTCACCGGAAACAAATCTCTTACCTTTTTCCATTACAATATTAATAGTTATTCTTTCATTGAATTAACTTGGTCCCTGAGAGTCTGAAATATATGGGTTTGGAAAGTGTCGATGTGAATGGATATTGAAAGTGCAAAAATTTAGTGGGAAAAAAACTCCCACACAAATGGGAGTTGGGGGCTGAAGATAAATTATTCTCTTCACAATTTTGCTAGGAACTAGCCCCAATATGTGGCATTTGGTTAGCACAAGATGTTAGGATTGTTCAGAAAACCTGTTTCTCCTTACCTCTCCAAAGCATTAGCAGTCTGGCTAGCAGTGGAGTAGGGGAAAGACCCTTGGATTTAGAATCATAGGGCAGAGATTCAAAACTCAGTTCTATTATTTACTAGATGCATGACTCTGAAGCAATCACTTCTGCTGGATGATCCTCAAACATATACAAAATGGGGATAGTAATCCCAGGAAGCAGCAAAGTATTTTGTAAGACTTAAAGCATGATAAAAATGTGATCTATTTGTATTAACTGTGGTAGCAGATATTGGAACTTCCTCATCTTTCAAAGTCAATTTTTGTTTATACAGAGGTTCATAACCTTTTTCATGTAATGGGCCCCCTTTGGTAGTTTGGTGTGAAGTCTGTGGCTCCTTTCTCAGAACAATGTTCTTAAATGTAAGATTTCAAAGGACACCAATTACATTGAAAAAGTTATCAAAATATTTTTTAAAACAAGTTCACAGACCCCAGGCCTAGGTTAAGACCTCTGGTCTAAGGAGATCTCAACTTTGGAAAAATATAGTGCATTCCATACCCAGACTTTCTAAAAAATCCTGAATGTCATTCTGGGTTTCTGGGTAGATACTGAATTTAGCATGTGTCTAGAAGATAACTTTCAGTATGCCCAGATCTCTTAGTCAACATCATCCTATTTTCCCCCACAATGGCAAATAGCATATACAATGGGAAATAGCAATGATAGGCAATTTTGCTTTTTTGCCTACAATATAATCTGCTTCATCCCCATATGAAGTGAATCAAATGAGTTGCTAGAGGAAGTTGCTTTTTTTGGCAATTACCTTGCAAATATCATCATCATTACCATATGAATAATAAGCCCAGTGGTCACATTATCCTCAGGGTGTGTGAGGTTAAATTCATGAGATGTAAACCAGGAGCCTGAGATAATAAGCCTCGGGTTAGACCACATTGTTCCTTTGTCCCCAGAGGTGAACTCTTAGGCTTTTCCAAATAGGTGAGAACTAAGGGCAGTGATAGTAAAAAACGACATTCTAGGAGCTAGAAGCTAGATTTAGAGGAATTAGGGAGAGAGTGGTAAATGGTCTGTGTATACATGATAACCAAATCAATAAAAGTCTTAGCTAAAACAGGTGCTTGTAAATATGCTGTCCAACCAGACTGCCCAGTTTTCTTATGTAACAGATATCTTAATGAAATCTCAAGTTCATTAATTCTGTGCACCTATTGGAAGGGAAAACACGTTTTTCCTATCCTCCTGTAGTAGTACTAGATCTGAGATGATTAAATGCTTCTTTTAACAATCAGCCTTTTAAATCAGGTATAGGTATAGATAGAGGTAGAGGTAGAGGCAGAGGTAGAGGTATAGGAAACAATGTGCTAGAGCCAGTTAGAACAGACTCAGGAAAGCTGATTGTGAAATTTTCCATGTGAGTATTTATACCTCAGAAATCAGAAATTGGCACATGCTTGATTTATTGCTTTGTTGATTGTCTAGATTTAAGAAAGTAAAGGAGAAAATTTTAACAATGCAGATCAAATGTACAAGCGTTTAGTTCCCCCATCCCCAGGAAGCTGATTGTTAAACATTTACCAGCATATCTCTGAGTATAAACAGGTGTATATTTCCACTTGCATTTGTAGCAAGGAAGAATAACTACTTAACACAAATACAAATAGGATTTACACTTCTGTTGTCAAGACTGATCTGACAATAGTTGCTTATACTTCTGCTGTCAAAAATAATTATTAGTTTGAAGCAAAATGTTCTATCCTTGATTAAAGAGGTGTCCATGCATAAATGAAAATATCCTTTAATTCCTACAAATACCTTCAAATTTCACACATCCTTCATTTTGTTTTAATGACCAGATTCTACCACCATTTTTAGGGTCTCACTTGGGTAATCAAAGCATTGTCCTAATGTGCAACAGAACACTTCTACTGAGTGAGTGTATATAGTGCTAGGGAGGGAAAGTAAGGGGAAGGGGGGAAAGGAGCTAAGAATAAGTGTGATCCAGCTACCAGTCAGAGCCAGAAGCTCCATTATGAGCAAGTCCCTGCCCTTCCCTGGGCCTTAGTTTTCTCATCTATAAAATGAGGGGATGGCTTGTGAGCTCCTTTTCAACTCTAAATTTGTTTTCCTGTGAGGTCTACAAGATCCAAATTCCATAAAAGTCAAAGGTCAATGAAGCAAAGATGTAAAGGAATCCAGGCAAACATCAAGGTCAAAACCTTCTCAAGTTTTAAGCACTCTGTGGGTGGAGTCAAAATTGGCAGGGTAGAATCAGGGACCCACTTCAGTTCACCCCGCCAAATCTCTCAAAAAAACCTGTAAAAAATGATTCTGGACAAGTTCTGGAGCAGCATAAGCCACAAAAAAACAGACTGAGGCAGATTTCTAGACAATCTGGAGGGTGGATAGGAAGGGTATATTGCACCAGGCTAGGGTAGAGCACAGTTTGGTGTGAGCCCCACCAACTTGGACGCAGCCTGTTGGAGCAGGCTTTAAGGGACTGAATTGCTGGCGGCTGGGGTGGTTTCCAGACTTCTCAACCCATAAATGCCAAAGACAGCTTAGAAGGTCAGTGGGAAGGGTCTCTCACCTAGCTGAGAGGACACAGTGGTCTGGTCCCAGTCCCAGTTCCAGGCACTGCTCCAGCCAAAGTCATGGCTATTTCCCGAGCCCTCCACTTAACAAAGAACTCAAAGGTCAAATGATTGACTGAGAAGATGAGCAAACGGGGGAGAAAAAAACAGACTATAGATTCTTACATTCTCAATGAAAAAGTATTTTCTTACATCATTGGAGAGAGAGAATAAGTGAGCCTTACTTTCATTGAGTTTGGCTTCAGGAAGGAATAACATACACGCTCAGTTGAGTACGGAAGTTTATCTTACCCTACAGGAAAGCAGTGGGGAAGGGGATAAGAAAGGGGGATAATAGAAGGGACAGAAGATTAGGGAATGGGGTGGTCAGAAGCAAAAACTTTTGTCAAGGCACAGGTCAAAAGAGAGAGTAGAATAAATAGAGAGTAGGATAGGATAGAGGAAAATATACTTAGTCTTTCACAACATGACTGTTATGGAAGTGTTTTGCATGACTACACATGTATAACCTACATAGAAATGCTTGACTTCTCAATGAGAGTAGGTGAGGAGGGGGAATGAGAGAGAATGTGGAACTCAAAGCTTTCAAAATGAATATTAAAAATTGTTTTCACATGCAACTAGGAAATACAGTAGATAGGCAACGGGATATAGAAATCTATCTTGCCCTACAGAAAAATAGAAGTGAAGGGGATAAGGGGGTGTATGATAGAAGGTTGATGAGGTTTATGCCCCATCAATACCTACTGAAGCTCAGAACTCATCTCTGAACATCCACCAGCCTTATGCCTCCCTGCTAGCTTTCCACCATTCTTGTTTGGAGTCTTTTCTGCCGGCACCCAAACCTGATATCTCTTAGATCATATCTGTTTGCCTACATATTTCCTGAGTGTATGTGTGTGTGTGTGTGTGTGTGTGTGTGTGTGTGTGTGTGTTTATTTTGCTTTAGAACTTTGCTATGAGACTTTAGGACCTACAATGACTCAGTATCTCCTCTTCATCCCCCATTTTTGGTCATTAATAAACAAAGATATTATGTCTGTGAGTACTTTCTGAAAGTAATACAGATCTTGTAATGGTGTATGGGACAAGGATAGAGATTGGGCATATAATTTCATTAGTATAGGCAACTCCTAGACAAGGAATTTCCTTTACCAATTTGGGCCAGCAACTTTCCTGATACTTATAGTCAAGAAAATTGCCTCGTAGAGATGTCAAATGTGTGGCCTGCTACAATACTCAGCAGTATGACTGAATGAGGTTAAAATGTAATTGGGAAATAGTTAACTAAATAAAAATATAATAGAACATAGATAATCTGAATATGTGATTTTCTGAGTCAGTATGTGCCCTCAAGGATCCTTGTGTATAATTCAAGGTTTGAGTTTGACACTATTGGCCTAGGCATAGGTTCCTAAAATGGATGATACCACCCTGTGGGTGACACTGGAATGATGGAGGGGGCTCAGTAGTAGCTTCAGATACAATTGGGGGTCATTGAATAAAAATAAGGAACCAGTGGAAGCATAAGGAAAGAAGAAAAGAAAATCTTGAAAAAACATTTGTACATTTCATCTGTTTCACAACAGAGTTAAAGTCATATTAATTACATTATTTTCCAGATAAGCATACAAAATGCAAGCTATACTCTATCAGTGATCAAATCCACTGATAGGTCTTAACAAGCAAGTGTTGGCAGGTGTCTGTTGTTCATTGCCAGAAAGTCTAGCATGTATTGGTAAGAGTATATGAGTATAATGACTTGATTGCAATACAATATAGCATAGTTACGTGACACAATATTGTGTCATCAAAGTTTCAATGCAGGAAAAACCCAACAAATTTACAGTAAATTATTGAATTTCAGATGTGTTATTTTAAAAATATATTTTAAATAATGCAAATTTCAAAAAAACCAATAAAATGTTTTTTAAAAAGTAGGGCACTGAGCAATTAAAAAAATTAAGCCAAATAAGTTTGGGAACCTCTGGCCTAGAGCATTGAGAGGTTCCATGATTTTCCCAGGGTCATATGGTCAGTACATATCACAGGTAAGGCTTGAGCCCCTCTTCCTAGCCCCAAGGTCAACTCTCTATTGACTGCCACCTGCCTTCGATCCAAGTTAGATAACAAAAGGAATAATAATAGAAATCACCAGGGAAAAAGTTTATATATGAATGTTAGAACAGAACTCTAGCTTCCTCCAAATAATTTTGTTTTCTAAGGCAAATTAGATCCCCAGTTGCATTGGTGGGTGTCAGAGGGTAATAAGCACACAAAAGATACACCACAGTGTGACTTCTGTGGGGAGTAGGAGAGAGGAAGATGGGGAAAGTTAGCAACATTTATCTAATCTAGACAAGGTTCATTCACTGAGTGTAGGGTGCCCTTGGGTCCTCAAGGGTGTCACCCCTTGACTTGTTTATGCAAAGTTCCAGAGAGAGCCATTAGGAAACTGGCCAGCTTTCCTCTTTTAGTTATTACATCAACTGGTATTAGGTTACAGCTTAAACTACACATGACTGCAGAGTCATCTCCGGGGAATAGTGGAAAGGGCTGATTGCTTTGTGAGACCCTGTGCTGCTGGCTGCGGGAAGCAGTGACTAAGGGAGGCAGCCATGGGGTGGAGGGAGAGGTAGCTCTGCCACCTGGGAATGAGAACCAGACTCTCAAGGTTTCGGAGATTACCGTTCACTCCTCTTAACTACACCTCCCCCCACTCCCATCCCCACAGGAAAGCACCACACCCTCAGGCTGCCTTTCTTTTTCCAAATTTATTTTCAAAGGTTGTCCTTTGAGAAACTTTGAATACTGAGTTCACCTGCACAAAGACGGGAGGAGGGAGTGTACAGGAAGGGGGTGGAGTGGAGAAGGGTAAGTGTGATTTCCCCCAGGCTCTCCCAACCTCTGAAAGAAAAGTGTTCCAAGTAACTTCCACCATCTTCCCTCAAAACCAGACTTGAATAGGGAAAGAGGAAAGCTGAAGGAGTGCGGATGCAATCAAAGCAACTGGATGGGCCCAGAAAGGGATTTTCAGGAGATTAGAGCAGGGTTAATTCTAGTACAACTGCAGCCTGCTTAATCTACTCATGGAATCACAGCGTTTGTCAAGGCAGAAATAAAACACTAAGAGCACAAGCAACAGGTAGTGCAGGAGAAAGAAATCTGGCTCAGGAATCCAGAGATAAAAACAGCTTACCTTTGGATAGGACCTTAAGCATCATTGGATCTTAGATTTTGAGCCTGGGAGGGGCCTGAGTATAAATCTCTATTTCCACAGATGAGAAAACTGAGACAGAAATGAGCTTATTTGTAGAAATCCAAGACACTAAGTGACTCCCTAAGCTATTAAGTGTTTGAGGCAGGATTTGAATGTAGGACTGTAGGAAGGAAAGAAACAAACCTTTATTGAGCACCTACTATGGGCCAAACACTTAAAAAATCTTATTTCATTTGAGTGGCACAGTAGCCCTAGGAAATAGGTGCTGTTGTTATCCCTACTTTACTGTGATTCAAAAAGAGGTGAGTGACTTGCCCAGGTCACATGGCTAATAACTGAGATTAAATTTGAGCCCAGCTCTTCTGACTCTTGGCCCTTTGCTTTATCCAGTGAGTCACCTAGATTCTTCTATCCACAAAGTACCCTTCTCACAACAACCCTGTAAAATAATTAGTAGAAGTATTACTATCACATTTTACAGATGAAGGAACCCAAAACACAGAAATGTTAAATGACTAGTCTGTGGTTACAGAGCCAATCAGTGTTTGAGGAAGGATTTGCACCTAAGTCTTCTGTTTCTAAGTTCAAGACTCTTTCCAATCTACCCTGTTAGATCTCATAATCTCTAAGGTCTCTTCCCACTAGAATTTAAACCTCAGTCTCCTAATATCTCATCTAATGCTCTTTCTGCTGCAACATCTGTCTCTCCTAGTGTTCCTCTAATCATGTTCAAATAGACGGAAGAGACCATAGGGAACTATGCTTGAGTGCTGAGCTCTGGAAGCCTTGGGAAGGTGGAAGAAGTCATTCTCGAAATGGCATTTCAAAAACATCCTAAGTGGAGTAGATCTCAATGGCAGAGCTCTGCTTAAAGGGTCATAGAATATATCCATGAGATGGATTTTAGAGGTAGTCCAGTGAAAACCCCTCACTTTATAAGATAAAGGAACTGAGACCCAGAAATGCATAATGAGAACAAACAGATAATACATGGGAAGATCGTTATTCGAACCCATATCTTTGGTCTCCAAACCCGGTGTTGTCTTGGTCCTGGACTGAAATAATCTGAAGGATTTAAAAGGACTAAAAATCTGACCCTATGAAGCATGCTCAGATTTTCTGTGCTGGCATAAGTTCCATTGAAGAACTCAGAAAAAGAGTTAGGTTGACAGTCTCTAGAAGCAGAGGCATGCAATCATGCCCATTCTCTGAACTATCAAGACCAAGGAATGTCTTTTGCCTTTCTTTAGATCTCCAGCACTTAGCACCATACCTAGCACATTTAATAAATGCTTAACTCACTGACAGTCTCTCAACAATGAATGTTCCAATGAAGCTGGTATTGAACATAGGTGGATAGTCAGTCCCTTAAAAAGTATAATTTGAAGAGTAAAAAAAGGGACTGTCTCACCCAAAAATATTCCTATAGACCTACCCCAGTGGATGAACATGATCCATTAAATCAGTTAAATGATAAAGACCATCGTCAAGGTCACCTGCCATTAGCACCTTATTTTAGATTAGCTTATCAGCTTAGCTTCCTGTGTGATCAGGGTGAGCCTTCAACTAGTAAGTATCTGAGATAGATTTTGAACTCAGACCTTCATGACTTCAAGCAAGAATTCTATCCACTATGCTACCTCACTGCCCAGGATAGGCATTGGACTTGTGATTTTATTGGTATAAGGAAGTCCCAGGTGAGGAAACTCCTTCTATCCATCCTGGTTGTCCTTCTCTTTCAGGCAGCTAGGGGGCTCAGAGGATAGAGCCTACTGTCAGGAAGACTTTAGTTTCAATCTGGCCTGAGACATTTATGAGCTGTGTGAACCCAGATAAGTCACTTCACCTCTTTTCCTTGATCTATGGAAGGAGAAAATGGAAAACCACTGCAGTATCTTTGCCAAGAAAATTCCAAAGATGATATGGTCTATGGGGTCATGAAGAGTTGGGCACAACCAAACAATGCCTTCTCTTCAACTTTGAGTCTTAAAGATCGGCCTGCTTCAATCAGATGTGAAAATGATTTGCCCAGTGTTAAAGCCAGCATGTATGCATGGGTAATGAAATGAAACAATGTGGGTAAAGATCATTGCAAAACTGTAAAACACTGTATAAATACGAGCTGTTGTTATGGGATACTGTCTTCGGCACCATGGATGATTCTAAAGAATGTAAAACATGGTCCTTACTCACAAGAAATCTAAAATTCAAATTGGAAAATAAGATACAAAACACACACAAAATTAAAAGTAATACAAATATCTTTTGACCCAGAGATCCTACTGAGGGGAAAATACCCCAAAGAGATCAAAGACAGAAAGAAAGACACTATGTATACCAAAATATCTACAGCAGGACTTTTTGTAGTAACAAAGAACAAAAAACAAAGTGGGTACCCACATTTAGTCAGAGCCTGGACTTGAACATGTCTACCTGATTTTTAGCTGTAGTTTATCCACTGAACTGTGTCACTTCTCAGAGGAAGGTCTGGAAAATTCCTGAACCCCAGTGGAGTACTACAGTAGGATCTCTGAGGCACTAAAGATGCTGAGGGAGCACGAAGGTGATGTTGTTTGTCTTTCGTTCACTAGTGCTAGTGGTTTCTTCTGAAAGAACCCTGTGAATAGATACTAAAGTAACTCAGCTGAGTACATATTGTATTTCCCAGTAGAATGTAAGATCCTTGAGGACAAAGACAACCTTCAAGTTCATCCTTCACCTTCAAAGAGGACCAATGACATCGTGGGATGGTGTATTGTCCTGAGCATAAATAGGGATTCAAGTGACGGAGAGTTGCACAAAGCCATCAGCTTCACTCTCTCTTCCAGAGTCATCAAAGTCCAGTGGCACGACAAAAGTCAAAACAACCGACGATGACCCAAGATGTAGTCTTGGCATCTTTGATGTCTGTCCAATTTCTAAGTGCTTCACCTATATTCATGGCTATTGGAACAATTTGTTCTCTTCTACCCATTCTGCCAAGGGAAATCTTCACATGCTTGGGTTAGACATCCCCCTACCTCAGCAGTGAGTTTGAGACTTGTAGGCTACTCTCAACTTGATTTAGCCCAACTGCTGAATGGTTTACTGGTACATGGCCACACTACATGCTACAGCTTCTTGGAGCCACAAGTGAAAGTTGAGTGAAGGTGGACACCCAAGGTAGATGAGCAGTCCTGAAAAGGACTTGGAAAACTCTCACACCAGAGATGATAGTCCTCCATGAATACCCCATACATTCCAGGAGGATACTAGTTATGTAGGAGCAATAGAGAAGATGCTAGGGTAAAGGAAGGGGCACAAAAAAGGGATGGAGAAGAGCACCAGGGACAAACCATCAGTTTCACCATTTTGCCTTCATTTCAATAATACAAGTTCTTTAAGAGCACCTTGTCTTTGAAACTTGGCTTCCCAAACTTGTGGATCCTCTCCTGACCTACTGATAAAAAAAAAAAAAAAAGTCATTGCTGACTGTCCTAAGATTCCAGACAGGAACAGTAGATCAGCTCAATGTTAGTTTTATAACTGGATTTGCTCTACCTCAGGTCAGGCATCATTTTCTCCTTAGTGATTGTTTCTGAGAGGTGACACCAAGATGTTCTCATTGCCCCAGTCACAATTCTTACAACATTCAATTACCCGGGTTTATTAGGTCCTTTGCAGCTACTTTATTGCTCTCTCCCCATAGTGACCCTAATCTTCAGCTCTGCTCCTCCTGCTTTCTCCAGGGTTATTGCTCGTCAGAGAAAAGGTCACCAGCAACTCAAACTGAAAATAAGAGAGAGGCAGCAGAAGACCAAGTTCAGACTCGAAAGTCCATTCCCATCAGTCACCTCACTTAAATGTAAATGAAGATGGATGAAAGGGGCTGCTGTACTTGCTGTTCCTATAACCTCTTGCTTATTTCTCCTGCCAAGCTGCCTGTTTCTAAACTCAATTGTCAAAAAAAGCAATCAATCATTCAACAAATATGCCTTGAACTCTGTCTTGGGGTGGTGTAACATAGTGCATGGCATGCTGGACTTGGAATGGGTAAGACATGGGTTCAGATCCTACCACTGACATTTATCAACCATACAACCCTATTTTTGTAGTTGTTCATTGATTTCTCAGTCTCCTCTGACTCTTCGTGACTCCATGGAGGGTTTTCTTGGCAAAGACCCTGGAATAGACTGCCATTTCCTTCTCCAGCTTGTTTTACAGATGAGGAAACTGAGGCAAATATGAGTAAGTGGCTTGCCCATGGTCACACAACTAGTAAGTATCTGAAACGAGATTTGAACTGAAGTCTTCCTAACTCAGGCCCAGCACTCCATCGATCTCGCTGACCATGGAATCCTATGAAACCATTTAAAACTCTTGTAATGTTAATTAGAGTCAAAGATCTTCCCCACCTATTAATAGGCCTCACCTGGAGCCCATTAAGGGAAGCTTGATGAGGAGAGGCTTGTTTTGTGAGAAAACCTATACCTTTTGTTAATTGTTAATAAGGCAGGGGTTCACAACCTGCTCTGAAAAGTATAGGGTGCACCTACTCTGAAGTGCTGTTCTGCTTTGGGGGCTTATTCTTTGGAAGAAGGTCCATGTGCCAGTTGAGACTCTGGGTAGCTATTAAGGAGCCCTCCCATGCCTCCCACTTTAAAAACCAGATGTTGGTGCTTCTAACCATTCATATACATAGTGATCAGATAGTTGGATCTGTTTGTTGATCTGTGATGTATTTATTGCTTATGGTCAGGCAGTTGGAAGCCCTATCTGTTGGTCTATATTTCTCTGCTTGCATTTTCTCTGTTGGTGAATGTAACTAAGGTAGATTGTTTACTCCCTATAAAGGTGTTTTCCTTAGAAAAACAGATCTAAAAACTTGTGCTAGAAGGCCATCCTGGATCTGTCAGGGTGCTTGTTGCTTCAACTCTGAGCCTTAGTTCTCTCATCCATAAAATGGGATAAATGATCAAATGAAATGATATGTGTAAGGATATTTGCAAAACTGTAAATATATATATGTGTGTGTGTGTGTGTGTGTATGAATGCATGTGTATGTGTGTGTGTGTGCGTGTGTGTGTGTGTGTGTGTGTGTGTGTATATATATATATATATATATATATATATATATGTATATATGTGCTATTATTATAGGGCACTGTCCTAGGTACCATCTTGTAGTTGCTGTTTAGTTATTCTCTTTGTCACCCCTTTTGGGGCTTTATTGGCAAAGAAACTAGAGTACTTTGCCATTTCCTGCTCCAGGTCATTTTACAGATGAGGAAACTGAGCAAACAGGGTTAAGTAACTTATCCAAGGGTCATATAGCAAGTAAATATCTGAGACTGGATTTGAATTTTGTTACCTAGCTACCCATTCTAGGTACCATGAATGATCCTTAAAAGCATAAGACATGGTCCATGCCTACAAGAAATGTAAAATTCAATTTGGAAGATAAGATATAAAACACACATAAAATATTAAAGCAATACAAATACCCTTTGACTCAGAGATCCTATTGAGGGGAATATACTCCAAGGAGGTCAAGTACAGAAAAAAGATACCATGAATACTAAAACAGCCATAGCAGGACTTTTTGTAGTAGGGAAAAACTAAAAACCAAATTGAGTGGTCATTAATTAGAGAATCTTTCTCTCTCTCTCTCTTTCACTCACTTTCTGTATGTGTGTGTGTGTGTGTATGTATATGTATGCACATGTACATATATATACACATCATATATATTATGTGTGTGTGTATATATATATATATATATATATATATGTATATCTCATATATAAATGTAATGGAATATCATTGTACCATAAGAAAAAATGGATATGAGGAAGTAGAGAAAGATGGAAAGATTTATGGAAAATGATACAGAATGAAGTACCGGGAAAACGATTCCTGCAATAATTCAAATGAAAAGAAACTTAAAAGGAAGTAACTAATGAGAATTACAATAATACTGAAGGTTGGATAGTTTTGATGACCCTTTTGGCATTGGAAAAGAGCTGAAAAAATATACCCTTTTCTTTGTCTTGAGAGAAAGAAGAGATTGAAGGATATGTCTGTGTGAGAAACGTTGCATTTGCTCTCAGTGGTCCCTGTTAGTCAATTTCGCCTAGCTGTTTTTCCTTTTAACAAGGGAAAGTTCAGGAGGGTGTGAAGTGCAATGTCTGCAAATGACTGATTTTAAACCAAAAGGTAGCAATACAACTTAAAAACTTAAAAGAAAAAAAAACACAATCTCAGTATTACCCTTATGTGACAGACTTTCTCGATGTACAAGTGGCTAATCAAAAATTGGCCCCCTAAAATCAGGGGATTTTCTCCTTTTCTTGACTCATAGTTCCCTCACCTGCAAAATAGGAGTGTGTGCCTGATGCCACTTCATGATCTATCTTGCAGCCATATTAAAGTGGTAAAAATGAAACAGATCTCCTTCAATGAGTTCTTGGGAGCTAAAGCTATCCTCTGATAAGCAACCCACTCCCAAAGATCAGACTAGTCCAGGCCCTGGGCAGAGAATCTTCTTGAAAGCTCCCACGAGGCACCATCAGATTTCATTTCCCATCACAGATCCTCCTGTAGGCTATTCTCAGAAGGCAGTGCCAGCTGCTTTTCTTCCAAAATAGGCTGTCACTGGATGTTGCCTTTACCCAATACAATGGGGAATGTCCCTAGAATCTGGTGGAAGATACAGTCACAGTGAAGCAATGCCTGATTTGTGATCTCTTTTAGACAAGAATAATTTTTTTTGTAAGTATCCTCTTGATCCCTGCCTCAAAAAAATCTTATCCAGGGAGCCAAATTCTGCCTCTACCAGAGTCCTAGTCATCCACACCAGGTTCAAACATGGTGAATAAAAAAATCTCAATGCTCCTCCTCTCTCAGACAGCAGGAAGGTGTGTCCCCTGTCCAAAAGAGTAATCCCCACTTAGTCAGTATATGACAAAATATACCAACTTTAATTCATTTAGTAAACATTTATTAAACATCTACAATATTCAAGGTACTGGAGACACAAGGATGAAAATAAACTAGTTCTTTCTATCTAGGAGGTTTATACTCTCCTGGGGATGGGGGAGGGATGGTTAATAACATGAATGTAGAACTAGAAGGACCTCAGAGGTCAGCCCCCCTTTTTTTTAAAGATTAGGTAATTTATTTGAGGGCAAGGGACAGTGACTTACCTAAAGTCAAATACGTAGTATTAATAAGAGTAAAAACTACTGTTTATATAGTGCTTCAAGGTTTACAAAGTATTTTACATATTTACTTGTTTGATCCTCATAACAACCCTAAGAGGCAGGTGCTATCATTATCCCCATTTTACAGATGAGGAAACTGAAGCAGAAGTTAAATGAATTGCCCAGGGTCACACAGCTACTAAATGACTCGAACTCAGGTCTTCTTGCCAACAAGCACTGAACTCTCTCCACTCAAACAAGTATAGTATGAAGAAATTTGAGAAGGCTGAAAGAAATAGCAACAAAGATTAGGAAAAATTTCATGGAGAAAGTGGTACCTGAGCTAAAAAGTCCTCAGAAGGGTGGGGATGAGGAAGAGGTACATTCTAAGCTTATAAAATGCTAGAGGTGGAATATGAAGGGTCACGTTCAAGAAAAAACAGACTCCCTCACTCTCATGCACTCACTTAGTCCCAGGACAGGAATCCTAAAACTGCATGAACTCTTGTAGAGCATGATCTCTGGCAGTCATGTTGAGTGGAGGGGGTAGTGTATAGCAGTTGGAGAGATGACAAAAATAATGGCTAGAATGTTGAATATGAAAGAGGACAGAATGAAATATATCTGGAAAGGTAGAGGTGGCCAGACTGTGGAGAGAATTAAGCGCCAGGTTGAAGAGTTCAGATTTTGTCCTCTAGGCAATGGGGGGCCACTAAAAGTTTTTGAGTAGGTTTCTGAGATGTGTTTCTTTGGAGAATCGTTCTGGCAGTTGTAGATTTGGTAATTGGGTCTCCTCTCCATCCCCCTATTGGAAGCAGGGGAACCAGTTAGGAGCCTCTTTCAAGTGGGAATCAGTTAGGACCTGCACTAGGGTGATGGGGGGATGTGAATGGAGAGAAAGGGATAAATGTGACATGTCATGAGAGAAAATCTGGGAGGGACCTTAGCGATCATGTAGTCCATCCCCCTCATTTCACTGAAAAGTGAGAAACATTCCTTCTTCACCTGTTCTTGGAATCTTTGGTTTTCTTCAAAGCTCAGCTCAAGCACTACTTCCTACATTTAGATCTTCCCAAATACCCCAAGTGGCAAATGCCTCCGTTCACCCTGAAACTACCCAATATATATAATATATGCTTTATGCATACTTACAGGGGTATATATATATATATATATGTACAGTGTAAACTCCCTGATGACTGATGACTGTAACTGTTTCATTTTTTGTTTTTACATTCTCAGCACCAAACAGTGCCTGGCACAGAGTCATTCTGTCATTTTCAGTCATGTCCTACCCTTAATGATCCCTCTTGGGGTTTTCTTGGCAAAGATACTGGAGGGGCTTGCCATTTCCTTCTCCAGTTCATTTTGTAGATGAGGAAATTGAGGCAAACAGCATTTAATGACTTGCCCAGAGTCTCACAGTCCGTACGTGTCTAGAGTCAGATTTGAACCTAGGAAGATGAGTCTCCTTGACTCCAGGGTCAGCATTTTGCCCACTGAGCCATCCAGCGGCCACACCTGGCACTTAGTAAGTGTAAATAAATAATAATGACAAATGTTACTTATAAAATAAATGCTTGTTGTTTGACTCATTGTCCAAGGGGGTATAGGTCGTGTTAGAGTTAGAATTAAAGAATAGATCCTCAAATCCAGTAATGTTGTCACTGAACTACAGAAAGTTTCTATAGCAGGTAGAAGAATAGAATAGATGAATGAATGAACAGCATTTATTAAACATTTACTATTAAGTGCAAGGTTTTAGGCAGTTAGGTGGCTCAGTGGATAGAGCGCTGGGCTTGGAGCCAGGAAGACCTGAGTTCAAATCCATCCTCAGATAGTTACTAGCTGTGTGGCCCTGGACAAGTCACTTAACCTCTGTTCGCCTTAATCCACTGGAGAAGAAAATGACAAAACCACTCTGGTGTCCCTGCCAAGAAAACCTCATGAACAAAATTGGTGTGCTATGGTCCATGAAGTCACAAAGAGTCAGACAGAGCTGAATGACTGAACATGTTCCAGGTACTATGCTAAGCACCATACAAATACCAAAGTGAGACTGTATCTGCCTTCAAAGAATTTACCTTCCAATAGGTGAAGAAAACACATAAGAGGAGTAGTGGCTGGAGAAGGGTCCTTTGGTCTAGGAACTCATGGGAATGAGTGGAGCCATGGGCAGTTTATTGATGCTTCTTTTCCAGAAACAATAGTGATTTTAATTGGATTAATGTTCTCAGGGCAAGAAGTGGAAACCTTGAAAATGAAGTGAGTGAGGGTGAGGGAAATGGCAAGATGACTGGGTAAATAGTTGGATAGGATGTAAAGTGGGACCTGGTCTGAGACTAACTAAAGACAGTTGGCTTACGTGAGCTTGCACAGACTCCCTCACTCTCATGCACTCACTTAGTCCCAGGACAGGAATCCTAAAACTGCATGAACTCTTGTAGAGCATGATCTCTGGCAGTCATGTTGAGTGGAGGGGAGAGTGTATAGCAGTTGGAGAGATGACAAAAATAATTGTGATGGGTAACTAACTTGGATATGAAGTCTAGGAAGGTAGGCTGAGGACAAATTATGAAGGATCTTGAGTGACAGAAAACAAAGACAGATAGTGATGACCACCGTCATGGTCCCTGGAGCTTTTACTCAAAGTTTTTTTTACTCAAGCAACTAATTGGGATTTCAGAAGCAACCTCTGAGTCAGTGTGGAGAATCACCAAGTATGATGTCACCTGGGCCTCCTTGTTTCTGGCAAAGCAAAACAGGGAGAGTGGAGGGATGACTGATTTGGACAAAGCAAGAAAAGTATCTCAGAGTCGAGTTCTTATCTTGAGATCTGCTAACTTTTTGAAAAATATTTTGGTAACTATATTTCAACATAATTGGTTCTTTTTGGAATCCTACGTATTTTATTTTATGCATTTAAAAGCATCATGCTGAAAAGGAATCCATAAGCTTTACCAGGCTGCCAAAGGGGTCCAGAACCCCCCCCAAAAACTACACATACCTGCTTTAAGACAGAAACATGCCTTTAAGAATGCCTCCTTTGAATATATGGCCTGCTGCCAGTGAAATGCTATTTTCTCTCAAGTGTGAGTTAAAGAATTTTTTAATCTCCTCTCCCTGGCCCAGTTCCCTTCCTTACCCTCTACCTCACCTCAAAACTAAACTAACATCTGGTTACTGCTGGCTGGATACCAGACAAACTGAGAGCTCAGTTATCAGTCAACAATATTTCTTATATACATGTCACAAACTCGTTTCCTTGGATGTAAGGACGCAGGGATGCCTATGGTTTAGATATAATAGGACTGTAGATTCAGGGCTGAGATGGAACTTATAAACCATCTAATTCAGCCTTCTATTTTGAAGATTATATATATATACACACACACACACATACATATACCCTATATATACATATATATATTGAAACAATTTCAATAGAATTGGTTTCCTTTTTAATCTTATATATTTTATTTTATGTATTGAAAAACTGAGACCCAGGGAGACTGAGTGATTTGCCTTAGCTCACACAGGCTATAAGAGACAAGGCTGTGATTTGAACCAGGACTGAGGTTTGGCCCCTAAGGTCCTCTGACTCCAAATCTAACATCCTTTCCACTGCCATCTACTCATAACAACTGCCATTTATGCAGGGTATATCTAAAGTCTTAGTGAAGCTTTAAGCATCTTCAATTGCAGGAAGACTTTTAGGACACCTTGACTAATCCTTTAAATTTCACATGCATTACCTCATTTAAGCCTCCTAAGGACCTATGAGTTAGATGCTACAGTATGATTATTGCCACTTTTCAGATGAGGAAATTGAGGATTATAGGCAGTAAGTAACTGTCTTGAGGTCATAGAATAACTGCACTTAGCACAGTGTCTGGCACCTGGTAGAATTTTAATAAATGTTTATGGATTGATTGATTAACTGTCAGAGGCCGAATTCAGAACCAGTTCTTTCTTCATTCCAAGTGCAGTACTCTTTCCACTATTTCCACTCTATCACCTCCCTGGATATCACTCACTGTAGAACCCAGTCATTGCATTGATGACAATTTTTTTTTCCTTAGTGGCATTTATCTTCCTATATTTTTAAATTCTTTGGCACGTTCTCATCCAGCTTGTAATAAGGTTAACTCTTCTTTATCTGAGATTGTAAGGATGAAGATAATGGGGAGAAAACACACATAGTACCTAAATCTTATACAGACCCCAAACATACCACACACACACACACACACACACACACACACACACACACGCACATGCACACACACACAGCAAAAAGGTAAAGATCTTCGCTTAGACTTTCATTCAGCTTCCACCTCAGCTTCCTTCCACTCCCATCACCAGAAAAGGTGACCAATAGGCTAATTGGGTTCCGTTTCCTATAGCAATCTTCCTCCTCCTCAGCTATTTTTGAGGTAGCAAGAAATAAGGCAAGGCCACCAGGGCAAGGCATTAGGGCAGAAAGAAAAGAGGAGAGTCTTGATCATGAATTTAACTAAATAATCATCTCCTGAAGAACTGAGAGTGGACAGCTTTTTCCCAGTTAAACTATCTAGTTAAACTATCCAGAATCTCTCAAGGACTTACAACTTTCCCTTGGAAAAATAAAGTGATATCACAGTGTTGTGGAATGAGGCCTGGCTTTGGAGTGTGGAGATCTACGTTGTAGTCTAGATCTGATATTCAGTGGCTGCGCAACTGTAGAAGCTGGTTGGACTAGAACAGTTTTTTACCCTGGGGTCTATGAACTACATATATATATATATATATATGTGTGTGTGTGTGTGTGTGTGTGTGTGTGTGTGTGTGCATGTATGTATATGTATATATACACATACATACATATATACACATATGTATATATACACACATGTACCCTATATACACATACATATATATGTATGTACATATATGTGAGTGATAACTATTTCAATAGAATTGGTTTCTTTTTTAATCTTATGTATTTTATTTTATATGTTGAAAAACATTATTCTACTAGTTGTGTGACCTTGGGTAAATCACTTAACCCCAGTTGCCTTGCCTTTCCCCCTTCCCCAAAAAATTCTATAAAAAATAATATTAAAAAACTCCATTATCCTGAGAATATTTCACTAGACTGCCAAAAGGGTCCATAACACACAAAAAATTTAGAACTTCTAGATCAGAAGATCTTTAAGGGTCCTTCTGACTCCAAATCTCTGTTCAATCTCTGTTCATTTGTAGTGAACAGGCATTTATTAAGTACCTGCTCTGTTGCAGGAACTGCACTAAGTGCTAGGGATACAAAGAAAGGCAAAAGATAATCCATGGTCTCAAGAATGGTCTAATGGGGAAGACAAAAACAACTGTGTACAAACAAGGTATATACAAACTTATATGATTATATAGAAATAATCAACACATTATATGTATATAGGTATAAATGTAGCTATAGGTAGAATATAGGCAGGGCTACTAGGTGGTGCAAGATAGAGTGCCAAGCCTGGAGGAATAAAAACTCTTTGTAAATTCAAATCTGGCTTCAGATGCTTATCTGTATGACCATGGGCAAATCACTAATTCCTGTTTGTCTCAGTTTCCTCATCTGTAAAATAAGCCAAAAAAGTGGAAACCATTCTAGTATCTTTGCCCAGAAAAACCCAAATGGGGTCACAAGACATGGCTTAAAAACAACAGAGCAACAACATTAATGAGAGATTAGCTTTGGGGAACAGCTAAGAAAAATTGCACCCCAAACTCCAGTCATTGCTCATCCACAATATTTCAGGGGATCTGGGCAAGTTCTATATTTATTTTATGTATTTTTTGTGTTCTTACATAGATATAGGGGCAGCTAGGTGACAACGTGGAGAAAGCACTGGACTTAGAATCAGGAAGGCATCTTGATGAGTTCAAATCTGACCTCAGACTAGTTGTGTGACCCTGGACAAGTCACTTAAACCTGATTCTCTCAATTTCCTTATCATTAAAATAAGCTAGAGAAGGAAATGGTAAACCACCCCAGTATTTTTGCCAAAAAAACTCCATATGGGGTTGTAAAGAATTGGCTACAATTTTAAAAAAAGCAATATGTCTTGACTCCTCCTCCATGGAATGAGAGCCTCTTGAGAGTAGGGGAATGTTTGTATCCCCATGGTCTTTTGCCAGGATTCAGGTTGAGACAAAGACTTAAACAAGACCCTGAGAGACCCCATTCATCTTAGATCAAAAATCAGCTTTCTTTTGTAGAAATCAAATGATTCTTGTTTTTTGTTTTCAGAGAAAAGCAAAGTTCTTGAGGTCTTTGTAGTATCACAGTTTGACATTTACTAAATGCTTATTGCTTGATTGACAAAATTGGCAGTTGGGATGCTTTGTTTGCCAAGAATCTGGTTGGGAGTAGGAGTAGGGGACATAATTAAATCCAGTTCTAGTAAAGGCCCTGTCCCATCCCACCCTCCAGGACTGGACTGGTAACAACTCCATCTGGATTTACGTCCTTGGGGCTGAAACAGACTCTCTAACCTCTACTGTTAGAGAAATGCACAGTCCTTTGCTGTCTTCCCATTCCCAGGAGGACATTCCTACTCCTTCTCCAGCAGAAAGATTAAGTTGCTTGAGAAAATCGAGTGTTTCTGATTTTTTTTTTTAAAAGAAAGACAGAAAGGAGAAAAAAAAATCCTGTACCTAGGAAAGGTTCTGTGCTCCTGTTAGTGAACGTAAACCAATCCCCCAGTGGAAGGCCAGCCTGCCTTTCTCCTCAGAACAAAGGACAAAAATCATTCAATTTCTGTAAAAGAAAGGTGACTTTTGATCTGAGATACATTGCATGTGGGGCTCCTGATGTCTTGTCTGTGCCTTTGTCCTTAAGCTGAAGGCAGTTCCCCCTTATTTTCTAGGAAACAGCTTGCTTTCCTGTAGAGTCAAACTAGCAGGTCTTAACAGAAAGAACGAGTTCCCCATGGGTTAAGGCTCACATGGATACTGATGTTATTGCCAGCGTACATTTAAAACAGTACACGGGGCCTGCTGGAATATCAGTCTGCCTTTCAAAAGAAAGGGTTATGCAAAGACCATACAAACTAGAGCAGGTCTTAAATGGCAAAGGAGGCCTATGATTAAATTGTAGCCTTAGTATTTGGGAGACAGGCTATTGTTATTTTCCACGTGGAAGAAGATTATCATCAGAAGTTAGCCTGGTTCCCAGGGTAGGTTTATTGTGTGAAAAAGGAGATATAAAAAGAGGAGACTGGTATGGAATGAGGAGTACAATGGAGTCAGTAAGACCTGAGTTAGAATCCCTGTTCTGATACTGCTATGTATTGCTGCGTGATCCTGGGCAAGAAAGTTGACATCTCTGTGCCTTATTTTCCCTTAGCTATAAAATGAAAGGGCAATACTCAAATGATCTCTAGGTCTTTTCCAGCTCTCAATCTATGATCCTATTGTCTATTTGGGCTTCATTTGTAAAAGAAGGTGATTGAATGAATTGTCCGGGTCTAAATCTACTATTTATGGGAACTAGGTTTATCTCTAGATTTCCCACTTACTAGTTGTGTGACAGTGGACCAGGTCCTTAATCTCTCAAGGCCTTGGTTTCTTCATTTGTAACATGAGAGGTTTGGACCAAATGATGTCTAAGTCTTCTTTCAGTCCTAATAATCTGATCATGGGTTTCAGAGAGGGAGAACCCATGTTGCAATTCTGATTCCACTACCTGGAACTTGCGTGACCTTGGTAAGTCATCTAGGCCTCAGTTTCCTGAACTGTAAAATAAAATTTGGACCCGATGACTTTTAAGTTCACTGAAGCTATAAATCTGTGTTATGTAATTCTGTGCTCTAAGATGTAACTAGAATAGACGTTTAGATTCCCAGGCCACTCCCTATCTATTACAGTGGCTCAAATGATCCCTATGGTCTTTTCTGACTCCAAACCCTGTGATCCTAGATCATAGATTTTGAGTTTGATGGGAATTTGGAAATCTAGGGGTAGATTTCAAGAGGTCTGTGAAATTGGATGGGAAAAAAAAATTACATTCTAATTTTAATATAATTGCTTTCCTTTGTAGTTTTTTGTATTTTTATTTATGTACTTTGTATTATGTATTATATTTATAATACGCTTACTCATGTATTTTTTATGCATTTAAAAGCATAAAGGGTTCCATAGGCTTCCCTTTATAGCCAAACAGATCCAGGACACAAAAAAGTTATACCAGAGGAAACTGAGGCTTAGAGAGTTTGCCTTCAAGATACCTTGCCCAAGGTCATATGAGTAGTAAGTTGTTAAGAAAAGATTTTAACCCAGGCCTTCTGACTCTAAACCCAAGACTCTTGCCATAGAATATATGTGATTTAGATCAGGTCTTGACAAAATTTTCTCTGGCTCTAGATACCAGCCCCTAGCTTTAAAAATCAGTTTGTGGTTGTTTAGCCAATTAGTTATGGCTGTCTCTTCATTTGAGGTTTTCTTGGCAAAGATACTAGAGTGGTTTATATTTCCTTTTCTAGCTCATTGTACAGATGAGGAAACTGTAGAAAACCAGGGTCACACAGCTAGCAGTTGTCTGAAGCCAGATTTGAACTCAAGAAGGTGAGTCTTCTTGACTCCAGACCTGGAATTCTATCCTCTTCACCACCTACTGTGCTAACAATTTTTTTAAAGCTAACTATTCACTAGTATAAAATAAACCATTCTTTGATCTCACTACTCTTTCCAGCTAGTATTCTATGACACTTTTTCCTTTTACCACTAAACTTCTGGAAGAAGTCTCTGCTCTTTGGCTACCCATTCTTAGTATTCATTCACTCTTTAATTCCCTACGATCTACCCTTTGATCCTACCAATGCTTTTTTTTTTTTTAACAGTCCTCTGATATCATTCAGGGTTCAGCAAATTATGGCTGGAAGACTTAGCCTGTGAGCTAAGAGTAGTTTTTACATTCTCAAATACAATAAAGCTTTATTTATAACAATTACTTGTATAGGGAACTCCTATGGAAGAGACTCCCTCTGTACCTGTTCTGCAACTTATAGACATAAAATGCTGCCTTAGATATTGAGAGATCAACTGACTTGCCTGGGTTATTTTAAAGTCAGAGTCTGTCAGGGACAGCATCTGAACCTAGCTTGTTCTCATTTCTAAGGCCAGCTCTCTAACCACTATACTATGCTGCTTTTCTTCCAGCATACTTCTGAAGTTATTTCTTCTCAAATCATCAACGACCTTCTAATTGCTAAATCCAAGAACCTTGTCTTCCTTGTGTATCCCCAGCACTAAGTACAATATCTGGCACACAGTGGGTGCTATTTAACAAATGTTTTTTGATTGCTTCAGATATGAGCTATGTGGGTGGGGATTTGAATAGAAAATAGGGTCTGCTAGCTTCGAGATGAAGCAATACCAGAAGGACTTAAGCAAGAGGCATGAGTAGATGTTGTTCAGTGGTGTCTGGCTCTTTGTGACTCCATTTAGCATTTTCTTGGCAAAGAAATAAGAATGACTTGTCATTTCCTTCTCCAGCTCATTTTACAGATGAGGAAACTGAGGCAAACAGGGTTAAGTGATTTGCCCAGGAAAGTGTCTGAGGCCAGATTCCAACTCACAAAGATGAATCTTCCTGAGTCTAAGCCTAGCACTCTATCCACTTTACCCCCTAGCTGCCCCCAAGATTACATGAGTAGGTATCAAAACCATAAAAAAGTCACCAGAAAAATTAAAGCTAAGGAATGGGTTGGGGGAAGACCAAATTAGTAGGAAGTTGAGTCTTGGGTCAGAAGGCAAAGGTGAAGACCAAAAAGTCATACCTAATGAACGTTTGGTGCAGGGTGTAAGCACCAGAGATCGTTTTCAGTTAGTATCCCTACTTCAATGAAAATCAGAGGTCCTTCTGGGCCCTAAAGGGTGGTCTTATCACAGCAGATACTGAAGCTCCCTGGTAAGCTTCTATGTCCTCATCTACTCAAAAGTTTTCCACTTCCATGCGATATGGTCCCTAAACATATTGGGAATTCAGTAAGAGGGTGTTCACTATTCTGCTGACTGACTGGAGTCAGATTTCTCTGAGTTTTTGACATGTATTTTTGCCAGATTCTTCCTCTGGGCTAGAACCCTGAAAGCTGAGTATTGAAAGGGGGTCTTGACATACATTTGCAGTGTTCCTGAGGCAGCTGGGTGATCCAGTGGATGCAGCACTGGATCTAGGTTCAGGAAGCTAAAAATCTGAACTCCAGGTACTAGTTATACGACCCTGGGAAAGTCACTTAACCTCTCTCTCTGACTTTGTTTCCTCCATTGTAAATGAGAATAAGAAAACTCCTAGGGTTGTGAAGATGAAATGAGATATTTTTAAAGTGCTGAGCACTGTATCTAGCACAGAGGAAGTCCTTCACAAATGCTTGTTTCCTTCCTACTTAACCTTTTTCTTCCTTGGTTTCCTCATCAGTAAATTGAACATAATTGAGGGCTGGTGTGAGAATCAAATGCAATAATATTTGGAAAGCACTTTGTAAACCTTAAAATGTTACAAAAATGCTAGTGATTGTCATTATCACTCCTCATCTTCCTTGACTCTCATCTAAACCATTTGACACAGGTGACCATCTCTTCCTTCTAGATATTCTCCCCTCCCTTTGCTGTATGAAACAGTATTATATCCTGGTTCTCCTCCTACTTCTCCAATGACTGCTACCTAGATCAGTGCCCTTAACAATCTTAGCCTGGAACTAAATTATGTTCTCCCCTGAGGTGTGACTACCTGCCTTGGCCAGCCTATAATATGACATCTTAGCTTCTAATATACGATCGCCTTACTTATGCCATCATATGATATAAGGATGGGATCATCTCTTTCTTAGTCAGATCACTTTAAATTAGTTACCTTTTTTCTTTTGCTCACATCTCTATAGATTGAATTTCCCTTGAATGGAAGGTGAAAAAAAATTATCCTTTTTGTATTTGGATCTCGAGACAAAATCCAAGTGGTTTAGGGCCACCTCTTTAAGGAACAAGTCAATTTTAAATCAAGAAGGTCCAACCCTATTAACAACAGAAAGCTGTATCCCCAATGAAAACCCATGACTCATTCCTGCTATCCTTTTCTCAATATCTGTGTCTCTGGAGGGTCTGAAGTCAGGATAGCATGGTGTTATTATATTATCAATGGATAATTGTGACATTGCCAAGGGTAGCTAGAAAGGTAGACTCAGAAAGATGTCTTTGCCAAAAGAGGTCATCCAAGGGTAGCTTGGGAAAAAGCTAAGATGGGAGACTGCTAGGGAATTAATAAATGAAAAAAGTATTTATTAATTGCTTATTCTGTGCCAAGCACAGTGCTGAGTGCTAGGGTTACAAATGCAAAGATAAACCCCGAAGGGAAAATCAAAGAATCACCAAATAAGTGAGTCAGGATCAAGAAACATTAGGCTGAGTTATTGAGATTCAAGAAGAGCTATCGTTGGGGATGCTTGCCAGTTGCTTTTGGAGACAGGATTATTGTTCACCTTGTGGGCAAGCAATAGCAGACTCCGTAATTGAGATGGTTGGACTACTGAGACCATTGCCAGCCATAGCAAGACTTAGTCTTTCAGGGGTTAGGGCCAGAGGAATTGGTGTTAAGGGCACAAACACCATCTCCCTAATCCACAATGAGACTTAAAGGGCCAAGACTGGGAAGTAGAGGTCAGTGCAGGGCAGCAGGCACTGGCAACTATTGAAAATCTCATTGGCTGGTGAGATGGAGGGAAAGAGAGGTCTCTCCCACTGATGTTGCCTTACTTCCTTCTGGTATATTCCTTACCCCTGAAAGGGATCCCAGACACACAACCCCTTTCTTAATCCTTTTCATGACTTGTAAGAGCAGATATTAGTTCAGAACAGTACAGCCTCCCTAAACACCCCAAAGACTTAGGAAAGTGGAAGCCATTTGGGGAGATAGTTGGAGTTGAAAGATTCCATGTAAGAGAGTCTGACATTTTTCCTTTCATTTTCTTTGTGTTCTATAAACTGCTTGGCTACAGTAAATTTAAACCACAATTCCTGAGTTTAAGAATACAGAGTTTGTTAACTGAGAAAGGAAATTCTGGATATAGGATGGGAACTTATGAGTCGTATTTCCCATTTTTGTTCATTATAAGCAATATTTTGTGTTTTCCCCTAGCTTAAAAATTTGAATGCTGACAATAACTATTTTTGAGGCCACGTGTCTTGGTGGAAGGGGTAAAATCTAGGCACTTGCCAACTGAGAATCTTCTGGTGACCAATGAGGACACTACAGCATTTGGGGATGCTGTACAAGGAATGCCCTGAAGAGGAACTGAGGCAGCCCCTGGAATGGTGGTTCAAAGAAGTCATCATCTAGTAGATAAATCATGTATGATACTCCTTGGCTGGATAATTCATATAGGCACACACTGCCTTTCTCTAGGCTTAAGGAAGGCAGCACATGAACTGATCTGGACTGTTTTATATTATTTCTATACTGAAAATAGCACATAGGGTACACACAAAGATTCATACATAGCCCATATATATTACATATTCACCTTAGGGCCAATGAGTTTATTAAATTTTTTCTTTTTGACAAGAGTTACTGACTGAGTCAACATGGGGATCCTGGTTGAATGAGAACCTTAGAAGAGGAGAAATAGAAAGATGAGGTGGAAATGGGGAAAAGACATCAAAGATTTACTATACAAACTGCCTAATTATGCTTGTAGACAGCTCTTCTTCAACACCGGAGGGCAGGGAAAGAAGTTTAGTGTAATACCAGA
This sequence comes from Potorous gilbertii, assembly GCA_028658325.1. NCBI lineage: Eukaryota > Metazoa > Chordata > Mammalia > Diprotodontia > Potoroidae > Potorous > Potorous gilbertii. The sequence goes on along the minus strand of CM053772.1, from coordinate 86,444,261 downwards.
TGGATATGAGTCAGTAGTGTGACATTGCAGCCAAAAAAAAAGTGAATGTGATCTTAGGTTTCAATGAGAAATAGAGTCCTGAGTATAGTCCCCTCCCTCCCTCTGATTGGAGAGGGTGGAGGGTGCCCATTGCCCTCCTCCCTGATCTTCCACAGCATAAGAGGGGGGCTTTCTGTAAATTCATCTCATAATTTCCTACCTTGTTACCTTCCTAGATTTCATGATATCCAGAAACTCATCATTTTATAAGATGAAATCAACTCTGAAATTCCCCCTTAAATCATCTCCATCCCCAACTACAGGACTTCATCATGCCCCTGCTCTCTGTGTTGTCTTTCCCGTGTGAACTCCTTCAGAGTAGGGACTGTCTTTTGCCTTTCTGTATCCTCAATGCTTAGCACAATTTCTGGCACATAGAGAGTACTTAAGAAATGTTTATTTTAATATAATCATACATGTATAGCTTATATCAGATTGCATGCCATTTTGGGGAGAAGGAACAAATTTTAAAAAGCAAACGTTGAAAATTAAAAATAGATAAATTAATTTAAAAAAAAGAAAAGAGATGTTTATTCACTCAGACACTCTTCTAGAAAGAAGAAAGATAGGTCTGTTCTATTATGCTCTGGTTCAACCATATATCGAAGTATTATATTCAGTTCTAGTCGCCCCCATTTAAGAAGGACACTAGTAAACTGGCAAATATCCCAAGGAAAACAATCAGGATGGCAAAGAGCCTTGGAATGATCTCATGTGAACACTGGTTGAAAAAACTGGGAAGTTCAGTCAAACAAACAATTAAAAAATATTTATTAAGTGCCTACTATGTACCAGGAACTGTATTAAGTGCTGGTGCCTGAAGAAGATTCAGGGGAGTTGATAATAAGTGTTTCCTGACACCACTTAATTCTAGTACCTTCTCTTTCTTGATTATTCCTGTTTTATCCTGTCTAAGCTTGTTTGCTCACAGCTGTGTCCATATTGACTCCCCCAATGAAACTATAATCTCCTTGAGGGTAGGGCCTGACTTTACCTTTTTTTGTATCCCCAGCACATGGCATAATGCATGGCACATATAGGCACTTAATAAATGTTTACTAACTATGATATGGAGGAAGAAGTAGATTTTTTTTTCCTGTTTGGTCCCAGAGGGCAGAATCAGGGTCATTGAGTAGAAGTTTCCTAAAGCCAAGGGAAAAAATGAAACAATCCATCAATTAAAACTGTATAAAAGCAGAATGAGCTACCTTCAGTGGTAGAAGGTCCCCTCCTCTTGGGAGTCTTCAAGTAGAAGGTGGATGATGACTTGGTGAGTGTGTTATAGTGAGTTTTCCTTCCATTCACAGGTTAAGTTGTGTGGCTGCCATGGTCCCTTCCAACAAATCGTACTCTGTTATTTTGTGATTATACAGTCTAGGATCAAACCAGAATCCAGATTTCAGGTTCCCAGGCCCATCCTCTTTCTATTAGTCATTCACGTGACTTCTAAGGTCCTTTCTAACTCTAAACCCTACAATTCTACATATCAGAAGATTCCAGAACCAGAGATCCAAAGCTGGAAAGGAATTCAGAGACTATCTTGTCCAATTCCCTCACTTTATATTTAAGGAATTGAAGGTCCAGAGAACTCAAGTGACTTACCCAAAGCCAAACAGGAAGTAAGTTATAGAGAAGAGATTTGAAGCCAGCAGCTCTTATTTCAAAGCTGTTTCTCTTTCCACTGTACAGGTGTGATTTAGGTCAGGCCTTGACAGACTCTCTTTGGAGCTAGACATCAGCTTCCAGATTTAAAAGCCTGGAGAAACTTTTAAGTTTTCAAAGAATGAAAAATAAAGGCAGACAAAATATGAAAATCACATGTTGTCACAAGAAATTGGCTCCCATTTTCATGTCTAGAGTAGATTTAGGGTCATTGACCAGGTATGAGATGCCTCCCAATCTTAAATGCCAGAGATTCACAGGACAGAGAGACAGAGACAGAAAGAAAGAGGCAGAGAGACAGAGTCAGACAGACAGTCAGAGAGACAGAGACAGAGGGAGACAGAGGCAGAGAGACAGAGATAGAGAGATAGAGGCAGACAGAGAGACAGACGCACACAGTCAGAGGGACAAAAAGAAAGTGTGTGTTGTGTGTGTGTGTGTGTGTGTGTGTGTGTGTGCGTGTGTACGTGCGTGTGCATGCGTACATGCTGAGCCATTTGTATTATTTGTATCTTTGGGATTTGATAGAATGAGTATCCAATCTGAGATAAATATATATTTGGCTTAATGATTCTGACATTACATTATTTTAGAGTACTCTGCACTCCCAGAATACTCTGGGATACGTTCATGTATCCCAGTTTGCCACGAAAATTATTGTAGCTTAATGTTAACAAAGCAGAAAGCAGGAGGGTGGGGGGAGGTCAGGCATGAGGACCGATTAGGTCATAAAAATGCTATGGCATTAAGGTTCTCAGTGAGATTAACCGCAGAGGTGGAGAGAGAGCTTGCTGAAACACTGGGCTTCCTTCAGGGGCTCTGATGGCAGAGAGCAATGTTGGAGGGAGAGTGCTTTAAGTCCTCACTGAGATGGTCAGCTGCTCCGCTTTCCTGTTCAAGAGCTATTCAGCTGGAGGTCCTCTGGAGCCCCTAAGATATTTTCTGCAGCTGGTTTGTGCAGCTGAAGAGGAAAGGATTGACATAATTTGCAGTTAAGGGATGGGGGATGCCCAGTAGGACCACAATGATGGGAATATTTCATAGAATCAGAGAATGTCAAATCTGAAATACGTCATCCAGCTTTCTCACTTTAGAGATTAGGTCCAGCAGCTTTGTGACTTAGCTAATAAGAGGCAGAAATGGGAGTAGGTCCCTAACCCCTTAACTCTTGATCCGCTATATTATGACATAGAACAGTAATTCTCCACCAGGGCAAAAATATTTGAAGAGGGGTGGTAGCAGTCACTGATAGGACAGAGGACAGTGGTACTAGAGGTGGAAAGAAGGTGATTAGACCCTCACCCATGGAAAGATTGTGAGAAGAGGCAAGAGTCCTTGAAATAGAACTCTGTGAGGAAGGAGTCAAAGGGCAGTTAATTATACAGTGAGGTATCACTGACTGGCAAGGGACTCTAAGACAGGGCACAGGAAAAGTGACTGCAACACAAGATGAAATATGCTGTTCATATACATAGCACCCCCAGCCCCAACCTCACGTAGATGTCTAGGACAAAGCCCCATTTGCCTTGTGCTAGTTATAGTTCCGCTGGACAGACAAATGATCCAATATTACCAATTTCCTTTTCCCCAGGGGTTAACCAGTACTGTAAATAGGTTATAATATTAACGGAGTCATCATCTCCTTTTTCCTCCCATTCTAGAAAAGAATGAATAAGCATATGATGGTAGATATTTATAAAGAACTTTAAACTTTACCCAGTATCTAAAGTATAATCTTATATAGTACAAATATTATTATACCAATTTTACAGATGAGGAAATTGAGGTTTAAAAGTTAAATGCCTTCCATAGGGTCATATAATTAGTGATTTTAAACTATGTCCTCTGACCCTAGGAGCAGGTAAGTGGTGCAATGGATAGGGTAACTGGCCTGAAATCAGGAAGACTCATCTTCATGGATTCCAATCTAGCTTTCGACACTTATTGGCTATGTGACCCTGTTTGCCTCCGTTATTCATCTGTAAAATGAGGTGGAGAAGGAAATGGCAACCACTACATCATCTTTGCCAAGAAAATCTCAAATGGGGTCATGAAGAGTTGGACACGACTGAAATGACTGTGTAGCTACAACGACTTCTTACTCTACATTTTATGACCATTCTACTACATCATAACTGCCTTGGGGACAGAAGAAAGCTTGGCAGAAAGGTCAAAGAAGATGGGAAGAAAAAGACAAGATAGAGAATCAGAATTGGATCATTTGAGCGGCTCTTTCTCTTGTCTGACCTCTAGAATAGTGAGCATCACTCCTTAAAGTGCTTACAGGGTGCCTGGTACACAGCAGGCACTTTATAAATGCTTAATTCCTTCTCTTCTCTCCTTCCCTTCTGACCAATCACCAACTTTGTGGAAATGGCCACCTCATCATCTAATGTTGAATGCCAACGTATCCTAGGTGAAGAGAAAAGACATCTTATGTCATTCATTTTGCTATAAATGCCATTCTCTGGAGGAGAATAAACAACAATAAAATGAAAAGAAGTTATGTGAGCAGGTTAAAAAAAACAAACTTTGTCTTTATTTATAAAATTGCCCATCATTCTCATTTCAGATAACTAGTGTCTGATCCACTGCAGGAAAGTAGAAGTAAAAAACAGAAAACACAGTGTGTCCAAGAGCTCTGGGAAAAAAAGAATCTGTATCATGCCTTCATTGGAGACAGGAAGAGGGCCAGGTGGCAATTGGAGATCCAGATGATAAACGGAGCAAAGACATTTGATTTATAATATTCCTGCTGTCCGTGAAAGCTCTAGGTCATCAGAAACACCTGAGCAGTGAAGGGAGGGAGCAGGGCCATGTCAGGCCTTGCTTGTGTTAGGAAGGAATTTCCCTCTCTCAGCTTGCAAACCAAATCATTGGTTTGGGCAGATCTCAGTATTTATATGACCATCACTAGAGAGCTCTGGACCCATTCATTCAATCACCGCTAATTGAGGGGCCACCATGCACCAAGGCACTCTGTTAATTATTGCCTTATATCTAAACCAGCTTTCCTTTGGGATGTCATGTGGTACAGCAGAAAGAACCAAGAATTTAGAATCACAGAGCCAAAGTTCAAATCTTTACTCTGTCACATTCTACCTGGGAGACCTTCAGCAATTTCCTTTTCTTCTCATGTCTGCCCCTGTGAAATGAGAGGATTAGACTAAATGAACTCTAAGGACCCTTCCTCCTCTAAATCTATAATCCTCGACAGGTCAAGGAAAAATGATCTTGGCTCCAATTGCACTTTGAGTAGGGCCACATGGTAGCCATCTCCTTCCACTATCCCTTAATTTTATTTAAGTAGGAAATTTCCTTTCTTATACAAGTTTGGTCTAACTTACCTATTTCCCAAGACTCCAGCAGGAAAGCATGAATCTTTCCACCGTACCTGCAGCCTTCCCAAATGTTCCATGCCTGATGTCCACCATTACAATAGATTTTTCAGCCTTTAAAGGTCACAAAAACAACAACAACCCCTTTCCCAAACTGCCTTGGGCCAGTTTTGTTGTCTTTCTACACCATGGGGAATCAGCACTGTTTGAGACCAGAGGCAAGATTTGGGGAGGAAGATGAGCAGCCCAAGCCAAGTTATGGCCCCAAAACTACTAAAATTCCCTTGCCAGGTTTCAGTTTGGAAATGGAAAAGGTAACCAGGTGGATGATGAGGGGATGGGGAACTTCCATTATCTAAAGGACAGCCCTGGCCTCCCCCACCTCTCTGAGTCCCCAGGTCCCATCCTCCAAATCCAAGAACATTTTTTCCAGTGGGCAAGTAAATCAAAGAAGGAAGGAGTCTGCGTCTGCCCTTACAAGGCCAACTCAAGTTTCACCTGGCCTCGAAACTTTAGCAGTGCTGAAACTGGAGAATCTATGCTTTAAAAAGAAAAAAAATGAACTGCCATGATAACCAGTCCCTGTAACTTCAACGGAGGGAAGGGGCTGATTATCCTTACTTACACCTTTTGCAAATTGCAATCACTGGAACGTTCTGGCTTGTTTGTTCATTATTTGATTCTATACAGATAAAAGGGAGAGTCTGCATTATTCACTAAGCTGTGTACCCAGCTTGTAAGCCAGCTGCCCTGATGGATGAAAAGGTTCTAGTCAGATCAGCTATACAACAGAGCCAGTTCCCTCTTTTTACTGCAGCAAGGCTGGAAAATTGCCTAGTTGTTATTTTATCCCTTTCTAGAGGCCCCTGGCTCCCCACATAAATTTTCCCTTCTTTTCATCAGTGCCTGCCAGCTTTGAAGAGCTTCTTACAATGTGTAGGTTCGACTGAAGAGGTGAAAGTTTCCCCTACTTCCTTACTTCCTCCCCTCATTCTGTTTTGCCCCTCACTCTGAAGGCAACAGTCTTTTATAGCCGCCCCACCCCCCACTCTGTATCCCATGAAAGAGCTCCAGTTCATGATGCAGTGGAATGAGTTTTTGATTTGGAGTTAGAAGTCCTAGGCTCTGCCAGTTACTACCTATGTGACCTTAGGCAGGTCACTCAACCCCTGTGGGCCTTGACTTTCTCATCTATAAAATGAGGGTGTTGGACCAGGTCAATCCATCAGCAAGCATTTATTAAACAAACACCTGCTCTGAGTCAGACATAGCGCTAGATACTGGGATTCAGAGAGAAAACTATCTAGTACTGCCCCCTCGGAGTGAGTGTACATTCTATCAGGGCAAGAGTATAAGGCAAGGACACATAACTTTTAGACACGCAGAAGTGACTTCTGCCAGGAGACACTAAGTAACTTGGAGAGATCAGCAAAGAAATGGCATGGAAACAGCTTGAAAGGAACTGAGAGATTCTGGGAGGTAAAGATGAGGGACTCTGAAACTTACACATCCTCAGTACCCCTTGGTGCCCCTCCATGGGTTACAAAAGGAACCAATTATAGATTGTTGAAATAATTATCAAAATATTTTTAAGTTCATGGTCCCCAGGTTAAGAACCTCTGTTTTACAGCACCTCCAGAAAGAAGTCATCCAGCTTCTGCTTAAAGATTTCCATTGATATGAAAACCAAGGAAGATAATTCTAACTTATACTAAGTCAAATTTCCTTCTCAGCAATTCCACCTATTGCTCCTATCTCTGCCTTCTGGGACCAGTGGAAATAAGTCTAATACCATTTTCCACATGGCAGTGGGAATCTCAGGACCAAACATATTTATAGATAGAGCTACAGGATTTATAGAGCATGCATGATATCATTTGACACATGAGGTACGGGCTAGTATGATCTTAGTTTTATGAATTAGAAAACCATGACTAGGAGAGGTTAAAAGACTTGCCCAGCATCACTACATAGCTAGTGAGTGTCTCTAGGTAAAATCTGAAACCAGGACCTAGATTCAGCATGGCACCATGGAAAGAGTCCTGGATTTATAGTGAGATGATCTGAGGTTTACTATTCTTAATTAACTCATTTCAAGTCTCTGGGTCTCAGTTTCCCCATCTATAAAAAGAGGCCTCTAAGGTCTTTTCTACCTCTAAAGCTCTAATACCATAAGCCTGAATCCAAGTCTATACCAGGCTCTGTCATTATCATTAGATCTGATTCCCATTTTGGACATATTTGAAAAGAAAAAGTGACTAGGAAATGAGCCTTCAGGTGGCCCTGGGGATGAAAAAAGTGTAATTTCCTTCATATATCTTTCAATAGACACTTGCTATGGGAAAGACCTTGTGGGCTTATTTCAGCCCACTTTCTAGCCCTGCATGTGAGCAGTCTCACTGACATGTGGGACTAGTTCCTTGAACTAATGAAAGGTATGTGAATTGGGGTGGGAAGTGTTCTTCTCACTTGTACAATTTCCTTCTATTTGTTCAAGACAACCTGTAACCTACTCCAAAGGGGGCAAATAACACCACCAAATTAAAAATGGAGATAAGAAGTTCAAGTAGCCTTCTATATGCCTTGAGAACATGATGCTCCTACCTGGTATTCCTTTAGGTTAGCCATCCAGGTTTACATGGGACCCCACACCTCTCTCTGCTTCCCATACAGAGCTCCTAAAATGGCCTGGGACAGTAAGAAAAAGCAAGATTATTTTTCCCTTTTCCCCTCCTGTATTTCATTTTTTGCTCCTCTTGGTCCAATATTCCAATTTATCCTGGCCAAAAAGCCTATTTGGTCTCAAGTCAATAAATGACTGCACATTTTAAGAAATGAGTTCAATTATTCGCTCAACAATGATAGTAATGGCCGGCATTAATGTAGCGCTTTATACTTCACAGATAATTTTCTCATAACTGGCTCCCTAGGAAACAAGGGGTCTGTTGAAAAGCCAGATATAGCCCCAGGTAGGAGAGCCCAATTTTCCCCTTTAAAACATTTCCCCTCCTAATTCACAGCCTCCCCTAGAGAAAGATAGAAGAGGAAGGAAAAACAGGAAAAAGGAGAAGAAAGTAGTAAAAGACGCCCCTTGGGAGCATGGTCGTATACTCATTCTGGTACCCAGAAATGCCTCCTGATAAAACGGCTCAGAGAGAGAACTCAAAATTAAGCCCAGTAAATGTCCCTTTTCTTGGCATTTCTTCATTTTTTCCAATTTCCCTTTATGGAGATGAGGCTATTTTGAAGAGCTCCTGGTGCCGTTAAAATAAAGCAGAGGCCATGTATCCGGCCAGGGCTTCCGTGGAGGCTGCCATGGGAAATGTAGAACAGAAAAGCTATTTATATGGCGAGGGAACATTTCAGCAAGAAACGTACAACGGGTGTTTAGAATTAATTTAGTCACTTGTCTGCTTCAAGGACATATGCTATATGTCTGGAATTGTGGCATCTTCAACACCATGTGTGACTATTTGACGTGGCCAGGAAAGATCCTGGCACTTTCTAGCACACAGGCATGTGCCATGTGTCAGGGATTATCACACCTCTCAATCCTTGTGAGTTTGGGCTATGTGTCTAGAATCTTAGCATCTTCAGAAATAAGTGGGCATCTGGCATGTGTCTGTACTCTGGCATCAAGCACAGAAAAATAAATGGTCATTAAACATCCTGTGAGGAGGTTGGGGATGACCTCATCCATCTTTGCCATTTCTTCTATCCAAGTTTCTGGACTGGGCTCCTGACTCAGGGCAGGTGAGTCATCAAAGCAAGATGGTGACCATCCTCTGGGGGTTACTCTTCTCTTTCTATAGGTTGAACACATTGAAGTTACAAGAAACTGGCGGGGGGGGGGGTGTGGGGGAGGGGAGTGGCAGGGAGGGTGCCTTGGCATGAAACCCGAGAATTTGCTCACATTCCGCAAACTGACAGCACTCAGCATTTTTTTTTTGCCTTTGAAGTGCTTTAAAAAGGACCTGATTAAGTCTCATGACAGAATGAGGAAGGTTGTCCTTGGGTTACAAACAGAAAAAGAGGTTAAGTAATTGCCCAAGGAGGCAGAGGAGACAGAATTGTAGGTGTAGATACAGTCATGTGCTTCAATTCCTTAAGTAGTGTAGAGGGTGAAAACAAATGAGAATCATGATCAATAAGTACCTCAAGGTACAAAACGCCATAATAAGGCCCTGAGTTGATTCTCTTACAGAGAAATAGGAATCTCTGAGGGCAAGTGAACCTGAGACTCAGTCTTTATTTTTACTTAGAAGTGCATGAAATCTGATCCAAAGCCTTCCAAGGTTCTAGTTGAGGTTAGAAGCCAAGAGACCTAGCGCTATTGCTCTTACCAACTATGTAATCTCAGACAAGGCACTTAGCCATGTTGCACCTTAGCTCTTTCATCTATAAAGTGGGATACCCATACTTTCCATTTCATAGACCTTAAGTAACAAACAAATGTAAATTTCAAAGTGCTTCAAAAGAAAAAGCTCTATATAAATACAATCTAGTCATATCATTAGTCAATACATCCTTTTGTCCTCATTGATTCTCTCCAATGCATGCTGTCAATGGAAGACCTTGACTAATTGTGTAGACCACTTTCCTTTCTCTGAGACCTGGAAAGGAAAGCGTGGTCAACCTGCTGAAAAGATTTTGGGAGGGAAGAAGAAAACCATATTAAGCACCTACTATGTGTCAGGCCCTATGCTTTGCAAATATTAGCTCGTCTATTCCAATAACTCAGAGAAGTAGGTGTTTTCATTATCATCTCCATTTTACAATTGAGGAAATTGAGTCAGACAAAGGTTAAATGATTCACCTAGTGTCTGAGGATAGATTTGAACTCATCGTCTTGACCCCAGGCCTAGTATGCTATCATTATATCTGATGCACTCCCTAACAATGTCTACATTTGACAGCATCACACAATTAAAAGAAACCAAATTAAAGTCACAATTTCTTTGACATTAAAGTAGAAGGAAGTTGTGACTCTAAATAGTTGGTATTAGGGAGCTAGATAATTGACATGAAAGAATCTTCATCACAGAGGAATGCAAATTTATTTTAAAATCTCCCCAAAAAACCAAACAAACCAGAAAGATGACAAGCATCTAACTTCTTAGAAGCTGATTAACCTCAAGGTTATTTTCCTCTCTTCTCACCTAGCCATCACCAAATATATTTATTTTCAAAATATGAAAGATAAAAATTAGACCACAGCCTGAGAAATACATGTCTAACTTTGGTTTCTAGGTATTTTTTTTTATATACATAGCTGAGTTAAACAAGGCTAATAATAGAAATTCTAATAGGCTCTTTACTACTGACCATCACTATAAACCTCTGCTAGCTATTTTATAAGATATTGCTGATCTTAAAAGGTAGCAATTCTCTTCCATGCTCTGTAAGTCAGCAGTCATTCCATAGGAGTCATTCTAGCCTCCTGTGGACAAATTCCCTTGGAACCCAGACATTTTCAAGGGTTTCCAGAATGTGGTCTTTTAAACTTCATTCATCACTAGAAGAGGATTTGCACATTCCAAAGAGCTGGGACATCCAACTTTGTCAAGTACTCAAGATACAGAAAAAACATTAGATAGCCTGAAGAGAGTGCTGCCAAGGTAACAATGACTAGGAAAGACTTTGAGAATGTAAAGTAGATTTGGGGAGGAAAAAGTGAAAATTCTAGGCCCCCTTCCTTCCAGATGATGCCTTTTCCCTCCTTTTCAGCAGCTGGTAAAGTGAAATCATAGATGTGCCTAAAAGTCCAGGCAAAATCTCCATAAGTCCAAAGCTATAATCTGTCAGAAAGATCAATTGCAAAGGAACAGCCCAGTGACCTCTAGGGAACATGCAAGAATGGCTTTGACTCTCTCAGCATCTCTCCCTGTTTCCTACTTTTTATTCGTTACCTGACAATGGGGGCAAAAATTACACAGAGATAGAGTAGTTATTAGGGCAAGAGAATGGTCATGCATCATTCATCAATACCATCCCTCCTTGTAGAAAATGAGGGTGTCGGCAACCTATGCAAGTCACCCCTTAGCTTGCTAAACTAGAAAGATGATAACTAGGACTGGGGCAGGGAGGGGGACAGGGAATAAAAACAGGAAAAATGAGAGCCTCTTCAGGGCTCTGACAGAGATGTAGAGAACCCCTGGGTCCGATCGATGAAATATGTAATGGACTGAGGAGGTTTGCTTTGGGAAATTTTCCCTTCTGCTCTATCCAATTACCCCATTGCACAATGAAGATCCTAAGTATTTTGCTCAGTTTAACCGATATTTAAAGATAAGTATTTGGGTAGAGGGAGGGGGCAGGCTCACCAGTAAATATCATTTGAAGTGGAGGAAACAAAAATGTTTCGCACAATTCTTGATTTATTGACTTTCTTCTCCTAGTCAATTTCCCACTGGAGAACAGAATAGGACCAAAAAGCAAGAGGTGAACAGATTGGAAGCAGTGTGAAAATCTTCCAAACGATGCTCAGAAAACAGGGTGTCATCACATGCATATATCTCCCAACCCCTTTCTAAGCCTGCCTGTTGAAAATCAGAAACCTTCGCAATAAATATAATACATCACTCTGCGTCCTGCATTGGCCCACGATGCCAAGTACAGCAGGATGTGCTCAACAAATATGAATAAGCAAAATAATAAATAAGCATTCCCCAGACATTTGGGGTTTCAATGGCCATCCATTCATTAGGTCATTTCCTCAATAAACCTTTGTGGGATTTCCGATGTGAGGGACTTTATTGCTATGGGAAATCTCATAGCTTGGTAAAGTTGGCTCCTGCCTTAGAGAAGCTTGCAATCTAAAGGTTCAAAAAGGAGTTGGGGGGAAAATGAGAGGAAGGAAGCACCAATCTACTCCCTCCTTCTCTGTGTCAGTCAAGGGCACAATTTTTCACACCAGTCTCTGCTCTTGTGACATCTCATTGAATTTAAGAACCATTCTCCCCTCTTGACAGTTTTAATTTCTTTCCCATTCTGCTATCAATTTCCCCCTTTTGCCTATGTTCATATGGATTCCATACTCCCTCATCTGACATTTAATGATTATTCTGTCTCCTTCTGCTATGCCCATATCCAATTCTTCTTTTACTGTTCTGATACTGATCTCTCAAGATCACCATTGATTCTGAGTCCACCTCTTTACCTCATCTCCTTTTTGCTGTCTTTTGAACCCACAGAAATCATCTCTTACATCTTAACCAGATCTTCTTGTTTTCATTTTCATCCCCTCACATGCCTCCTCCCCATTACTTAACCTCATATCACTGTTTCCCTCCACAGTTTTATTCCCCATTTTTCCTAGTCTAATAATTCTTGGCTGGAGTCTCCACTGTCTAGTTTACAATAATGAATGCATAAGCTATTTGCAAATGCATTATTCATACATGAGATATACATGGGGTAGGGTTCCATCATGTGCTTTGGTGACCTTTGATGCCAAGATCTGGTGCCCAATGAAGCCCGGGCCTTTGTGGAACAGATACAACCTTGTCTGGTAGAACAAAGTTGTTGCCAGTGGCAAATTTTGTCAACTGTGACCACATTTGACAGCATTTGTTAACATATTAATGACAGGAAGAGGTTGCATTACACAGATGATTCATCCCCCTTGTCCTCCCCCCATACTCCCTAAAAGGAAGGAATAGAAAAGGAGAAACAAAGAAAATTAAGGGAGAAACAACATACTGTCCTTCAAAAAGAATGACCTTTGGGTACCATGTTCTGTCTTAGAGCATAAACTCTTTGAGGACAAGGACTGTCTGCTGGGTAGTCAATTTGTTCATTCATTACCGGGCATTGAACCACAGTCCTAGGCACCTTGGGGACATCAGATGTGGTTCCTGACCTCTAATTGGGAAAATGGGACACACAGATAAATTCCTATCCCCACAAGGCTGTGTGTGTGTGATAAGCATCAAGTATAACATTAGTGGTAGGGGTGATAATTGCTCTAAGAGTTAGGTAGAAGAAGAGATTGACTTTGGTGCCATAAATAATGACTGAGGAAGAAGACAAAGTGATGCTTCGGTGCTTGGAGTCTTGTTCCTAATTCTAGAAGCAGCTGGTAACGTTCATGTTATTGATTCCTCTGACGTTATTTGGGCT
>CM053772.1:86412154-86431001 GCA_028658325.1 Potorous gilbertii | reverse complement strand
GGCAGGAAAAGGGAACAGTGAGGACTGGACTCTAAGAATCTCTTCGCAGGGTACTGGCTGTAGAGTAGAGACTCATTCCACTTTTATATGAAAATCTAACTTGAACAGCAAGGAAATCCAGAGTGAAAAAACCTAAACCATTCAAATGGAGCAATTAGTTGGTTTTTTCCCCCTCGTGAGCTACCCCTGTGACTCAATGAGAGTTTTCTTTAATAAATTCCAGATATTAAAGTCCAGGGAAGTAAAGCACTCAACCATGTTAAAAATAATAATACCACACCCAAACAAAAATGGCATGGGGGGGGCAGGAGAGTCATGAGTCGATGTTAAAAATGAACCAGTTTTCAGTTTATCCGTTGGAAAATAGCATCAGGCATTTCCACTTGATTTCGGGGCTAATGGGCCAAATGAGAGCTGATTTGTTTTCCCTTTCAGGAAAGCCGCCTCCCTGCTCTTGGGAGATGCCCTCCTTGACACAGCTGAGAGCTGGCATAACTCACGACAGCGCTCTCTCCCTGGGGGGCCAAGCTGGGGTCTCTACTGCAGAGCTTCTCACTGCCGCATCTTCCTGCAATTCTAATGCAACATTAGCCAGGAATACTTAAAGCCCAGGACAGTTGCGAACGCCTTTCTTCATTATGATTTTTTTTTCTGAAGATTGCTAATTAAATCATTAAAATTTTATCTTCGCTTAACCATGGATAAAAACCATTTGAAACATTTAATTAGTATGCTGCAAGAGGTATACAGGAAACCAGGAGTCTTTGTAGGTTGCCTGTGCATAGAAGGGGAGAGAGAGAGAGAGAGAGAGAGAGAGAAAGAGAGAGAGAGAGAGAGAGAGAGAGAGAGAGAGAGAGAGAGAGAGAGAGAGAGAGAATGGGGTTGTGCTTTTACAAAGGAATCCAAAATCTTACTCACCTCTTTGAAGTAACCTACAAGAGTTCATTCATGGAGATAGTTGAGAACTTTGCAGCTTGGACACTTTTATTGGGGCCTCCAGGAGCATTCTCTTTTGACAGCCTTTACTCTGCCTGAGTGCCAGAGGATTTATAGCAAATATCATAGGATCAAGAAAAGCAGCCTGGCATAGTAGGTGAAAGGATCACCTTAGGGCCTGGTTTCAAATTCTTTCTCTGATACAGAGACAGTACTTCTCAGTGATCCCAACTCTGTTTTGGGATCACTAACAAGTCATTTAATCTCCTTACCCACCCAACCTCCCCCCACTCCTGAACCCCTCTCTCCCAGGCAATTCTCTAAGACTGTAATTTTAAGGATGAATTGCAGCCCTGAATCACTCAATTAATCAATAAACATCTATTAAACATTTAGTATATGCTAGGCACTGTACTAAGTCCTAGGGATAACAAAAGAGGCAAAAGACAGTCCCTGTCCTCAAGGAGCTTCCTGTTTGTCCTTTGTTTTCAAAGAGGACCAGTGATATCATGGGGTGATGTCTTTACTGTGTATGAAATGGATTTAAGTGAGGCAGAGTTGCACAAAGTCACCAACCTGACTCTCTTTTTCAGAGTCATCAACATCCAATGGCAAGACAAAAGTGAGGAGGACTCTCGATGGCCCAGGATGCAGTGGGTGACCTTGGTATCTTCATTGCCTGAACAAGTTCTGAGTACTACATAGCACCTGATTCAGCTACCTTCATGACTCTTGGAACAAATTGTTCTCATCTCTCCTGTCCAGCAGAGAAAGTCTTCACATGCTGGAGGTAGACACCCTACTAATACACCAATGGGTTTGAGGTGAGTAGGCAGCCTTCAACCTAGTTCTGCCAGTCTGCCAAGACAGTGCTACTGAGATGTGACTGTTCAGCATGCTACAGCTTCTTGGAGTCACACGTGAGAGTCAAGTGAAAAGTGGACTCCAAAGGTGGATGAGCAGCCCTGAAAAGGGCAACTTGACTAGTCCTTACACCAGAAGTGCTAGTCCTCCTTGCACATCTCAGACACCCCTCAAAGAGCTTACAATCTAATGGGGGAGACAACATGCAAACAAATACAAATAAAGCCAGTTATACACAGGATAAATAGGTGACAATTAACAGGGAAGGCACTGGAATCAAGAGAGGTTGGGGAAGGTTCTTGAAGAAGGTAGAATTATAGTTGTGACTGAAAAGAAGCCGAGGAAGTTAACAGGTAGAATTGAGTAGGGAAAGCATTCTAGGCTTGGTGGACAGCCAGAGACAATGCACCAGCCAAGATGGGGAGTGTCTTGTTCATAGCAAAAGGCTGTATGTCAGTAGAGGGAGCTCCCTGTGGATGAAATAATAGATCAGAACTTAAAACAGTAACAACAAAGAATTGCAGCTGTGAGAGCTGGAAAAGACCTTAGAGGTCATATAGTCCAATCCCTTCATTTTACAGAAAAGGAAAAGGAGTATCCAAGAAGCAAAGAGGGAGGCAGTCTGGTGTAAGCCACTGGATTTAGAGTCATGAAGACCTATCCCTAGACATTTACTACTATGTGACCTAGGGCAAGTTACTTAACCTTTCTCAACCTCAGTTCCCTCATCTATATAATGAGGGAGTTGGGCTTGTTGGATTCTAAAAGTCTTTTTCAACTCTAAAGACATGATTTCATGCTCAGAGTTCCACATGGCAAGGGATAGAGCAAGGATTAGAACCCATGTGTTCTGATTTTAAATCTAGTCATTCTTCCATGTTTTCACTGTTCCTTGGAGGGCAGCTACTTTAGTCACACCCAGGGTCCTACCAAGTGATGGAGTCCTGTAATTGTGCTTTTAAGAACCAGGTATCTCAGTTCCACAGATAAATTTGCATTTTGTTTAATACACAGAAACATGTACCAATCATGACTTCTCTTAAGACATGTAAAATAAAACACTCTCAAGATAGTAAAATAAAATAAGGAATAAAATGAAAATAGTTCAGCATTATGCAAGTGGAATTGTCAAATCCGGTGTTTGGTGGCTAAAGGAAGACAGTAACAAAATGAAGAAAGTTGCCCCCTCAACAGCTTGGCATAGACTGGATACTAGATGCAGGGGCATTCTTGCTTCCCTCTCTCCCTCCTTGATCAGCTTCAGCAAACTATTAATCAACAAGCATTTAGTCAGCCCCTGGCCTAAGTCAGGCACTTTGTTAGACACTGAAGATATGGAAACAAACACAAAAAAAAGAGACAGTCCCTTGCCCTCAAGGAGTTTACAAACTAATGGGAAAGAAAACAATTACATATAAAAACACATACAGCATGAATATAAAGTGAACAAATGCAAAGATATAACAAAGCAATTCAAGATAAGGCAGTTTGGAAAGGAACATGCTAATTACCAGGTAGGAGGATCAGGAAATTCTTCATGTAGAAGGTAATGCTTGCATTGCATCTTGGAGCAAAAGAGGGACCCTACAGGGCCAAGGTAAGGAGGGATGTGTTTGCAGGTAGGTGGAGTGGCCAGTGCAAAAGCATGGAGATGGGAAATAGAGTATTGGGTGTGAGGGAAAAAGAGAAGGCCATATTGGCTGGATCCCAGAGTCTGGGAGGGGAAAATAACAACCAGTGAGGCTGAAAAGATCGCTTGGGGCCAGGTTGTCTAGGCCTTTAAAAGCTAAATCGAGGAGTTTATATTTTATTCTAGACGTGATAGGAAGCCACCGGGATTCATTAAATAGAGCAGTCACATGGTCAAATCTGTGCTTAAGGAAAATTAGTTTGGCAGCGATATATAGGATGGATTGGAATGAGGAAAGACGAGGCATGGTGACTGTGGCCTATTCCTGGGGTTCTACTTCCAAACTTAGGCAGGCTCAGGGTTTTATTAGAGCTCTGGCTCAAGCCAGAAATCCCTGACTGTTTCTGGGGATAGCTAATAATTCATCTCTACTCCACATCATGCCTAGAGGTCTCAATGAGCCTAGAGCCACTGGGCCTGTCTTCTCTAGGACAAGCCCAAGCCACTATGGCTTCCCTGGAACCAACTATTGAATCCTAAAAACTCATGGGCTAGACGCATGACCTCAGGGTGAATTTGTATAATATAGTTCAGCAGAGTTAAAACTAGGAATTCTGATGTCCGGGGCAAATTCAGTAATGGAAGAATCAGGGGGTGCTATAGTGAAGAAAGACAAGAGTGGGTTGCTTATGGTGCCATATGGCACAAGGCCATCAGAGGTCATGAAGTGAAGGGACAGTGAGCCAGAGGTCTACCATGGGAAGGAGGCATGCCTTCGCTCCAACCACCCCAGAAGTAGACCCCGGGTCAAACTCCCAGTCACTCTTCCCTAGTGACAGCTCTTTAGTACAAACATATCCTAGCTTGCCATGGGATCCAAAGAAAACCCAAAGCTCAAGCCATCCCTAAGAGACTAGTGAAAATGATGCTTTGTGTCCTGTCCTGAACTTTTATATCCTGATCCTATTGCATTAAAACGAAATCCAAGAGCAGTCATGAAGTAGGAAAGAAGTCACAAAAAAGTTCCAAGGAACAGAGGCTGAAGTAGGAATGTAGGCACCCTTCCTTTGCCTCGGTAGTGTTACAGCATTTACAAGAGAATGAATATATGTATAGGCCACCAGGGTCTTATTTTAGAGTCACCTAGAGGGCTTCCTCCTTCAACACAGCCGGCTGCATACTTAAATAATGTAGAATTTAAAATTGTTCATACTGCAAAAAACTGAGGGTTTTTTTGCCACTGAGGCAAAACTCTGAGCCAATGGCATTTTATTAAAGGTCCTTGGTACCCTCTAATGAAGTGAACTTCAGATCTTCCTCACGATCTGAAATTCCCCCTTCCTCCAAGGCTTTATTTTTATAAGATTTGATACCTGAACACTCTAGAGGAGCTACACAAAATACAGAATCCCATTGGTTAATAGACTTTGTTTCAAGGGTCAAAAATGATGTATCAGTGAAAAAAAAATAGCAAAGAGGGTTTCAGGTTGAGTGAAGCATGGGGCATCTCCACTAACTAAATGGTCATCAGATGATCACCTGCTCCATGTTAGACAAGAGAGAGTGGTCAAGAGGTACAAAAATAAGTTGGGGGACTTTGCATGTAACTGAGTCACTTCCACCATGCTGGACTTGGTCATAATGAGGAAAAACAAAGGTCTCTAGTTAGCTTCCTATACTTAAACAAGTGAATTTACAATCTGAAGTTCACAGCTCTGGGACCTAATATAGAGAACTTATAATCACTCCCTCTATGGAATTATATCAAATTGGTTAATGCTGATTGGAATAGAGTAGGGGTCCGAATAAATCATTGTTTATATAGTCCTTAGTTCTTATAGTCATTAGTTATTATAGTAATAGGTATATTTCCGTGAGTGAGTCATGGGGAAGATAGAAAAGTATGAAGCCATAAGTGATTACTTACTCATGCAACAGTTTAAGGCAACTATATGTCCTGGTGAACAGAGTACTGGATTTGGAGTCCAGAAACCTTGAATTCAATTCCTATCTCAGATACTAGCTATGTGTCCTTGGGAATGTCCCTGTCTCTTTGTATTCTACTGTCCTCATCTGTAAAATGGGGATAACAGTAGCCTCTACATCACAGGGTTGTTTTAAGAATCAAATGGGATCATACCCAGAAAGTGCTTTGCAAACTTTCAAATGCTACCTATATATTAGTTACTACTACTACTATATCATCCACTAGGGATCACTCTGCCCAAGGCCTTTTGGATGGGGGCCGGAATCCCTACATCCACAAAATAAGAACTTCCATGTACCCCAAGTCTGAATCAGAACCTCAAGTATTTTGCACTTCCTGCGCAGTTCACAATATTAGAAGCCCTCCTGAATTGTGGTTTCAATGTAGGCTTCTCAGATCCTTGAGCATCTCTGGAGGAGAGAATGGGGACACAGGAAATGGAACATATCCAGATGAAAGGTCAGCAGGTGAGGACAACAGATGGACAGAAAGAGCAGCAGAAACCAGATGTGAGGTTCAGGAAAAGGGATGAACTGGGAGATATAGGAACCCAGGGCATTACTTGATCATTTCCTTGCAGCTCATATCAAGTGAAGGGGGTCCCTTTGGAAACCCACACCCTCATTCTAGTCATAAATAAATCTTTTAATGGCTGCCTTGTAGAGACTCTGAGAGCCCTTAGGCAAATCCTGTGCATTAACAGGGCTTTCTACAAAAGGGATTAAAGGGATGGGGTGGGGAAGAGGACTTCCTTGTTAAATACTATAATTACTAAAATCCTATGAGAGAATATGCAAAAAAAAGTGAGTACGCAAAACATTTTTGAGGCAACATATTGTACAAACTGCTGTTATTGTGCGAGGTAGAGTGCAGTAGAAATATACAGATGTCAGCATTAACAACACATGATGTATGGTTATATTTGAAAATGACATCCACATCTGTTAACCTGATCTGTTTGTTACAGGGTAAGAAGAATGTAGAACCTTTTGATTTCATCACTACATGTATAGCTTAACCCCTTCTTTTTATTTACTCTGAAAAAAAAAAGACAGCAGGTACCATTTTGCTATATGTATGATCCAAGGTAACACTTATTTTTATCTGACTGGATGTCCGGGAGTTTTATGCGAAGCAGTAGTGGTAGAGGAGCAGGATTTGTGCCCTGGGAGCTAAGAAGGCTGCCATGGAAAAATGGCTGAGTTACAGAGCTGGACCACTGCGCGATGGGCCTGCCCTTAAAGTAACTGGAACGATAGATGAGAGAGAGGTTGAATGGCTAGGTAGACTAGGGAAGGAAGAAAGTCATTGCAAAATTCCTCTGCCTATTTTAATTAGCCATGTTCTAAATCTTTCTCCATTTTTTTCTAGTGAACTTCAAGAAGGGAGGAGGGAGAGAAACCAAGCCAGGACTCTCTACTATGGCAGCACCTTGGGCTCTGATTCTGTGCTATCGCAGAGGGATGGATGGATTCCACAGAGAAAACCAGGTAAGGTCTCATGCTGGGTCATATAGGAGTTTTTAGGGGTATCAGACCACCAAATTCAGACTTCCCCAGCTGGCCCCAGAAGGCTAGGCCAACTAATTTAACCCTACCCCAAAAGGCATTACATTTTCCACACTTGGGCTGATGGAAAAACCTCACAGTCACAATCATACTTAAATTCCATGGTTTTTGCTTTGTCTTCTTTTCAATTTACCCTGAAAAGGAAAGTCTCAAAGATGGGTAACTTGGTAGTAGTGACCTTGTCATTTTTTGAGTTGTTTCCAACTCTTTGTGATCCTATTTGGGGTTTTCTTGACAAAAACACTAGAGTAGTTTGCCATTTCATTCTCCAGCTCATTTTACAGTTGAGGAAACTGAGGCAGAGTTAAGTGACTCACCCAGGGTCTTACAGCTAATAAATGCCCGAGGACAAATTTGAACTCAGGAAGATCTGTCTTCCTGACTTCAGGATGGAAGCTCCATTCACTGTGCTACTTTACCTGCTAAAATAGCTTGACCCAAATGATCTCCTAAAGATGCTCTTTCGACCCAACACAGCCCCCCAAACAAAAACTTCCTCTTGTATTTCTAGACTAAAACATGTCATCCATAATTAGATAGCAGTTCATGAACCCTCTAGATAGCCAATAAACATCTATTAAGTGCTTTCTATGCATCAGGCACTGTGCTAAGCACTAGGAATACAAATACTATTAAACAAAAATATAGTTCCAGCCTTCCATTCTAAGAGGAGAAGACAACACATAAAAGGAAATGGAAATGCAATGAGGAAGAGGGGGGCAAAAAGTCCAAACGGATAAAAGAGGAGACTGAGCATGGTTGGCCTGGGTACTTTTCTTAAAATGGAGTTCCAGGGAGGAAGTGATCAGAGGAGATCAATCATCTACTTTATTAACAAAAACAACAATAGCTTGAATTTATATAGTGCTTTAAGGTTTGCAAAGCCCATGTGGTGATGCAGACACATTACCCTCACTTGGATTATGTGAGCATCTCCATGCTGAGTGTGTTAGCAACATTAAAGGGTTGCGGTAGAGAGAATGAAACAACCTAATATGAACTCTGTCCCCCTGGAAGACAGGATCTAGGTAAAAATTCCCCCTTTCTAGATAACCTAGAGCAAGCAAACTCTCTCTCTCTCTCTCTCTCTCTCTCTCTCTCTCTCTCTCTCTCTCTCTCTCTCTCCCCCCTCTCTCTTCTCTCTCTCTGTCTCTCTTCTCTCTCTGTCTCTCTTTTTCTCTGTCTGTCTGTCTCTCTCTCCTGTCTTTCTGTGTGTGTGTGTGTGTGTGTGTGTGTGTGTGTGTGTGTGTGGGAACGGGCCATTCTTTTCCCTAGTACGGAATCAAATCTGCTCATGTTGTATTCATAAGTTGGGTCCTTCCTTGGGTCTAAGCTGTTATTGCACTCCGATGGTCACAGACCTGCCTCAGTCAGAAATTGCTTCAGGTACTGAATATAGGCAGGCAGCCAGTGAGTGAGACCTGTCTGTGTATAGAATGTTCCCCCAGCAGCCTCTCCCACAGAAAGTGGCTTGCTTCCAAGAAGGAAGCCAAAGGCAGATTGGCTCCCACTGAGCTCTTGGTTACAGCTGTGTGGGATAAGGGGAGGCTCAGAAATAGCCCTTGCTCAGAGGTTTCAGTGATGACCAGACCTTCCTGAAGGTATTTTGTATTCAGTGATTTATCTCACTCACATATTTCTTTACTACACCGCTCTGCTTTTAGATAAACAGAATTCCATGCTTGTGGGGTAGGTTTAACTGCCTCTCATTGACTTGTTGAAAGTCTAATACATAGTAGCTAACTTCCACCCGGACTAAGTTCTTAAATTCTTATATAAGGGAAAGATCCAGAGGAACATGTGTCATGTTTACTTTTGAAACTACACCCTCCAGAGGCCAGTGTGTTACCTTCAGAGCTTTTGGCACACCCATGTTAAATCAACTTGTAGAAATTAGGGAGATGGTGAGATATAGAAGAGCAGGGGCTGAGAAGATAGCTGACATGAAGAAAGGGGGAAAAGGCAAAAATCAATTATTAAGTGCCTACTATATGCCAGATGCTATAATTGCTTTATAAATATCATGTCATTTTATCCTCTCAACAACCCTAGGAAATAACAACCCCATTTTAAAGACTAGGTCAAGGGACTTATCCAGAGTCACATAGCTAGGTAGTGCCTGAGGCTGAATCTGAATTCAGGTCTATTCAGTGACTCACCTAGCTGGACTGTATTCTTCTCTCCAGGGGCTATAATGTCTGGGTTTTTTGTGGGATTGTAATTCATCAGTCATTTTGGGAACATAGAAGATTAATAGCCATCTGAATGTGGATGCCATCTATGCACAAACTATCTGATTCACTTCCTTTGTTATTTATCTTGTTTCATGTATCAATTAAACACTTTATTGGATTGATTAAATACTTTATTTGTAAAGCAGCTAGAGTATTCTATCATGAATGACCACTGAGTGGGGGTTAATTATTTGAACACCCCAAATAGAATCCAGAAATATTTAGTGGCCCCAGAGCCATAGATAGCTATACTTAAAAATAAAATCTTCTCATCAGACTATTAGAAGAAATTAAAAAATAAAAAGTCACGAATATTAATTGTATATAAGAAAATCATTCCCATCATGGGAAGGTTTCTTTCATCTTTCCTCCTTAAGTAATAAGATTGAGAATTGGAAAAAAAAAAAAAAGCTTTAGAGACTATTTACTACCACCTCCCCATTTTGCAAATGAAGAAGCAGTCCCAGAACAGAGAAGGGACTTGTCCAAAGTTACATAGGTAGGGTCAGTGTAGTGGTGTGAAAAAAAGCATTGATTCCAGGGCTAAAACAGCCATCAATGGGTTCAAATCTCACCTTGAGTCTTACTGTCTGTGTAACCTTGGGAAAGTCACTTAACTTGCCTGGGCCTCAGTTTCCCTATCTGTAAAAAGAGGAGGTTGCCCTAGATAGCCTCTGACACCCCTTTTAGCCCTATATGTATAATCCAGTAATAACTGGTCTGATTACAGGTCTCCTGATTTCAAATCCTATACTATTTTCAATGCACACCACACTATCTCCATTAAAATGGATCATTTAATACGGCATGAGGTCAAGACCCAGATCCCTATCTCTAACACAAAATTTTGCTGAGCACAACTACACCCTGTCCCCCACAACAGATTCAGTTCCATCTTAACAAAGACAACTTTCCCCTTTTGCCCTCTAAGTCGTCTTTATTTGAAAGGAAATTGTGCTCCTGATCCCTGAAGGTTTTCCACCGGTCTAGCCACTGCGTAGTAAAGACTGATAGTGTTAGCTACCAGGTTGCCAAGACTGCTTATATTGTTTTGTTTAGGGCTGGGGAATCCCCTCTGCTAACCAACTTACTTCCTCCTATGTCTTTTCTTTTCAAGGGGGAAGTTAATTCAATATCTGAAGTAAACCCCCATCTGCTCTGGTCCCTTTGCCCTAAGGCTCTCTCATTGCCTTCCCTAAGGGAAAAGAAAAAGAGGTTGGGGAATTTTCTCCCCAAAGCAGGACTAAGTCGATTTAATGCACCAGCCTTCCATCTCAAGTCATCCTGAGCTCCAGCTACAATGGTTACTGTCTCCAACCCGCCCCTCTCCAACCCCATACAAGCTCTTCATCAGCATGGTAACCCATAACTCGGGGTCCTGGCGGCAAGTCTGGCCAAGGGCTTTACATGTCAAGACTTCAGAATTTCCTTTTGGAAAATACAAGAACTCTAGGACCATTTGTGGAAATGAAGTCATTAGGGGAAATCCAGGATTAGACACAGAGGGATGGTGATGAAAGCATGCAGAGCCTGGGAGGTTCCAAAGGAGAGGGTGAGCCAGGCTGGCTCTTACACCATTACTGAATTTGGGTCAGAAGAAAACAAAGGGAGCAAAAGCCCAGGGATGAAACTGAATTTGTTCACTGGAAAGCAGCCCTGAATTCTCCCTAGGAAATTCTTTGTAAAAGAGATTTTTACCTGTAGGAATTTCAATGCTCACTTTCTTTAGTACCCAGTATTACATTTTGCTACCTTGGAACAAAAGCCTTATGATCCCTTCATGCAAAGATGGATCCCTTTATGCTTTTCAAAGTGCTGTTGCCCATGTTTCATCCTCATGGCACCCCTAGCAGGTCAGGATGACAGGTAATAGGAATAATGTTATAGGTATTAGATCCATTTTCCAGATGAGGAAACTGAGATTCAGAGAAGACAAATTACTTGCCCAAGACCACCCAGGTGGTTAGTAGCAGAGCCAAGACCAGAACCCAAACCTTCTGATTGGTAGTTCAGTGATATTTGAATAGTTTTCTCAGATTTGATAGAAAGGATTGAATGCCGAAAAGCAAGTTGTCATTAATTAGGAATGGAATCTATAAAATGATAGGTTAGCGATCACCCATTATTTTACAGGTCCCACTCCTAATTAATGGGTTGGCTTTAGATGATCTCTCTAGGAGCAGTCATGTGGATAGGCCTGGAGTGTCAGGCCTGGAGTCAGGAAGACTCATCTTCATGAGTTCAAATCTTGTCTCTGACACTTTATAGCTGTGTGACCCTAAGCAAGTCATTTAGCCCTCTTTGCCTCAGTTTCCTCATCTGTAAAATGAGATGGAGAAAGAAATGGCAAAACACTCTAGTAACTTTGCCAAGAAAACTCCAAATGGGCTTGGGAATAGTCACATACAACTGAAAAGTGACTAAACAACATAAGTGATCTCTAGGGTTCCTCATAGCTTTAAAACTTCTCTGTATAGCTCAGAGACCCTTTCCAGAGTTTATCTACTCTAATTACCAGTTTCTCCTGTTTTTACCTGTGGTTATTCAGATCAGTTGAGTATTTCTGACAACATGCTCATTGAGAGAAAAGGAGAGAGAAGAGACCGAGACAGAGACAGAGACAAGAACAAGAGAGAGACAGAGAGGATTACTTTACTAAGGAAATTCCACTATTTGCCCTTATTAATTCAGTTTAGTTCTTTTTGTCCTATTTCTGTTTCTCCCTCTTTGCCCATTTTCTACCTTCTGAAAGATGTTTCATCGCCCACTAAATCAAAATGTCTCCCATTGATTGCAGAGATCAGGCTGGGTGATGGAAGCTTCACTCACACCTGCCCACATCTCTTCTAGATCTACCTAGCACTCACCTCGGTCACTAATGAGCCCTAACAATTGACCAAGTTCACATAGGCTTTGATTTGTCTTTTGGGGGAAAAATAGTCAGAGTACCTAACTATGATTCCCAAGGTCACCTCTACCCAGTGGAATAAGCAGCTCCCAGGAATAAGTCTGTTGAAACCAGCTTCATTCGCATCATTTAAATGCTCCCTGCAGTAGGACTCTTCTGGTTGCAGAGGAAAAAAAAAAACAAGGTTCTGGTTGGTATCCAACAGGCTGCAGGGAAAGTTGATGGCAGCTTCCTATAGCTGTAAATCCTGGGATCACTGAGCTCCAAATGGATTATTCATAGACCGAGTTGGAGTATGTGGGGAAAGCTTTGGAGCACAGCTGGGTTATGGGAAGGACCAAGAACCTTTTGAGGCTTATGGCAAGAAGCCTGTCTCATCCCTTTGCTTTGGGGAATGTCCTGTGCTTGATCCAGTCACTGATTTAGCACTCTAAGGGAAAAAACATAAACAAGCAACTCTGTGCTCAGGGAATTGTTATTTCCAGATTCTCATTCCCTACCTCATGAAAACACAGATGCTCCCCTGATCAGACTGAAGTTTGCACTGGCCAGCATAGCCAATCTCTTAAGCACAGGCAAATTTTCCTTCTTTGCCTGTGCCTCAAACCCTCCCAGGACTGTGATTGCTACAAAATGCTTGACTAATGAGTGAGTGTCTACTTTAAGCAGAATTTCTGCCTCCATTTCCAAGGTCCACGGATATATGCAGATCATTCTGTTAATTTAATTTATTTGGTCTCCACTCAGGAAAGGGGGAGGGGGCTATGGGAGGTAAATTATTTACAGGATAGGAAACCAGAGCAGAAAAGAGGATTTTCAAGCTCTCTTACTCTTTTTATCAGTTATCCCTATAAAGATTTTATTTAATTTTTTTACACAGCAAATTTCATTTATAGCATGTCACTGGAGGAAACGTCTATTGATTTGTTTAAAGCATTCATGCTGGATTACAGCACTAATATATACACATGCATTAGCAGGAGCTTTTTCAAACAATGTGTCCAGGAAGTTTATTTCTGAGCAGAAAGTTGGGAAGTCTGTGTCTACAAACATCAAATGACTCATTCTCTGCTAATTACTGACACCTGCAGCGGAAATTGCTCTCTACTAAAAACCAAGCATTTCACTTAATTTCTGTTCTAATTAGTGAAGTAACAAATGTGCCTTCTACTTGATATCAAAATGCAGGAGTTGCACAACACCAGGACTGGAAATGTTCGTTCTCTCTCTATAGCACGAGACAAGATTTATAACGAGAATGAGTCAGAACAATCTAGCAATGTCAATGCTCAATTTTCACATGGTGATGTTGGTACCCACTGGTTATTGGATCATAGATTTAGAGCAGGAAGGAACCCTTAAGATCCACTGAGTCCAACTCCCTTATTTTAAAGATATAGAAACTGAGGCAAAGAGAGGTTAACTAACTTGCCCTGTGACTCAGCATTTCCTAGCTTCAAGTCCAGTGCCTGAGCCACTGAAGCAGATGGGAGATGCTTATTTTCACTTTTCTTGCTTTTTCTTCCATTTTAAGTATATGTTCATTTGTAGAGCATCCTAGAACCTTCAGGGTTATTACAAGCTTTGGTACAGAAAAGGAAAAAAAAATAATTTCAGAATGTCTCCTTATCAGAGAGGCTTACATGAGAAGAGTTCCTCTTCCATCATAGACCAACCAAAGGGCAGAACTGGTTCTAACTGAAAGCAGAGTTGGGAGACAATGGAAAGGAGTATAAAAGGAAAAGTTTACATTAGGTGGTCTCCAACGTCCCTTTAAGCCCTGAATATGAACTATTTATGACTATGAAAAATATCTGATTTTTTTTCTGCTCTTTGATTTCGCACATCTAATCTGCTATTGAATCCTATCTATTCTTTCTCTGAAATATCCATCAGCTTTATCCCTTCCTCTTCGATTTCCATTGCCACCATCCTAAGTGCTTGACTTCCCTCCAATCTTTCTGGCACCCCCAACCGATCTTCCTAAAACACCATGTTCATTAATATATGCTTAGGGACCTGCAATGATTCTCTATAGAGACCCAGGATTTAACTGATATGTGGAAATTCTGATGTGGAAACTCCCTGTGTTAATTAGATAAACACCTTCACAGCAACTGAGGCACTGATTTATTTAAGAAATAATAGATTTATTATTGTTTAAGAATTTTTAAATAAATTGAGGAAATACGTTTTGCATGACTGTACATGTATGACCAATAGCAAATTGTTTGCCTTCTCTATGAGGAGGAAGAGGGGAAGGAGGGATGGAGAGATTTTAGAGCTCAAAAATTTTAAAAAAGAATGTTAAAAATTGTTTTTACATGTAATGGAGAAATAAAATATTAAATCATCAAAAAAGAATTTAAGTAATTATATAGCACTTTAAGGTTTGCAAAACATGCTACAAATTATTTCATTTATCACCACAACATTCCTGGAAGGTAGAAGCTTTATTATCCCCATTTTGCAGATGAGGAAACTAAGGTATACAGTGGTTAAGTGACTTGCACGGAGTGACACAGCTATTTGAGGGTCTGATGCCAGATAGGAACTCATCTCCAAAGTCCAGCCCTATCACCTGGCTATCTGGCTAGTTAATTCATTTGTCCACCATTACACAACTAGCATGAGTCAGAAGAAAGATTTGAATATAGGTCTGACTCCAAGACTAGTCCTCAACCCACTACTACAAGCTATCTCTTTCTCTATTACTTATCAGATCAAATTCAAGTTTCTTAGACTAACCTAGCCCTTCATAAACTGGCCTTATTCCAGTTTATTGCTAACTAGTCTCTGAAAAAAAAAAAAACCAGTTCCCATACAAAGCATCTCTGTATCCCAACTATCCTCTTGCATTCTAGGTGCTACTTACTCATCTCTGCCAGCCCATATCCTGTGTATACTTCAGGACTTAGAAAAAAGATTCACCATGAAGATCTCCCAAGCTAGCCCCAACCTACAATCATTTTTCATGGAGTAACTTGGAATCATTGAAAATGATACACATTATCCTGAAAGCAATCCAACCTGTTCGCTTCTCTTTTAAAATTATAGCCTTAACTCAGTGTCCAGTTGCAGTTCCTATAAGATATGTGTACTGATGAACCCAGTAGGTTAAGGTATTCAACTGAATATCATAGTCTGGACAATGGTCACTTGGTTTGTTTTTGTTTTATTGTGTAGATTATTATACTAAATTCCTTTGAATGGCTTTGTATTTCATTAAGGAAGCTCTATAAGGTTCTGGGGCTTGAAGCAATCAATATAGAGCTTTAACTAGAGCAGGCAACTTGGGCTTTGCACCAGTGTGCCAAAATGAGAGGGTGCTGACAACAGTCACACTCCATCATAGAAATAAACAGCACCTAGTCATCAAAAATAATTAAATTGGGAAAACATCAAATACTTTCTTTTGTTTTGCACATCCCAAGTGGACTCTCTCTCTACCCTTCACTTCCAATCCCTAAAAGTGAATCAGATGGGTTTTTTTAAAATAATCAACAGACTAGCTCATTATATTCTCTGAATCTTTCAGTCATTTGGGTGGCTATGAAGATATTCTCCTGTAAAAAAAATCACTTATGAAAGCCTACTCTCCCCTTCTCATATTTCCATCAAGGATACCTTTAACACCTAGGTGGATCATTCTCATAAAGGTTGAGTACAATCATAAAAGATAAAATAGAAAACTTTGATAATATGAAATTGAAAAGCTTTTGCCCAAACAAAATTCATGAGTCTGGTCTAAGAAGGAAAGTGTTTGACTGGGTAAAATATTTATGTCAAAAGAATCTGATTTTCAAAGATCTGTAGGCATCTAACAGAATTATGTAAATCTTAAATCATTCCCTCAAAAAACAAATCATCAAAACATGTGAACAAACAATTTTCAAAAGAATTGTAAACTATTAGCAACCATATGAAATTATACTCCAAATAATTAATGATAAAATGCAAATTAAAGCAATTGTGATTTTTTATCTCACACCCAGTCAACTGGTAAAGAGGACAAAAGATGGGAATAGTCAATGTTGGTAGGTCTGTAAAAAGACAAGCATCCTAATGTGCTGCTGGTTAAGTTGTAAATTGATCAAATCATTCTGGAAAATAATCTGAAATTGTGGTAAGAAAGGGACTTAAATATCCTTTCTCTTTGATGCAGAGATCCCACTGCTAACCAAAGGTTCAGTGATGAAAAGCCCCATACAAACGTAAATACATAATAGAGCACTTTTTGTAGTGGCAAAGTAGATTCTCATTGATTAAGGGACTGGCTAAATAAGTGTGGTACTTGAATGCAAAGGAATATCACTGCACTGTAAAAAAACATGATGGAAATCTAGTTCTGAAGCAGTGGAACAAACACAAGGTCAAAGTGAGACGTTTTTCTGGCCCAAGACAACTTAGGAGATCAGAAGGAAAGGTCTCTGACACTTGATTGAGTCTGACCCAGCACCTATGTGGTAACAGCAACAGCTGTGGACCTTGGAGGCAGCAACAGCAACAGCAGCTTTAAGAGCTCTCAAGTCAGAGACCATAAGGTTTCGGGCAACCTGGTCAGAAAGAAATTGCAAAGGATCCTTTTGCTGGCACTGTGCATGGGACAGCACACTGGCAACACCATTGTCTATACCACTTGTAGTTCAGTTATTAGTCATGTTTGACTCTTCATGCCCCAATGGTCTATAGCACACCAAGTCATTCTATCCTTCACTGTCTCCCAAAGTCTGTTCAAGTTCATTCGCAGGGACAGCTAGGTGGAGCAGTGGATAGAGCACCAAGACTGGAATCAGGAGAACCTGAGTTTAACTCTGTCCTTAAGCACTTACTAGCTACATGATCCTGGGCAAGTCATTTAACTCCAACTGCAAAAACAAGCAACTAAGTTTGTGTTCATTACTTCCATGACACAATTTATCCATCTCCTCCTCTACCATCTCCTCCTTTTGCTTTCAATCTTTCCCAACACCAGAGACTTTTCTAGTGAATCCTTTTGTTTTTCTTATTTTGTGACCAAAGTATTTAAGTTTCAGCTTCAGTACTTGACCTTTCAGTGAATAGTGTGAATTAATTTATTTAAGTATTGAGTGATTTGATCTCCTTGCTGCCCAAGGGGCTCTCAAAAGTCTTCTTCAGCATCACAATTCAGAAGCATTGATTCTGAAGCACTCAGCTTTCCATAAAGTTCAACTCTCACAGCCATATGTAGCTACTGGAGAAACCATAGCTTTGACTATAAAAATTGGGGAAAGAAATAAGATCAATGCAAGAAAACTATGAAAAAAATTAAAAGTATTCTATACCTGCTACTGGGTCACGGTTCCAGGATGGAAAGGAGTACCTGCAGTCACAAAGGAGCAAGATCCCTGAAGAACAGTATCCTTTGCAATTGTTTAAGCATTGGAGTCCTTCCTGGCAAGGACCAATCTGAAGATCAGGTGAGCAGTGACCATTCCTCTCCATACATAGAACACAACACATTGGAAGAACCAAAAACTTATAGAATCCCAGAACTAGCTACAAAAACAACAGCATGAAAAAATCTGAAGCTCAGAATAGTGCCTCTTTACCCCAAAGTGAACAGAGCCCAACTTTAACATAAAGTTCAAAGTCAAGAAATAGGACTAATAAATGAGCAAACAACACCAATAACAAAAAAGAATGTGACCAAAAAAAACTACCATGGCATCAGGGCAGATCAAGACAGAAACTCAGAAGAAAACAAAGATGCTGAAATAGCTACAAGCAAAGCCTCAAAGGAAAAATAAAGTCAAGTAGTCACAAGTCCAATAAGAATTCCTGGGAGAGCTACAAAAATAATTTTAAAAATCAGAATGATAGAGGAAAAATTGGGAAAAGAAATGAAAGGAATGCAAAAAATTATGAAAAGAAAATTAGCAGCTTGGTAAAAAGAGACATAAAAATATTGAAGAAAATAACACCATAAAAAACAGAATTAAGGGGGGGTGGAGCCAAGATGGCAGAGTAGAAAGACTCACATATGCTAGCTCCGAACCCACAGCCCATGGATTTCCTCTAAAAAGAACTCCCAACAAATTCTGGAACAGTGGAAGACACTCAGCAACACAGTGAAGGCGATTTCCATTCCAGAGCACCTTGAAAAACCGATCCCAAAGGTCCATCACGCACAAGATGGGAGCAGAATCCTCCCCTGCCCCGGCCACGTGGCACTGAGAGGAGCGAGCAGATCCGAGCAGGCTTCAGGGACGGAATCTCCAGCAGCCACGAAGGTTCCTCCACCCACAGACTCACAGGTCAGTGAGAGAGATGGGCTGAGAGGGGAGCGGGGTGTCTCCGGGACTCAGGCCCCCTCGGGAAGCAGTGGCAGAGGCAGTGACAGAGGCAGCAGGTGGCCAGAGGCTCCTGGAGCAGGCAGGAGCTCGGGAGCAGCTCCATTACAGAAGGTCTCTGCATAAACCCCCTGAGGGAACTGAGCCTGGGAGGCAGCCCTGCCCCCACCTGAGCACCAGGAATTAAGCTCCCATTGAATAGCAGCCAGGCCTGCTGCCAAAAGCCCTGAGGCTGGGGAGCAGCATTTGAATCTCAGACCCCAAGCACTAGCTGGGAAGATCTAGGTGGGGGTGGAAAGGACTCTCAGAAGTCAAGTAATTGGCTGGGAAAATGCCCAGAAAAGGGGAAAAAACAAGACCATAGAAGGTTATTTTCTTGGGGAACAAATGATTCCAACCTTCCTCT
>CM053772.1:86401633-86411654 GCA_028658325.1 Potorous gilbertii | reverse complement strand
CTGCCACCCTGGAGCTGGGGCTGGAACAGGACCATACTCCCCTCTCACCCAGATGAGAGAGCTTTCTCACTGACCATTGAAGCTATCTTTGGCATTTGTGGGTTGAGAAATCTGGAAACCACAGCAGCTGCCCATGATTCATCTCTCTACAGCCTGCCCCTGTCCTGCTGATCTGTGCTCTGCTCCAAGCCCCATGCAATAGACCCCTTCCTGTCAGCCTTCCAGGTTGTCTTGAGCTGGAAATCTTTTTCACTCTGTCATTTTGTGACTTCTGCTGCTCTAGAATTCGTTTAGAGTAATTTTTTACAGGTATTTTAAGGACTTGGAGAGGAGAGCTTGAGCAGGTCTGTGCTTCTACTCTACCATCTTGGCTCTGCCTCTCCTAAACTCAAAATACTCCTTGTTCCCCATTGCTGCTTCCAGACTCACCATTTACCACTATCACGAGTAACTTCTCTTCTTTTGATTCTAGCACATTTTTATGAACGAATGCTGAATGAATGGATAGATGGATGAATTAGTAGCCAGAAGATGAGGAAAACCAGGATATGACAACAGAGCCAGAGTATATTCACAAGACTTCATGAGATCATTATGACCTCTCTGAGAAATAGGTCATGAGCTAATCCTTAAGTAACTTGGATATAGAGTCATCCAATGCTCACAAATAATGGTAGCTCTATGTTTTGTGAAGTCTTTTCTTAACAATAGCCCTGCAAAAAAAATAGTGCAAATATCCCTCTTTTACAAATGAAAAAACTGAGTTGAATCCGATGGTAAAGTGACTTGCCCAAGGTCACCCAGCTTGCAAGTATCAGACCCACGTTTCGTACTCCCAGTCCATCGCTATGTCCACCACATTCTGCTATGAACCCATATCTTGGTTAGGCCTAAGTAAAAAAATGTGAAATAGGAAAAAAAAAACATTTCTTTTCCTTGTCTCTCTCCTTTGTCATATCCCACTCTCTAGAACCCTAACTAAACTATTTTTCATTTTCATAGTACCTTGTTCTCAGATAACTAACTAATCCCTATTATCCTTAAGAGGAACCTCCGAAATGGAATTTGGGGCTCTATACAATCTTTAATTCTTTGGAATATATTTGTATTTATCTACTTTATATGAATCCTGTATATTAATATAATATATAATTATATATTAATATATATAATATATAACTCATGCATAACATATTATTATATATTTCTTGTACATACTTATGTACATATGTGCTTCTTATCTCATTCATTAGAATGTAAGTCCCTTGTGAGTAAAGGTTGTTTTAGGCTTTGAATTTGTATTAACCTGGCACAGTGCCTGAAATATAAAAGGCACTTAATAAATATCTGTTGATTGACTAATTCATGGTGAGGAAAGGTCTTTCAGATGCAAATGAATGCATTTTTAATTGTGAAATTTCAGGCACTTGACATGGCAGACATTTTGGGGTGAAGTCACTGGCCTGATCTCCTTAAATCCCACCTGCTAAGTGACTAACCATTACACAGTTGGTCCTATGGATGGCCCTGCTAAGAGCATCTTATCTTTGGGTGACCAAACTGAGTGACGTTTTGGTTTGACTTGGTTCTGCTTAATCAGTTACATTGTTGGACATTCACTTGGTTAAAGATCTGCTTGTCTTGTTCATTTTTTCATTGAACACAAAGAATTTGTTCTGTTCTGAAAGTATCGGTGTATCCAGGGATTTTCATAGTCCATTTATGCTTTCCATTACATCTTTCTCTTCTTGGATTGTTGATTGAGACACATAGATTTCACCACCTTCTTTTTGTTGAAAATATAAAAGCATCTCTGGTGTTTCCCTGATATTTTCTAATGAGGTTAGACAGAGTGATTCTGAGTCTCCCACAGCCATCTGCCTGAATACCTCTTAACTCTCTGACATTAAACAAAAAGCAGACTGAGCTTTCACTAATTGGGAATTATCATCACAAATCCATCACCAATTTCTCGGAAATTAATTCAATCTGATTGGACTTTGTTCCTTCACTAAGGAACTTGGGTGTTACTCTTGACACTCACTTGTCCCATTTTCATCCTGTATTCATTCCCTAACAAGGGTTCATTACCAACTTTTATTTCCCAAATTAGAAAATGGGAAGATAACTCTTGCTGATGTATCACTGTTCTCACACAGGATTATTTTAATGGTGTCATTGCAGTCCTTCTTGTTCTTTCCATGTTCTTTCAAATTGGTTCCAAATGGGTGGAACCTCATGTCCGACTCCCCACCTCCATCCCTTCTCTCATTACAGCTATGTCACCATATTATTTAAAAGAACTTTGCTAGTCATCCATTTTACCAAAACTCAAATTAAGCTATTAAGGTCTGTATTTATCAAAGTGATGGTATCAAAGAATTTCAGAACTGGAAAGAGTCTCAGCAGTCATTTGATCCAAACCATATTTGCAAAAGAAGCCCTACTACAACATACCCAATGGTCCTCTATCTTTTGCTTGATGACCTCTATTGAAGGAGAACTAGCAAGGTTTCCAACAACAGCACCATGGTTATTCTCCAAATTCATCTTCAAATTTCACCATGCCCACATTTGGGGGAATGATTCAGACCGATTGGGAATAAGAGGGAAAAGCAATTAACCAATTTTTTCTATTAGTTTCTGACTTTCAAAATGCTCTGAATCTTGGAGATTGTGATCTCCTGAGTTCTGCCCAATATTCAAAACCAAGTGTTTCTGTTTCATGGTCATCACTAATGGACATTCTTTTTTGCAAGGGATACAATGCCTTAGTCTTTTCTGAAAGATAACATAAATCAATTTGTGATTATAATGAATAGCATCCAACTTGCAACTGGGGTACTCTCTTGCTTCACTGAAATCATAATCTTATATGCATGAAATCACAGCATATTGTTGGAAAAATAATTGTGATGTCAAAAATCTGTCATTCCCAAACAAGAGGAGAAACTGATCTGTGAAGGCCAACCTCTAAAATTTAAATAGGAGTCAAAAGTAGGATGGAGAAAGGAAAATACATGAGGATTAAATCAACTGATATTTCATAAAAGTTAATATCATGCTATTAACATTTTCCCAATACACATTGGTTTTAAAATTAATACTCTCATCTTTTAAGGTTCTGCTCTTACTTTTGCAATGAATACAACCTCGTTTAAAGCCCTTGCCACATTTCAAAAGGGAGCTTTCTTTTGCTCAATCTAGGGAATATTAGAAAAGGAATGTTCTCTGACTATCCCAACGGGAGATAATGTAAGCTCTATGATAGTATTTTTAAAACCCATAGAAACTTGTCTTTGAGCTGGTAAAAAAAAAATCCAGTTAGACACCCAGCATGAAAAATTTTTGATTTAACTTCTTTCTCATTTACAACCATCTCTCCCTCCTTTCCCCATGACATGCATGTCTGAAATGAGCCAGAGTGATGATGGGTATGGATGTGGCTGCATATCTCTGTGTGTGTATTTGCATCTTGCATTCATAACACTTACAACAGCTGGATTGTCAGTCTTAAAGGCTCCTGTTCCAGAATCTTTGGGCCACCAGGCTGCTGTTCACACAGAGACATTGGTTCACAGAGTGAAAAACTCATGCAGGAAATGCACCCCAGAGTCGGTCTCATGTGGGCTAACTTCCTCAGGGCCCTGTGGGTGAGGTTTCCCCACCTCCTCTTCCTTCAGCGACAGCAAATTGTTGAACTCCAACATCACATTTATTCTCTTTACGCAGAAATTTTATTATTTTTGCATTTGCCCTGAGTGAAGATGAAATTCTTTCAAACAAATATTGTCATTGATCAGTGCTGTGATTCCCCATCACTGAGGACTCCACAGGAAACCTGTGATTTATTTGCATGTGCTAACAAAAAGAGACTTCGGATGGTTATAAAAGATTGTCTGTCCCACAAGTTAACTTGAGTGCAGTGAAACTATTGCCTTGAGGCTGTAATTGACTAAATCGCCCCCTACTGGAGTGGAAGAGAATGTCTTTCAAAGCAAAGGTCATTCATTCTTTTATTCAACAAGTATTTAAATGACTTTTTACTGTAAGGCACGGCACTTTACATTGGTGGAAAGAGATAAAATTAAATAATCACTGTCCTCAAGAAACTTACATGTTATTAAGTGCTCTCTTCTCTGAGTCTACAGATGGGCACAGCGATCAGGACTACCAAAAAACAGAAAAAAATCTGCTAATAGTTTATATTTGTCTTTGGCATTCATGATAAATCTTTTCAACAGATCTGCCTTCTTTAATTTTCTTTTTTTTTTTTTAACATGCTACCCCCTGCCTGATAAAGAGGTCACAGATTCAGAACTCAGAAACAAATATTTTCTAGGACCAATGTGGTCAATAATGAAATGGGAGAAAAAGAATTATCTTTATTTTAGGGAAATCTTAAAGAGGATGTATATTCCCTAAGTACCCAATAGACAACGGCAGGATGACAGAGGATTTAAAATTTACTATGGAGGTATATTTGAATCAGAGGGCTTGTATTCAAACACTATCTCTGTCACTTGCTACCTGTGTTACTCCATTGAGCAAGCCACCTAACCTCCTGTGACCTCCATTTCCTCAACTTAAAAATGACATGGGTTGGATGAGATGTCCTTGAATGTTCCTTCTAAATCTATATTCCTATGGTCCTATAATCCACAAGATGAATAGTTGATGTAATCAAGCCTTGGAGCTTCATCCATGGAATAATTTACTCACTCATAGGTTCTGACTTGAGGCAGAATAGCAAAGAAAATCTGTAGCAACTCCATACAGAGACACTGATGGGCACTGGGTTGATGAGGAAGACTGGAAACTAGGTCATAAAAAGATTGAAGAAATGACTGATGATGTCTTGCCTTAAGAAGTAAAAGCATTTTTTTTAGATATTGAAGGTTGTAGGGAAGAGATTGAGTCCAGAAGGAAGAACTAGGAATATTTGTTGAAAGTTATAGCAAAATAAATTTCAATTCGATGCAATGGAAGACTTTCCTGTCTATTGGAGGTATGCGTAATTAAAAAGGCCTCTCTCACTGGGAAGAAGATTCTGAATCACAGAAACTCCTCAAGGGGAGCCTGAATAACTACCCGATGGTTCAGGTAGCAGTTGACTAGATGGCCAACTTTTGAGAGTCTATGATTCTGCCTATATCATCATGAACCTTTTCCTCAAATGCTAAACACTTGTGTCTTCTCCCAGCATCAACTACCTATTGCTGGCAACTATTTTTGGCCCTAAGTCAAGTTGCCAATTAAGACTTTTGCCCTAACTAATCAAAAGTTGTTGTTGGGCCCTTTCAGTCATGTACCTTTCTTCATGGCCCCATTTGGGATTTTCTCAGCAAAGATATTGGAGTAGTTTACCATTTCCTTCTCCAGCTCATTTTACAGATGAGGAAACTGAGGCAAACAGGGCTAAGTGTCTGATGTTACATAGCTAATAAGTGTCTGAGGCTTAATTTGAACTCAGGAAGATGAGTCTTTCTGATGCTAAAACCCAGTGCTCTATCCACTGCACCACCTAATTGCCAACAGTATTTGTTAAAGAAGATTTTTGCCCATACTAACTCCTTGGCTTAATTAGGCAAAACATTTCTGGACCTCATTTTTCTTAATTGTAAAATTAGGGCAGTGAGCTAGATGATCTTTAAGATTTCCTCCAGTTTTTATGATCTGTGATTCTATAAGTTTTCATCTGCTGAGAGTTCCTTAAAGACTCTCCTAGGAGGAGAAGAATTCTCATTTCTTTCATTCCTATTATTATTTCTTCCTCTCCTCTCCCATCATCTCTATTGCTATTCTGTTCTTTAGAAGGAGGTTTCTATGGATGTTAGGAGGTGTCTGTTGTGTCAAAACAAAATGGCTCCATCAATTTTTAAAAACCATTTCCCACACATCCTTGCACTCTCTCCTCCCAAGTTGTATCTTGCTTATGCCTTATTCCTCTCATTTTTATGGAGGGGATGGTGTTCTGGGAACTGGCAGAGCCAGTGAGTCTGAGGTGGGAAAAGAGCTGGGAGCAGCTAGATAGATCATGAGTGGACGTATTTGCACATTAGTAGAAAAATTGTCATGAAATTCTCCATGTTCTGTGAGTAGGGGAATAAATGTTCATTTCTCAGTAAAACAGGTTGAAAGGTGCTAGGAATGGTATTCAGTATTCCTTGGTGAATGAAATCTGTGTCTCTGTCTCAGCAGGAAATCTAGGAGAGTTCAACTGCACATGATACCTATTACTGATTCCTTTCTTTTTTCATTCTTAGATACTAGCTCATTGTGACAAAGAAAAAAAAATTGCCCTTTTCAGAAGGATGAGGACTTGCTCTCACTTTAAGTCTCTGGTTATAATTGAGCCAGGTAAAACCTTTCTCTTTCCTTCATCTCAGTCTCAATCTCAGTTCCTGAATCAGAGGAAGAAGAGAAATGGCCCTGAACTTCCCCCCATGTTCCCCACAAATATTTTCTCTGCATCCAAGGGCTGAATGGCAGGTCAAGCTAAGATCCCATCTGACAATGAGACAAAATACCCCATGCCTCAGATGCCCTTCTGTTCCCAACATCCTGCTGAAAAGTAAATGTTATGCAGTAAATTCTTTCCTACCACATCAGCAGTGCATGACCAGAGTACTTTTCCCCCAGCAGAGAGAACCATCCATCATTGCCACTAAGTGGGTCTGCAGGTTTTGTGTACCATTGGCAGAACATTTGGAGCAAAGAGATACACCTGCCTCGGGGTGGTTTTGCCAGGGTGTCCTCCAAAAGAATTTCTTGATAGAACATCTGAAATGAAGAAAGCTTCTTCCCCATGTGAAGAGGAAGCAAATGCTATCATCAGTGCCCCAGGGCCTGAGCCAACAAATAGAACCAGAAAGACTGGTATCTGCGTCCTTTTTTGGAGGATTTTAATTTCATCTCATTTCTTCTAAGTGAGTAAGAGCTACTTCTCAATACCTTCCACAAGACTTACAGGAAGTGATGCAGGAGGAAGAAAGTAGAAGCAGAACAATAGACAGACAGTGATTATAACAATGTAGATAAAATCAACATGGAGAGTCAACAGAATGGGACAATTACAACTGTTGGTTTCAACATTGCCAGTGCTAAAGAGAACATCTCTCCTTCTGTAAATAGTCAATAATCGTATGTGTCAGGGAGAGGAGGAGAGAGAAGGCATCTTCATGGAGTCACGGATTTAGAAATT
Organism: Potorous gilbertii; assembly: GCA_028658325.1. NCBI lineage: Eukaryota > Metazoa > Chordata > Mammalia > Diprotodontia > Potoroidae > Potorous > Potorous gilbertii. The sequence continues at coordinate 86,404,450 of CM053772.1, read as the reverse complement.
AAAGGATCTTCAAGGTGGTCCAATCATCTCATTTTACAGCTGCGGAAACTAAAGTCTAGTTGATTTGTCCAAGGTCATCAAGGTAGGAAGAGGCAGATCCAGAATTTGAACCCAGTTACCTTGATTCCAAATCCAGCACATTTTCCAATGGACCAACCAGGCTTCATTTGCCTGTTTGCTGAGAAGTATCTGTGATTTAAAAAGAAAATAGATCAATCAATCTTTCACAATACCTCCCAAAGATCTTTCCACTCTCTCTCTGAACTTAGATTTTTCTTATGCTTCTTTTTTTGTGAAAAGATAATGGGAGGATGATCAGGGGGTTGGAGGTCTTTTGGAAGAGGGGAAAGAAATTACAGTAGATAGGACAGAGGAGGATGGGAGAACTGAACCAAAACTATTCCAGTTCTTTCTTAATTTTTCCCGACTTCCAAAAAGATACCTCCTAACTAGCTATAACAGTGGTGTTGTCAAGGTCTTCATGGCAGATAAATCACCAAACCAGAGAAGGGCATTATAAAATGTTCCTCAGTCCTTTTCCTCTGCTAATTTTGTACCTGAGAAAATGACAGTTTAGAGAAGAAAGGCAGTCCATCTGAGATCATGTCATTGATTTCAGAAATGAGATGAGAACAAAACTCTCCTCCCATTTAAATGTTCAATATACTATACTGGATTATATACTATATAATATACAATATTATATATTATTACAATATTATTAGACTACTATACAATATACTATACACAGGATTATTGAATTAGAGCTGGATTTATAGGTCATCTAGAGTACTGGTGTCAAAAAAATAGAAAGAGGGTCATTAAATTATATATAAGGATCCCCAAAGATATGTATTAACTTAGAAAACCACTTACCAACATTATACATGTTCTATTATATTTTTATTTATTTTGCTAAATATTTCCCAAGTACATTTTAATCTAGCTTTGCAGCACTAAGGAGACTTGCCTGCAGTTGTCTGACATCTCTGATCTAATGCCCTCATTTTACTGATGAGGAAAATGAGACCCAGAGAGGTTGAATGATTTGCCCAAGGTCACACAAGTAAGTGACTTTCCTTTTTATTATCAAAATGGCCATCCTATACTAGGTCCATAAATCCATCCTATTCCAGGCACACACACACACACACACACACACACACACACACACACACACACACACACACACACACACTGCAGATAAACCTATGATCATTTCTATAGGCCAAGTACCAGGTTGCTAAACCTCATGGTTACTGCAATCCAAAATTCCATTACCTTTCACCAAGAAAAAGACAGCTAAGGCCAATGATCAGGTACAGACATGAGGCTCTAAAAGAGCAAAATGAAAAATGACACTCTTCAACTCAGCAAAATATAAAAGCAAGATTCCCTCCTGAATGTTTCTCTGAGTGCTTACTGCAAAGCCTCTAGGCAACACTGTCATTCCGGACTAAACTCAGCAAACTAGGAGCCAGGGCAGAATGCTTGGTCATTATCTTCTGGTGTTTCTTCGTTTCTTGACTTGTTAACACATTGCAACTAATTTGGAATTCACAATGTGCATCTTTCTAGTCTGGGCATTTTGCAGTCACAATTCTGAATTCTCCCCAAAAGTTAAAATATTACTAGTTGTTGTAGAGTCTTTCCCTAAAGAAAAAAAAATCAAATTGCATGCTATTTTCTGAGTCCAGCATCCAAAGTTATGGTCTCAGAAGATAAAGTCCTTCTTTTTTAAACATGTATTTGATTTTATTATTTTCCCTCCATAAGAAGAAAATAGTAAAAATAGTCTGTTCTCTGTGGCTATCATCTGAGCGCACTAGGAAAAAGGGCATCGTGATTCTTTTCTTTATAAAGGTGGGAAGCATTGCCACTAGGATATGGTCTGAGTTCTGACTTTGACTCTTAAATTTTTTTAGCTTAGTCTCTCAGGCCATTTCATGAGAAGATGGCTATTAGATGGCAAAGAAATAACCTAGTAAAGCCGAAAACTTTCTTCTTCCTTCTTCTTCTGGGTAATTAAATTGAATTCAATACAATGTTCTCACATACCTATTATCAGACACTGAAGAAACAAAGATAGAAAGGAACCAGTTCCTGGCCTCAAGGGACTTGAATGCTAATGAGTCTTACCTTTAGTCTTTGGCATATCATAAGCATGATTCTGTGTATAATTGTAAATCTTTACATGAATATGATATTTTCTGCTATATTGGGTCAAGCTTTATAGTCTCAAGTCCTCATGGCTATGGAGCTACAAAAAAAAAACTTTTTATGTATCTAAACAGAATCAGTCCCTTTCGTGGGTGAGTGAGTGGGGAAAAACACTGGTTTTATTTTTATCTTTTTTTGTGGGGTTTCTTTGTATTGTTTTGTTTTGGTTTTTTATTTCTTTTTTCTTAAATTTATTTATTTAACTTTTTACATTTATTTTCACAAAATTTTGGGTTCCAAAGTTTCTCCCCATTTGTCCCCTCCCCCCAAACCAATACACTGAGCATTCTAATTACCCCTATCACCAGTCTGCCCTCTCTTCTATCATCCCTCCCTTCCCTTACCCCATCTTCTCTTTTGTCCTGTACGGCCAGATAATTTTCTATTCCCCATTACCTGTATTTCTTATTTCCTAGTCACAAGAACAATACTCAACAGTTGTTCCTAAAACTTTGAGTTCCAACTTCTCCCCATTCCTCCCTCCCCACCCATTCCCTTGGGAAGACAGGCAATTCAATATAGGCCATATCTGTGTAGTTTTGCAAGTGACTTCCATAATAGTCGTGTTGTGTAAGACTAACTATATTTCCCTCCATC
>CM053772.1:86348816-86401133 GCA_028658325.1 Potorous gilbertii | reverse complement strand
TGTTTGGGGTCTGAGATTCAAATGCTGCTCCCCAGCCTCAGGGCTTTCAGTGGTAGGCCCGGCTGCTATTCAATGTGAGCTTAAGTTCTGGTGCTCAGGTTGGGGCAGGGCCACCTCCCAGGCTCAGTTCCCTCAGTGGGTTTATTTCGAGAACTTCTGTAATGGACCCAAGGTCCTGCCTGTTCTGGGAGCCTCTGGCCAGTTGTTGCCTCTGCCGCTGCCTCCTGAGGGGGCCTGAGTTATGGAGATACCCCACTCCTCTCTCAACCAGCCCAGAAGTCTCTCTCACTAACCTGTGCATCTGTGGGTGGAGGGACCTTTGCAGCCACTGGATATTCCATCCCTGAAACCTGCTCAGATCCACTCCTCTCTGGGCCGTGTGGCCAGGGAAGGGCTGGGCTCTGCTCCCATCTGGTTTGTGATGGACCCTTGGAGTCAGTTATTCAGGGCTCTCTGGAACAGAAATCTCCTTCACTCTGTTGCTGGGTAGCTTCCACTGTTCCAGAATTTATTGGGAGTTATTTTTACAGGACATCCTTGGGCTGTGGGTTTGGAGCTAGCATATATGAGTCTTTCTACTCTGCCATTTTGGCTCCTCTCCCTCAGAAGGTTACTTTCTTGTTGAAAAGGTATTTTCTCACATCCTTTCACATGAGGAAGATCAAAGCATACAACCAGAGGCAGACCAAAGCTTACACCTGGAGGAGTACAGCAAGATCAAGGCTCCTATATCCAAAAGCTCCAAAAAAATGTGAAATTGTCTCAGGCCATGGAAGAGCTCAAAAAGGATTTTGAAAATCAAGTAAGATAGGTGGAGGAAAAATTGGGAAGAGAAATGAGAATGATGCAAGAAAGTAATGAAAAACAAGTCAATAGCTTGCTAAAGGAGGCCCAAAAAAATGCTAAAGAAAATGACACCTTTAAAAATAGACTAACTCAAATGGTAAAATAGGTCCAAAAAACCAATGAGGAGAAGAATGCCTTAAAAAGCAGAACTGGCCAGATAGAAAAGGAGGTTCAAAAGCTCACTGAAGAAAATAATTCTTTGAAAATTATAGTAGAACAGATTGAAGCTAATGACTTTATGAAAAATCAAGAAAGCATAAAACAAAACCAAAAGAAAGAAAAAAATAGAAGACAACATGAAATATCTCATTGGAAAAACAACTGACCTGGAAAATAGATCTAGAAGAGATCATTTAAAAATTATTCACCTACCTGAAAACCATGATCAAAAAAAGAACTTAGACATCATCTTCCAAGAAATTATCAAGGAAAACTACCCTAATATTGTAGAACCAGAGGGTAAAATAGAAATGGAAAGAATTCACCAGTCACCTCCTGGAAAAGACCCCAACAGGAAAACTCTCAGGAATATTGTAGCCAGAGTTCTCAGGTCAAGGAGAAAATGTAACCAGCAGCCATAAAGAAACAATTCAAGTATTGTGGAAATACAATCCGTGTATCACAGGATTTACCAGCTTCTACACTAAGGGATTGGAGAACTTGGAATATATTCCAGAGGTCAAGGGAAGTAGGATTAAAACCAAGAATCACCTCTCCAGTAAAACTGAGTATGATGCTTCAGGAAAAAAAAATGGAATTTCAATGAAACAGAGGACTTCCAAACATTCTTATTGAAAAGACCAGAGCTGAATAGAAAATTTGACTTTCAAATACAAAAATCAAGAGAATCATGAAAAGGTAAACAGGAAAGAGAAGCCATAAGGAACTCATTAAAGTTGAATTATTCATATTTCTACATGGCAAGACGACGGGGAGAAAATTTCAAATTCAAATTCTTCTGGAAGTGAATGTTGAAAACTGAAAAATAAATGAATTATATAATAAAAAAAAAGGAAAAGGAGTATTTTGATTCTCCCACTACAACTAGTGAGTTGGAGGTATGAGCAAATGTACAACCACTACTGGAAAGAGCCAGACTATAATGTCAACAGGAAGGCTCTAAGTCCTCCTTCCCCCTCCCTCCATTTGCTCCAGTGTATTGCTTTTGAGGGGAGGGAATCTTGTCAAGAAGCATCCTGACACTCAACAATCTTACCTGAACTACTTCTCACGTTAAAAGTAATGTCTTTGCCTGCAAACTCACCTTTGACTGTCTGGTCCCTCACAGAACCTCTAATTCAGGTTACATGAATGTCATTTATTTATTTTTATCCTTAATATATTAATATATCCATGAGAAAAATAAGGCAAGAATTATGAGTCCCATTTTATAGATGGGGCAAATAAGGTATAGAGAGATTAAGTATTTTGGGGAGGCATGATGGAACCATTGGTCTTATACTTTAGTGTTCCACTCCCTAGACCAATGATTTTCAAAGTGTGGTCTGTAAACCTTTTGCAGTCACAGGATTATGAAACCATAGTATTTACAAATCACCTTAGGAATCATTTAGTCAAAACTTGGAATTTTACCAATTTGGATGACCAAATTGAGGTATGCAAGTGTTTTCCAGATGATCTGTGGACCAATCTTTTCTGGTAGCAATATTTAGCATAGGGCTAGGTACTAGACTTATGATTTCACTGAGATAGGGAGCTCTTGGGTAAGCATATTTCCTCTACCAATGTTATGTTGGAGATTTTTCTGCAACTTATAGTCTTAATGAGTTATCTATGGCATTGAGAGGGTAAGTGGTTTGCCAAGGCTTCACACAGCCTGTACATGTTACAGGTGACATTTGAACCCAGGCCTTTCTGATTCCAAGAATGACTTTAAGGGAACGCCTTCATGAATAAAGGGGTTGTTGTCATTACTTAGTAAAGGGGCTCCCTGTCTCCCTCCCACTACATTTCCACTGCCTTATTTACACTCTGGTTATCTTTTTCCATTCCCAGGGCAGAGAGTATGCCCTGGAGGACCTCATGCCTTTTACCTCTAGAATTCCAACTTTGAGATCCATGTTATTCTGACTGATGAGAGCCTCACGTGGCACACTCTATCTTGATGGTCCATCCATGTTTCTCTTCAGAGATGGCCATGTGCCCTGCTGTCCCATGAATTTATCCCTGTCCTCCATCCCACTTTCTGGTTCTGGATTCTAAATCAAATCAATATTGCCATAGCTACTGGGGAAAAGTGTGTGAGTAATTCTCTATATCTCTACCCTCTTTCCCTGTGACTTTCTAAACAATAGTACCCCTCTCTGACTATCACTCTGCTATGTGATATTGTCTTCCCTCTTTTAGGAGGTAAGCTCCTAGAAGGCAGAACTTATTTGCTTTTTGTTTTTATATTCCCGTGGCTTAGTAGAACATGGCATATAGTACATATAGTAAATCTAATGAATATATAATCAATATCAAAATATAGTAAATATCCTATAAGTGCTTCTAATTTACTCGTTCCCTCACCTTGTCTCTTATTTGAATGACCTTGCCTAGGGCAAGGAGAGAGATGGTACTTTCCTGAGCCGATCCCTCTTTCTAGTTGAAGAAAAGTATATTAGGAGGATCACCTCTCATTTGGAGGTTTCACCCTCTTCCCCCAGGCTCTACCTGATCACTAGGGTGTGCCTCTATCTTTTTTTCTTAAAAGAATAAAATAGCTTTAAACCTCCCTATCCTATGACAAATTTCTTACCCTTGTTCATCAAACAAGCTTTTGTTTGGTTCTGTTGGAAAGGTAAGTTGGGACCAGATTATAAAGGTCTTTGAATGCAAGCTGAGGAATGTGCACTTTTGTTCTAATAAATAGTAGAATATAGATAATTTGCCTGCTTCCTTAAAGCTACTTCTAAAAACAAAAAAAAAACTTAAAAATTCAAAAAGTGATAATTATCTCAGAGATCACTGGGAAAATGACTGTTTTCTGTGGTAGTTTGTCTTTTGTTTGTCTTGGTTATTAAGAGCATACACTTTCCTTTCTTCAGATAGCTCAAAAAGATTACAGTAAAGGAGAAGTCAAATAGTGAATATTACTGTCTCAGTTTCATTTTCATTTCATTTTGTTTTCTTTTTCTTTCTTTTTGAGACTGATTACCTATCTCTTTGGGGCTAGAAGTGCAATGGCTGGCCTTTCCCAGGTTTGATCCCAATTCTAATTCTTAAGGAAACTTTATTCAGTTTTCCTGGCCTAGACTGATGTGCCCCTCCTCCATCATACTGGTGGCTTTCCTCTCCTGGCAGCTCGCCTTTATTGGTGCCAGATTTGGTTCAGCTTTAGTCCTATTGCAGGTTAGATCTCTTGAACTCAAGTATCCACCAGTCTTAGCTTCCTCCAGTAATAGGGATTATACAAATATGCTACAATGCATGGCCCAACAAATTTCCTCAGAGAGAAAAAAAGAAGGAAAGAAAGGAAAGATGGAAAAGAAGAAAGGAAGGACAGAAGGAAGGATGAAAGGAAAGAAGGGAGAAAGGTAGGGAAGGAAGAAGGGATGGAGGGAAGAGGGAAGAAAGAAAAGAAGAAAGAAAGGAAAATACATAAAGAAGACCAAAACATGTATTGGGGGTCTTTTTAATTGACTCTCCCAACAATTCCATAAAAGTGTATCAAATTTTAAATTGAATGAACTTACTCTAATATTTGAACATAGGATTGTCAGCCCTTTTTCATTTACTCTCACTTTTCAAAAAAGTACCTTCTGAGAGCCAGAGCTCCAGTAATTCAGCCTCCCTTACCTTCAGCCTCTTGAGAATATATAGCAACAATAAAAATGAAATAAAAGTAGCATAGGATTTTTAAAAAGGAGAATTCAAAACTTATTTCTCCCCTAGCCCTGAGACCTAACTGGGGAACTAGATTATAGATGCTGTTGATGTGTCAGGTGTCCTATAAATATTTCAGCTTCAAGGATCTATGATATCTGAGGAGGAAGCAAATGCTTGTGCTCTGAGGAATGATGATGGAGAACCCTACATTCCATCAAGAAAGACATTATCTTTAGGAAGGAGGAATGAATGGTAGTGGTTGGTGACTCTGGCTAAGTACTGTTGATGCCTAACATTAAGAACTGACAGATCTTTTATTTTCCCAAGTCACTAATCTAGGATCTAATGGAGACCCTCCCAAGACTTGTCACAGTCAATGACTACTGTCTGCTTCTGGTGATAAACACAAATGCAAATGATACTACCAGAAAGAACCTAGAATGCATTAAGGTTTATAAAGTTTTGGGAAAGATGCTGAAGACCTTTGGGACACAGGTGGTGTTTTCATCACTTAGAAAAGGGCTACAGAAGAGAAAGGCTATTTGGGGAAGTGGACATGCTTTTTAAGAACATGGTTTTGTGGCAGCTAGGTAGTACAGTGGATAGAGCACTGACCCTGGAATCAGGAGGACCTGAATTCAAATCTGGTTCCAACATTTCCTACCATGTGACCCTGGTCAAGTCACTTAACCCTGATTGTCTCTACCAAAAAAAAAATTAAAGAAAAAGAACATGATATCTTAAAATGGCTTCAAACCCATTTATAGAGCAGAGGTATCTTTAGATTTTTGTTACATGTGACATAGTGTTGTTGTCATTCATTCTTCATTCTCAAAAGGGACTATGTCATCAGCATGGTGAGGTGGAACTGTGCAGTGTCATCAACCTCACTGTCTCATCCAGAGTCACTGAAGTCCAGTGGTAAGACAAAGTTCAGTGACCCCAGATAAAGTGGGAGAACTTGGTCTTTTTAAGCTAAGTTCTTTCCCAGATCTAAGTGTGTCTGAGGCAATGCCTGTTCAGTAGGTAAAAGATGAATAGGAATTAAGGCAAAAGATGGCCTTGTTTGTCTCCACAAAAGAATCAACCAAGAAAAAAATGAATGATACCAGATTCTAGATTTATAGCCTCAAATCTTTCAGAAACAATTTTATTTAATTTTTCATCATTCTAATATCTAAGCATTTCCAGTTTGGAGAGACAGGTGTCCAAAACAGAATAGTCCTCTATGACTTCCAATATGACTTTCTTCCCCAAGACAATTTTAGGTCACATTTTTAGAAATCCTAAATAGGGAAAATATATGTTAAAATACAATATGTGTTAATATTCAATAATAATTGAGTAACCAAGTCACTGACCCATTCCTCCTAGACCATTTCCCTTGAGGATAAATGGATTCTTTTCTTAGAGACCTAAGCTGAGAATATAAATTAAAATAGTATGCTTCTCTTTCAGTGGTTAGAGAACCCTTCCCTTGAGAGAGGAAGGCAATGATTTATGTAGACAAGGGTTAAACTTGATTGTTATTCTTAATTGTTTCCCTAAGAAGGGCCTTAACTTTTGTTCTACCTGCCTTTCTAAAGGAAAAAGTTTAAAAAGAATTTTAGACTGAAGAAACAGGATTTTTTTTAATACTTCTAGCAAAACTAGAAAGAAGGCTTGAAATGTATTTCCACAATTCCTTTGTGTCATGGCAAGTTGGTCTTAGGTCCTAATGACTCTCCCTTGTTTTAAACTTTTTGTTAATATCCTCTAAGAAACGTTGCATTAACAACATGTCACTCAACCTTTGAACACCCACACTCTGGTGTCTTGGCCACAGGATGAATTTTCCATTTGTATATGTGTTTCATCTCCTCCTGCATTTCATAGGACAAAGGGAAGTCACAGGATTCAGGTCCCACAAACAGCCCTGAATTTTGAATAATTCTTCATGGTAAATATGTAGCCCAGAGTCATTATTAAAATTAATTTTACATATGACTGGGTCACCCAGGACCACAATGTCACTGAGAGAGAAATGTTCTTTTCAAATATCTCATTCCAAGGCAGTTCTGCTCTCTAGACAGATTTAGATCAGAAATTTAGATTTAGAGTTAGAAGCTTATTTAGAAGTCACATAATCCAGCCCTCACATTTGGTTCTGATTTTGTCTGTATCACTCCCAAAGTTTGACTCAGGTACAGTCAATCCTCTAAGTTTTAAAGGAAAATAATAACATCAGCTAACATTTATATAGAGCTTGCTATGTGCCCGGCATTGTGCTAAGTACCTTACAACTATTATTTCATTTGATTTTCTCAACAACCTTGGAAGGGAAGTGCTATTACTATCCCCATCTTACAAATGAGGAAACTGAGGCAAACAGATTGAGTGACTTTCCCAGAGTCACATAAATAGGGTGTATCTGTGTTCACATTTGAACTCAGGTCTTCTTGACTCCAGTCTTAGCACTATATCCGCTGAGACACCTGAATTTTGCAGCATATCTTCAGTTTCAATATGACGGACACTTCGTAACTTTCTATGACTGATACAAGGTTTGCTATTGATTCCCTTAAGATGCATTATTTTAAAAGTTCCTTCCATTGTGAAATTGACAATGATGTACAATGTATAAAGTGAGTGTATATGTGAATTTAACGCAAGGTACAACGTATAAAGTGAGTGCATATGTGAATTTAACGTAAGGTACAATGTATAAAGTGTGTGCATATGTGAATTTAACGCAAGGTACAATGTATAAAGTGTGTGCATATGTGAATTTAACACAAGGTACAATGTATAAAGTGTGTGTTTATGTGAATTTAACGCAAGGTACAATGTATAAAGTGTGTGCATATGTGAATTTAACGCAAGGTACAATGTATAAAGTGAGTATATATGTGAATTTAACATAAGGTACAATGTATAAAGTGTGTGTATATGTGAATTTAACGCAAGGTACAATGTATAAAGTGTGTGTATATGTGAATTTAACGCAAGGTACAATGTATAAAGTGAGTGTATATGTGAATTTAACGTAAGGTACAATGTATAAAGTGTGTGTATATGTGAATTTAATTCTTCATCCATAGTTCCGGTATTTGCTAGTATGACCCTAAGTCATAGAAGCTCTCTGCCTCAGTTTCTTCATCTGTAAATGATGGAATGAGAATTGATGATGTCTGCTGTCCCTTCCAGCTCTCCATCCAAGATCCCATAACCATGATTGAAAAGAGGAAGGACAGACTCTTGATTAGAGATAGAATGGATCAAATAAGGGCTAATGAAAAGGTATATATCTGGAGTCTTGAAAATCTAATCAAAAAGACTTCAAACAGAAAAGGAGAGAGACAGAAAAGTATCTATCAAGTTAGCTGCCGCAGGGAGAAATTACTTTGTAGCATCAGTGTAGGACGAATAGCAGTATAGACTCAGAAACTGACTGGAGGCAAAATCCAAGAAAAGAGACAACAATGAAACCCATGATCTCTGAGGGCCTTGTTGAGTTGTTTAAGTCATGTCCAACTCTTCATAACCCCATTTGGAGTTTTCTTGGCAAAATCACAGAAACAGTTTTCTATTTTTCTTCTCCAGCTCATTTTACAGATGAGGAAATTGAGACAACCAGGGTTAAGTGACTTGCCCAGAGTCACACAGATAATGAGTGTCTAAGACCAAATCTGAAGATGAATCTTCTTGATTCCAACTGTGCCACCTAGCTGTCCCCATGGTCTCAGAGAGCTATATACAAATGCACACAGTATGGTGACAAGCAATTAGAATTACACAGTCTAATATGATTTAGTGACTGCTTTACATCTGAGGATGCAAATTTGGCTCAAAGGTATCAGTATGACTTGGTAGGATGCGACCCGTGACTGGAATATTGACTCAGAAATATATACCTAATTTTTAAAAAGTAGATAAAAGGAAATAAGCAGCAGTGTCTATTAAGAAGATAAAGGGAGAGGCTTCTAGGTGGTGCAGTGGATAGAGCACTGGCCCTGGAGTCAGGAGGATATGAGTTCAAATGTGGCCTCAGACACTTACTAGTTGTGTGACCCTTGCAAGTCACTTAACCCCAATTACTTAAAAAAAACAAACCCCAAAACTAAATAAGTACAAAAAAAAGATGACAAAGAGAGGCAGTTATGACATAGTAGATAGGGAGCTGGTTTTGGAGCCCAAGACCTAAATTCATGTTCCACCTCTGACTCATACTGGTTATATGACCCTGGGCAAGTCACTTAACCCTTCATGCTCTCACTAGACATTGCTAGATGTCTAAAATAGTTATATTACTCTTTAAGACTGTCAGTTGCAGAGAAGGTACTTATTGCAATTTCACTGGCTGTCTTGGGTGCCTGAAAGGTTATACCTCCTCATCTCTACCTCTTGGATTCCCTGGTATCCTTCAAGTCCCAGCTAAAATTCACCTTTTATGAGAAGTGTTTCCCAGTTCTCGTGATGATTTGTATATTCTTGTTTGCATGTTGTCTTCTCTTCTAGACTATGAGTTTCTTAAGGGTTTATTCAATTGTTTTCCAGTCCTGACTGACTTTGGGACCCTGTTTGTGGTTTTCTTGGCAGAGATACTGGAAAGGTTTGCTATTTCCTTTTCCAACTGATTTTACAGATGAGCAAACTGAGGCAGACAGAGTCAAGTGACTTGTCCAGGATCATACATCTAGTAAATGTCTGAGAATGGATTTGGTGAGTCTTCCTGATTTCACAGATGGCACTCTATCCACTGTACCACCCAACTGCCCTCTTCTTGAGGGCAAGATTGTCTTTGTCTTTTCTTTGTATCCCCAGTGTTTAGCACAGGGCCTGGAACATAGTAGGTACTCAACAACACTAGTTGACTTACTGATCTGCATTGGTAGAGGAAGCTCCCTCATCTGAGAGGTTTTTATACTAATGAAATGATAAGTTTAAAAAGATGACTGGTGAGGAAACTCAAGAATCAGGAAGAAAAAGATCGTGTTGTAGAGCATTTGGGCAAAAATCAAAAGGCAGAAAGAGAAATCGCATTGTCAGTGAAGTATACCACTGCCTGCATGGAAAGAAGAAGGAAATAGATGAGGAATTCTGGCAATGACATAAGCCTGGCACGGAGGCATGCTATTGTAGTGATGAGGGATTTTAATTATCAGGACATCTGCTGGAACTGTCACTGATAAAATCAGAACAGCTCATGATTTATCTTTTGGTTGCTTTAATGATGATTTAATGAATGAAAGAAATATTTAATAAATGCTTATTATGTGCCAAGAATGTGATATACAAAAAGAAAAGAAAGAAATTTCTGCTCTCAAGGAGCTTATATACCAATGGGGGGAAACTACACATAAAAGTTCAACTACAGGAAAGATGAAAAGACCAAGTTAGGTCAAAGGTAACAGTGGCAAGGGCAGCAATACCAAGGGGGCTAAGGGACGTAACAGCAGGGAAGATGGCAGGGTTGGCTACAAGCTCATTCCTTTGCCTGTAATTCAGAACCTCATCATTAAAGAGGAGGTTTAAATGCTCCTTTGTTGTGTATTTCCTTTCCTTCCATTTGTAATGGACTCATTATGTTGTACCAACCCTACTTCCATCACTATTTTCTCCCTCCATTGTCCACTTCTCTGTCATCCCCACAGCTTGAACAGCAGTTGAGGAGGAAGAGAAGGCTTGTGATCATAGCAAAGGATGAAACAGTAGCCATGACATTCCCATTGCCTAAAACTGCTAGAGACCAGCTGTTGTAACTCAGCCCTGGCCTGAACCCTCTACTCCTGCTATCTCACCTTAGGGGGGAAGGATGACAGGCCTGGCCTGAACCCTCTACTCCTGCTATCCTACCTTAGCGGGGAAGGATGACAGGCCTAGTTTTCTTCCACCAGTGGCCATTTTAAAGAGGCCTTCAATCTTTCAAAATGAGAAGAGAATGATGAGAATGACTGAGTGTCATTCTACCTCATCAAAGAGGAACTAGTTATTGAGATGAAAACAATGAGAGCTTAGGGGGTAAATGACCATCGTCTTAGAATTAAAGATTAAGAAGGAGAAAATAGTCACGTGTGATCTAACATGTACCTTAGAATTTTGAAGAGTAAATTTTAAAGGATTCAGAAAAAAGATAGGTAGAAGTCCATAGACTAAAATTCTACATGAAAGTCAGCTTAAGTAGGCTAGGGAGAGGACATCAGAAAGACCTGGAAAGACCTGCATGAACTGATGCTGAGTGAAATGATCAGAACCAGGAGAATGTTGTACATGGTAACAGCTGTATTCTAAGAGGACTAATCTTGAAAGACTTACCTTTTCTCAGTAATGCAAGGTTCTAAGACAACTCCAAAAGACTCATGATGGAAAATGTTAACCACATCCACAAAAAAGAACTATGGAGTCTGAATGCAGATTGAAGTAGACTATTTACTCTCTGTTTTTGTTTATTTCTTCTTTCTTATGGTTTCTCTCATTGGCTCTATTTCTTCTTTACAACATGACCAATGTGAAAATATGTCCAATGTGAATGTATATATAGAGCCTGTATCAGATTGCACACTGTCTTGATGAGGGGGGAGAAGGAAGAGGGGGAGAAAATTTAGAACTCAAAATTTTATGGAATTGAATGTTGCAAACTAAAAATAAACTAATTAATTAAACAAAGAGGGATGGGAATATCTCAAGAATAAAATTCTATTGACATAAAGGAAATGGCAGTTAGGTGGTGCAATGGATAGAGTGCTTGACTTGGAGTCAGGAAGATCTAAACTCAAATACAACCTCAGGAACTTTTTAGCTGTGTCACCCTGAGCAAGTTACTGAATCCTCTTTGCCTCAGTGTCCCCATCTGTAAAGTGAGCTGGAGAAGGAAATGACAGACTACTCCAGTATCTTTGCCAAACCCCAAATAAGGTAGGTCATGAAAAGTCTGACATAACTGAAAAGACTGAACAACAGACACAAAGTGAAACCACTGCAATGAGTAGTAAAAGGGAGGAATCTAGTGGGTCTTGTCCAATGATCTTAATGTAAATGCCCGAGGAACTCAGTGATCAACTTCATGTGAAAGGATGGCATGGTAGTTTGAGAAGGGTATCAGGAGCATGAAAGAAGGGCCCTAAAATCATGCTATATGAAGACTAGGTGAAGGACCTGAAGATGTGTAGCATGGAAAAGGTAAGAATTAAGCAGATATAATAACTATCTTCTTCAGTCATCTGGCATGATTTCCAAGCCCTTCACCATCCCAGCTGCCTGCCTCTAAGTAAATTCCAGCTTACCAAGGTCCTTCCTCAAATGTTACACCCAGAACAGAACATGATTCTTTGGATGTGGGCTTGCCAAGACAGAGTACAGTGAGAATATCACATCTGCAGTCCTGCAGGTTATGTCTATCTAAGTGTAACCCAGTAGGACATTAGTTTTTTTGGCCATCATATCAGTAAGGACTCAAATTCCACTAAACCCTTCCAGATGTTTTGACTATGAGCTGCTGGCTAACAGGTGTTCAATAGAATGGAATGTCCTTTTGCAGGGGGAGAAACTGAGACTCAGAATGATCACTCTTGGTCTGTAGGATGAGGTTGATTAAGAGGCAAATCTTTGATAATGGGTTTGGGTATAAGATCAGATCTGTAAATCTGTTTCCTTTCATCCCAGGGGATTTGTTTCCAGGAGTGCACCTTGTGAGCCAAATTAAGTTTTAGGACTCAGTTACTTGCCAATGCTCCATTTCCTTGTGCTGAGTGGAAAATCAGTAGAATTGTATCAAATTAAAAATATAATAAAGCTATGACTTGGAAAAAAAAATAAAGCAAGCTGGAAAAGGGCCAGCCGCATCTGTTTTGTCAGCTTTAACCTTACAAAGGGAATTAATCAAAGTATTTAAGAGGCATATACCGGCCCTTCTCCTATGCATTTTTCCCTATGAGTATTCTTTATCTTTAAAGAATCTCATAACTGGAGCTTATTGGACAAAATTTATCCTTCTCTAATTTATTAGATTATGTCTATCGAGTGCTGTTCTTATTTTAACAAAGAGGTTTTTAAACAAATAGAACTAAATGTAGATTTAATTTATTTCACCAGGCAAAGAATTCTCAAGAAAATCAATTTTCATTTACACAGGTATTCTGCCAGCCTGGATCCCCCATATTACACTCCTGTTCCTTCTACAACCAAGTTTATGTGACATATGGCATCATTTCTCCTCCATGATTCTATTACTTGCAGAAAAATATGTTGAAAGTGCATTAAAGGGCTAACTGAAACTGACAAAAGTTAAGAAATTCCAAGGGAAGGGTGACACTGTCTCTAACTCATTCTGGTGAATGGGGGGCAGTTGGAAAAGTGAGAGAGAATACAGATATGTCAGTTTTTATTTTCTATCCCCCAAATCTTGTTAGTTTATAGATGATCCCTAATGTTACCTAAATGCAAGGATGATTCTTACCTCAGCATGGAAAGACCTAATAATGAATTTTTTTCAGACCAATTCTTCCCCAATTACTGTGTGGAAACGGTGTATCTGGGATGCTCACTAATATGACCTAAAGGCAAGTAGGTCTCAGGTCTGGAATTTCTTGTTAGCTCTCTACATTTTTCTGATGCAAAGAAACATAGACTCACGAAGTTCTTGAGCTAGAAAATATCTTAGAAAACATTTAATTCAATCATTCATTTTACAGATGAGGAAAATGAGAGATCTAGAAAAGGAAAATGAATTGTCTAAAGATGTCGATAGATTTTCAAAGCTGGGACTAGAACCCAGGCCCTCTTGCATTCTATTTCCAACAATCGCTTTCACAAACAAAATAAAGAAACACTTCTCCCTTGGTTTGGAATGAGGTACACAAGGAAGGGATGCTAACAAGTAATACTTGTAAAGTGGGAGGCATGTCTAGGATAGATTCCATTATTCCTTGGAGCTACATTCCCCAGAAGACTATGCATAAGTTTTTAGCTTCAGGAACCTCTAAACACAAGATGGTTTTGAAAGGTGCTAGGAGAAATCTGGTGAAGAATGAGAAAAAGTTTTAGAGAAAAGTAGGGAATTATTGGGAGGCCTGAGCTTGGCCATCCTGTTTAGACCTTGATGATGATGGCAACAGTTATACCCCAGGGTTTTAGTGATCGTGCAGTTCCTATAACAAGAAACCAAGACTGCCTATGATTATTCAGTTACCAACCCATGAGTGACTGGTATGTTCCCCTCCTGCAGTTAATTGTAAATCCAGTGTAGCATTCCCCAGCAGATATATGTAGGGAATGGCAGGAATTTGGGAATGGGTGCCAAGTGGTTTAATATTTGATTTAAGTACCTGGTACTGTTTTTGTTAATTGCCTTTGCTTTGAATTCATGATCATTTGGTTTGGTCTGATGAATGAAGTAACAATGGGGACTGGTGAGGCAATTAGTCAAATAGTTCTAGGGGCCTGGGTGTAACTGAATGGGAGCCACATTGAGTGGGCTTTGTGTGGTGCATAATAATAAAAAATAACCGCATTTATATAGTAATTTAATGTTTGCAGTGGAAGAAATTAGGTGGCACAATGGGTAGAATGCTTGGCCTGGAGTCAGGAAGACCTAAGTTCAAATCTGATCTTAGATGCTCACTAGCTGTGTGACCCTAGGCAAGTCACTTCACTCTGTTTACCTTGGTTTTTTCATCTGTAAAATGAGCTGGAGAAGTAAATGACAAACCACTTCAGTATCTTTGTCAATAAAACCCTAAATAGGGTTATGAACAGTCAGACATGACTGAAATAACTTAACAATATGTGCAAAGCACTTTCCTTACAGTAGACCTATAAGAAAGGTGTTGTAGAGAGTGTGGCCAGGAGATTACTGAAATGCAAATGTTACTTTGATTTTGTATAAGAAAATTGAGATGTAAAGAGGAAAGATGGCTTGCCTAAAGTTAGAGAATCAATAAGCATAAAGACCAGAACTTGAACCCAAGTACTATGCAAGACTAATTTAACTAATTAAACCTTATTCCTCCTTTACCTTATTTTATGCCCTTCTATCATTCTGCTTGACTTGGACTATAAGGAGACCAAATCAGTCAGCACTTGACATTATTTCAGACCGTTCACTGTAAGGTCAAATACTGAAGTTCAAACACTTTGGCTGCATAATGGGAAGCCAATACTCAATAGAAAAGATCCTGATGTTGGGAAAGAGAGAAGGTGATGGCAGAGGAGGAGATGATAGATAGTGTCATGGAAGAAATTTATATGGACAGACTTTAGGTGATAGTGAGGACAGAAGAGCCTGGTGTGCTGGGGTCCATGGACTCACAAGAGTAGGACACCATTGAATGTCTGAACAATAACAATTGTTCTGCACTATTTATTTCCTGTGTTATTCTTTTGCAGTTGTATTCAGACCATGTCATCTCCCTGCTTCTGTAGTCACCCACCTCCCTGCCCCATCCCCAATAAGCTGCAGTGGTTCTCTATTACCTTCAGGATAAAATATTAAATTCTCTGATTTCATAACCCTGCTCCCACCTTCCCAGTCTTCTTAAAACTTACCCCATTTCATGTCCTCTTAGGTTCAGTGACATTTGCCTCCCTGTTGTTCCTCACACAAGACTTCTCTTGATTCTGGGTATTTTCACCAATTGTCCCCCATACCTGGAAAAATCTCCCTCCTCATCTCCACCTCCTTGGCTTCCTTCAAGTCCCAGGTAAAAATCCTACCTTCCATAAAAAGTTTCTGGTCCCCCTTCATGTAAGTGCCTTTCTTCTCTTGATTATTCCTAATTTATCCAGTATAAGTTTATTTGTATATACTTGCTCGCATGTTGTCTCCCTTCATGTGAGTAGGGACTTTATTTTGC
This sequence comes from Potorous gilbertii, assembly GCA_028658325.1. NCBI lineage: Eukaryota > Metazoa > Chordata > Mammalia > Diprotodontia > Potoroidae > Potorous > Potorous gilbertii. The sequence continues at coordinate 86,385,627 of CM053772.1, read as the reverse complement.
CTTTCTTTATAACCCTGGTGCTTAGCACTGTGCCTAGCACATAATAGGTGCTTAAGAAATGTTTATTGATCGACTAATTCTGGTAAGATGACCAGAGCTTTTCTTAAGAGGACTGACATCACTTCCAGTCTTTCAAAAGCATAGAAGCAACAGAGTTTAGCACCTTAGAATGGTTCTTTAAGCTAAGAAACTATCAGGTGAGGAATGGGGTGAGTCCCACCCTGTACCTTCCTCTGATTTCCCCAGCAGTCTTGTGCCAGTGTGCTTATCAAGGAATGGTGTCCTGCCCTCCATGTATGTTTGCAGAAACATGTATGTATATGCACATATACATACATACATATATACTAATGGACCAGATACACTGACTTCTATCCAGTTTTTCACCACAGTCTGCACAATAGGCATTCTTTCATCCATTTGACTTTCCTCATGTGTACAGTTTGTCTGAATTTTTTGAGTTCCTGTGGAACTCATTTGGAAACTTGGTAACGTTCTCGGGCTTGATACCTGGCAGGATAAGATACGAAATACTGAGGTCCTCACTTCAACTAAACTGGCAGGCATTCAAACTGCTTCAGAGAGCACAACTCTGATGGGCTGGCCATGTTGTTCAAATGCAAAATGTACACTTGCCAAAAAGATTATTTTATGGAGAACTCACATGGGGCAAGTGTTCACATGGGGGTCAGAAGAAGCAATATAAGGACCCTCTCCAGGTCTCTCTTAAGAACTTTGGAATTGATTGCATGATATAGGAGATACTGGCACTGGACCTCTCAGCATGGCATGCTCGCATCAGAGAAGGTGCTGTGCTCTATGAGCAAAGCAGAATTGAGACATCTCAAAGCAAAGGCAGGATGTGCAGATTTAGAGTATCCACCCTAAATGTTCACATGGGCTATTTGTGCCTGACCTGTGGTAGAGCATTCTGAGCTCCTACTGGTCTGATCAGCCACATGGATACGATTCAGTTGGACTGAAACACTGAAACTTGACTCTAGCATAGTGATGTCATTTTGGTCCTCTTTGAGAATGAAGGACAACAACCACCCAACCAACCGATCATGATGTCACCTACAAATAAGGGTATCTGGAGACAAATACTAATTCAGACAATGATTCCTTGCTCTCCAATAATGAATAATAATATTCCAATGTATCACTAAACTCCTTGACTTAATGTATTTAAGGACAACATCTTCATACTATTTCTCACCCATGAAGAGTTATTAATAATTGAGAAAAATAGACTATTGCTAGGCCCTAGTCAATAGAAGTTACACCATATTTGACCACTGACTGATCTGCTTACATACCAGGAAATTTCTATGCACCCAACAACTGACTAGGTCAGCTACATTTAGGGTTAGGAATGCAAGGTTAGCAAGCTATCATCTTAGCAAACTTTATCTAATTTAGGTGTGTAAGCTCAATAAACTTTATTAATCACAGTGTCCTTTTGGTTAATAAGGGGACATCTTAGTTTAAACTACCTGCTAATTGACTGCCCCCTTCCCACCTAAGGTCTTCTTCCTAATGAGTTCCCTTGAATCTGCCTAGTAACCACAATCAAATATAAGGGCAGAGACACATGATATCAGAGCTCCCAATCAAGGTACCAGCCTTCTATATGCTCAAGTTTATATTGTTGTGTGCTCATGAGTCTGAAAGGTGAGAGGGCTACGTACTTTTACATGCCTGTGAGTAATAAACTGTCTTCCTCATGAGACTTAGAGTGCTTATGTTCCTTTTTAGCATCTCCTCACCATCATTTCCTCATGGTATGGCCTGCTTTTACTCACCATTCATTTCTCCATTGCTCTATGGGTCATTTACAACTGAGATTTTTCAAGGAATTATGTGCCATAATTTGTAATTTCAGAGCATCATCCAGATAAGATTTGGTTTAGAAAGATGGATTTTTAGCAACATGAAATAAGTAGTTTAGGGACATTGAAAGTACTGAACAATTTCCCAAATGTAATAAAAAACAATCCCTTTCTCTCCAATTCTAGACTTATTTTGTTATCTGGCTATAGTGCCTCTCCAAGACATACCAAGAGACTAACTCAATGGATAGCCCATCTAACTCCATGTTGCAATCCTGGCAATATGTACTCTTCATCCACTTTGTTTTTCTTATGTGGATGGCTTAGACTATCTTACCCACAAAATCCTGAATCTAGTCAATGCAATACCATATGTAAATTGGAATATCTGTAGGACTACTCTGTCAGTAAAGAATCTCCTCAATTTAGACTTTGTATGGGACATGTTCTGTGACACTGGGAACACCTATGGTTAACAAAGTGACTTCCTTATTACTATCTCATGAGGAAGGCAGTAAAAGTATTGTTACTACCATTTTACAGATGATTAAACAAAGGCATAGAAAAGTAAAATAAATAACCTAAGGTCTCATAGGTAGAAATGTGAACTTGAATCTAAGTTTTCTGACTACAGATTAACTGTCCTCCCCATCTGTCATCTGTGTATTTTTTATGCCAAAATCATCCCTTTAATTTTTCTTTTCCATATGGAGAAATTCTTTGAGGATATCCTCAAAGCCATGATTCACACATAAAACTTATTCAACTTTTGATTTTGACTTAAATTGTGTACTCATCACTATTTTCTTTTAATGGAACAGCTATTTAGCAGAACATATTATTCCTTAAGACTAGAAGGCAATGAGCAGTTGTAGCAAAAATCTGAATCAGGAACCTGTCTAATTTGTGCTTTAATTCATTTTCCATGTCATGTGAAGCAAACTGTATTATTGTGCCTCAGTTTCTCCCTTTAAAAAATGAAGGCAGGGGCATAACTTTGCAAAAATCCTTGGCATTTTTGGATGGAAGGTAAATGCAAAGTGTGACTGTAATTATGAGACATCAATCACTAAGGCAGCCAGGCAGGATACTGTACTGTCTATACACACACCAAAGATTTTTTATATTATTTTCTATTGGAAACCCTATTCACAAAGGTAAAATAACTACCAGTCCTACGACTTCATAAAAGATAACAAGAAGACGATAGAGCAAGGAACACAAGAAAGGTAACATAAATAAAATCAGTTAATAAATCCATCACAGCCCTTCACCAAATACTAAAGTTAAATTTCATTTCAAGTTGCTTTGCATAACAAGTATTTCAAGGAAAAGTTGCCTCTGAAAGCTGCTGAATTTGAAATTATCACCAAATATTTCTGCTTTCAGCAGCTTATGAGGAATGACTTCTTGAACTCCAGTCAGAGAGCAAAGCAACTTTTACCGACTTCAAATGGATTTTAACTAATTATTTGCTTTTGCAAGGTTCCCCATTTCATTTTAATGTGGTTTTAAAGTACCTGGAGATTGCCTGAAGTGATAAAATGCTATAAAAGTTTAAGTTGGTAGCTACAATATTGAGTTGACTGATGAATAAACCAAAGTTTGGTGTGTGGGATTAGCCTGGCTCCCTCCTTCCCATAATCCTTTGTTGAGAATGCCCTTATATAGCAAGTGGTCTGTTGTATCCTACTGAATCTGAAAGGGGGAAAAAAGGGAAGTTTTGTGCAAATAATAAATAACAAATGATGGTAAATTAAGGCATTGTGATTTCATTGAGGCATTTTTGATAATACGGACCCCAAGGGAGCAGTTGAAGTGTTCTTTGCAATCAATGGACCACAAATAGGAGTTGGAAGCCTTAGAATTCCCACAATCAACTCCTTTTTATTGCAAAGAATTCCTGGGGCCAAAGTCTCTGATGCCTCCTACCTGTTGCTTCCTTTGCACTCCTACCTGTGGTCAGAGCCAGTATAGGCAGGATGCTCTAAGACATTGTGCTTTCCCTTCATGGTGCACTCCCCCTCTCCTTTAGTCATGGGTCCAGGAAAAGGAACATTGGGTGTCACCCCTACCTCTCCTATCCAAGGATATTGATGAAGAGAATTGCTTTCCACACTCATCCAGTGCTTCCTATGAGTCATACTCTTAATATCAGCTTGGAGTGTGATTGCTGTGGGTTGTATTCATTTACTTTATTTTATTGTGTATACCAAGAGCTGAGGCCTCTTGAACTTAATAGATATATTTATGCAAAACAGCATGCTAATTAATTCATATTCTGGGCCAAGATCCCTAACAGGTTTTAAAAGCAAGGTTATGGACACAGATCATCCTGAACATTACTGTGTTCCAAAGCTGCCTTTTTGTTTCCTTTCCCTGAAATTCTATCTACTTCATCCTTAGCAACTCTCTATTTAAGAGATTGTAAGATTATCAAACAGTATTGACTCTTCTCACTCATACCTCCTTCACAGCACTCCAATGGATTTCACTGGCACTTCAGTGTATATCAGATTTTGTTATCAAAGCAGCTCTAGTGACCAGACCCATTTACTTAGGCTCAAGCACAGTCTTCATGCTTATTCTTCTGACACGTGATATAGAAACAAGAATTTTTGACTTAGAACAAGCCTTTTCTCTCATTGAGGTGAGGCCTCAAGGGGTGACAGTTCTGCCAGACTGGGAATTTAGTCAAAGTCCTAAGCCAAAGTAGAATGTGGGGAAGATGATGGAGCTGAAGTAGGATGGAGGAAGATGATGGAGCCAAAGTAGGATGTGGGGGATACGATGAGGCAGCTAAATAGCGTAACTCATAGAGTATTACACTTGGAGTCATGAGCACTGGAGATCTAATCCTGCCTCAATCACTATCTAGTTGTGTGATATTGGGTTAGGCACTTAACCTTTCTCAGACTTAGTTTCCTCATCTGTGAAAGGAGGGTAGTAATAGCACATACCTCACAGTGTTGTTTAAAGGGTAAAATGAGATAATATATATAAAATGCTTTCCAAGCTTTTAAGCATTATGTAAATGCTTGTTGTTATGAGGATGATGATGACAATACGGTGACCTTGTGCAAATCACTTTCAGCTTATTCATCTGTAAAAATGAAGGCGTTACAATAAGGTTCCTTCCAGCTTTAAAAGTATATATGGTATAGATAGCAATGATGCAGAGGATAATGAAAGATGAGGACGAATAATGAATGATAAAGGGGCACCATGATGTAGTGGATAGTGACCAGAGGGTTGTCCTCAGAATCAGGAAGGCCTAGGCTCCAGTCCTGACTCTGACATATGCTGGCTGTGTGACCCTGGGCAAGTCACTCAGTTTCTCAGTGCCCATAGTCAATTCTCTTAAATTGTAAGTTACAGCCTTGGAAATAGGGCTTTCCCCAGAGAGGGCTCCCTACACCAATGAAATCACAGCTCTAGAGTAATATCGATGAGAATAGCAATATTAGTAGCAGGGATTGGAGGATAAAACTGGCCTTGGAGGCAAAAAGATCTGGGTTCGAGTCCTGCCTCTGATACACACCAGGCAAGCATGCATCATCCTGGGTGAGTCATCTACCTTCTTAATGTACAAGGCTATTCTTTAACTACAGTGAATGGGTGGGAGGAAATTTCCACTTTGTAAAATCCCCCCTGATGAAATCATAGGTCTAACAAAAAATAAAATAATGATGATGATGATGATGATGAAGCATATAATAATAGCTGGTATATTGTGCCTTCGTGTCTACAAAGCACTTTGCCTAATTCATGTCATTTAATGCTTGCAATAATACTGTAAAGGATCTTACAGGATTATTTTACAAAAAGAAGAAAATTGACCTGTCCATGGTCCCACAATGTTAGAAGGAGGATTTGAACCTCAGGTATTTTCAGAAGCAAGATCCAGAATTTTATCCATTCTCTCTCCTAGATGGAATCCAGAGGTTAGAAGTTAATTTTCCTTATCTCTGACCTTACAATTTAGAGAAGGACCAACATGCACTGAGAGATTAAGTTTCCGTGCTTTAGAGATGGGAAAAGGTTAAGAGTTATCCCCAGGCACTAAGTGTACCCACATGGTTTTCTTTTTTTTTCTTCTTGCCTGACTATTAAGAAGTTCTCTCTATCCACTGGGGCAGCTAGATGGTGCAGTGGACACAGTACTAGGCCTGGAGTCAGGTAGACTTATCTTCCTGAGTTCAAATCCAGCCTCAGATACTTACTAGCTTTGTGACCCTGGGCAAGTCACTTAACCCTGGTTTCCTCAATTTTCTCACCTGCAAAATGAGCCAGAGAAGGAAATGACAAGCTGCTCCAGTATCTAGGCCAAGAAAACCCCAAGTGGGATCATGAAGAGCTGGATGCAAGGGAAACAACAATTCTATCCACTATGCACTATATCATGTTAGCTTCTCTATCCTCCTCCTCCTTCTCCTCATTCATTATCCTTATCAACACCGCTGTCCATATCATATATACATTTAAAGCTAGAAGGAACCACAATCTCTCTAGTCCAATGCCCTCATTTTTACAGATAAGATAGCTGAGGCCTATGCAAGTTAAATGGCTTGTGCAAGGTCATGGAAGTAGACATAGTGGAAAGTGGTAATTAGGTGTAATAGAAAGGTAACTGGAGCCAGAGAACTTGAGTTTGAATCTCAGTTCTACTGTAACTTCCTGAGTTCAACTTTGGCCTCAGACCCTTACACTTTCCACAGGACCAGCCCATCTTCATTCTCTATTATATAGTTCTATCAAATCTTTGTCAAAGCGTTTGAACAAGTTGCGCATTAGTTTTTGTTGTCTTTGAAGCCAATTATCAATTACATGCTGCAGCTGTGTGATCCCAGGCAAGTTACTTAACCCTGTTTGCCTCAGTTTCCTCATCTTAAAATGAGCTGGAGAAGGACATGGGAAACTGCTCCAGTATCTCTGCCAAGAAAATCCCAAATGGGATCACAAAATTGGACAGGACTGAACAACATTTCCTCCCTGGTCCTTGTTTCCTCCTCTATAAAAGGAAGGAGTTAGACTAGTTCCCTTCTAGCTGTAAATCCTACAAACACCATTTTCAAGTTGATAGGGTTCCCTTCCTTGGACCTCAAATAGTACTTTGGGGTTTGGTTTGGGGCAGATAAACAAGTAGAGAACACTGCTTATTGCTAGCTGTTTTTTATTGTTCTCCTGAGCCAGCTCAGGAGCCTGCCCAGAAGTGTAACTGCCCCTTTAATTTTCCTGGTCTTCCAGTTTGCTCCTTGCCCTTCTCAGTTCAAATTGCCACCCCCCAAATTGGTTGTTTAGACTGAATGTTCAGGAGGAACCAAGCAAGACTGCTTCAATACTCAGGGGCAAGAATGGATATTGTATTCCTATTGGCTGGAGCTGAACATGAGGAGCCGAGGCTTAGTGTCATCAGCACAACTATGGAAGGAGAAGAAGGCTGGGTTTGAAAGCAGAAGGTCTGGGTTTGACTCTTACTTACTGCTTACTTCCTGTGGGTCTCATTTAGCTTTTCTGGACCTCGGTCTCCTCATCTCCTCCACGATACGAGAAGACTGGTCTAGATGGCTCTTCTAGCTCTGAATCTATGATACTAAGTGCATCATCCATAAAATAGAATTACAAATTTTGGGTGATGGGAGGGACCTTTAAGTTTCCATCTTTCAAAAACAGAATTTTCTCACTTATCCTTTGACCCGATCCCTCCTGCATCCCAGATGCCATGTTGTTGTTCAGTTGTGACTGACTCTTCATGACCCATTTGGGTTTTTCCTAGCCAAGGTACTGGAGTGACTTGCCATTTCCTTCTCCAGCTCATTTTACAAATGAGGAAACTGAGGCCAACAGGGTTAAGTGACTTGCCTAGGGTCACACAGCTATTAACCACATTTGAACTCATGAAGATGACTCTTCCTGACTCCAGGTTCAGCACTCTATCCACTATACCACCTTGCTGCCCCGGATGGCACACCTCATACCTCATACCTTCTTCTCCTCTGTAGCAATATTGAAATGACTAAAAGTACAAACACTGGCTGTTGCTGAGCTCATTCTCTGATGATGCTGTCGGTCAAATGTGAGAGATGAAGGCAGGAGGGGGGCATTATTATTCTCACCCAATCATTAGATTAATCATCAACTCCAGGAACGCCTTTACCTGGGCGAGAATCAATGGAAATAGCAGAGGTTAGGCAGTCTCCAGATAAGATCACTGTTTTTCAAGCATGTGTACTAGTTATAGCTCATGTATGTTCGTTCCTGTCCTTGTCCCTCTTCCCTTAAGGCTCTCCACCCCACCATCAGGCAGCTATCCGTCATCAAGCTATGTAAGCAATACAATCCACAATTACCACTTTGATTTATCTTCACCCCCATCCTCATCCTTCTGCTGCCCACCAGGAAAATTAAAGAGAGCTCTGCAACTTGGTAAGACAGAGAGGTGGCACAGTGGGTAGAGAACCTGTCTTACAGTCAAGAAGACCTGATTTCAAAATCGTCGGACACTAGCTGTCTGACCCTGGGCAAGTCACTTAACCCTGTTTGCCTCAGTTTCCTCATCAGTAAAATGAGCTGGAGAAGGAAATGGCAAACCCCTCTAGTATCCTTGCCAAGAAAACCCCAAATGGGGTCATGAAGAGTGGGACACCACTGAAAAAGACTGAACAACAAAATGATGATATGGATAGAGAAGGAAACATAAGAAAGAGAAGTCCAAATAGACCAACAATATACAGCTGTTTAGCCTTCTGTTCTCCTGTAATTTCCTTTGAGTCTCCCTCTGATCTACTCTGACCCAGCATGGGTCTCAGCCCTCACCTGTATATACTTTTCATACTCTATTTACAATCTAGGCATTTCATCAGTCAGGCTTGTCTCTTCATCCATTCCCAATTTCATGCCGCACTTATTTCTTCAACCACTTGCCAGCTAATGTGACTCTCACTTTCCCAACACCACCACCCCCTGCCCTATTGCAGCTCTTTTTAATTCAGAACTTCAGAAAACCCTTTCCTTGGATTTAGAAAGCATTTCTATCATGCCAGATTCCATCCCCCCCTCCCCACTCAAGTCATTCCAACTAACAGGTCTAGAAGCTCTAACTAAAAACATCAAATATACACCTATTTGACATAGAATTGTGTTACAGGAAGCTAGGGACTGAAGTATAACTGGATAAGGAGAAAATAAATCTTTTGGAATTAGTTCTAATTTCTATCTCTCCCTATCTATGTGAACTGTATAGCATATATATATGTATGTATTTATACATACATATATACGTATATGTTGAGATATATATATATATCTCAACATATACGTATATATACACACACACACACACAGAGGGAGAGAGAGTTTATTTGCTCAAAATTATAGGAAAGATAGAAATGGACAATTGTGGCAATATTAACTACTTTTAGAAGAGTCATGTGGAACTCAACAACAATTGCTTTTATTCAGTCTTGTCTGACTCTTTGTGACCCCATTTAGGGTTTTCTTGGCAGAGATATCAGTGGTTTGCCTTTTCTTTCAGTCTATTTAGATTAAGTGTCTTGCCCAGGGTCATACAGCTAGTGTCTGAGTAGAGTAGGCTGCCATTTCCTTCTCCAGCTTATTTTACAGATGAGGAAACTGAGGCAAACAGGGTTAAGTGACTTGCCCAGGGTCACACAGTTAATAAGTGGCTGAAGCTAGATTTGAACTTAGAACTTCCTAACTTCAGTTATGCACTATGGTGCCACCTAGCCACCTTGTTACTATTATAATTCTAGGATAATAGATCTAGAAAAGACCTTAGAGGTCTAGTTCAATCCTTTCATTTTACAAATGAGGAAACTGAGGCCTAGAGAGGTGACATGATTTGCTCAAAGTTACCTAAATGGATATTGACAGAACAAGATCATTGACTGAAGTCCTTTGACTCCCACCCAATGTTTTTTCCCTTGTGTAGTGCAATCAACAAATGTTTCCTAAGCATGTACAATGCTCCATTTACTGTGATAAGCACTGGGATTTGTCATCCTAGTTCTGATCCTGTGATTTCATTGATGAGGAAACAATCAGTAGTCATACTGCAACTTAGAACTTTAGATATTTTCTTGTGATATTAAGAAGCGATATGACTTTCCCAGGATCATAGAGCTAGTGTGGTCACAGTCATGACTTGAACCCAGTTCTTTCTCACTCAGAGCCAGCTAGGTGGTACAGTGGTTAGAACTCCAGACCTGGAGTCAGGTGTGAGTTCAATAACTATGTGACTCTGGGCAAGTCACTTAATCCTGTTTGTCTCAGTTTCCTCATCTGTAAAATGACCTGGAGAGGAAAATAGCAAACCACTCCAGAATCTTTGCCAAGAAAACCCAAATGAAGTCATGAAGAGTAGGACACAACTGGAAAATGACTGAACCACAGCAATTTCCTCACTAAGAGGTATGTTCTTTATTCACTATATCATTCTGCCACTTTGTCTCCAGAGACAGAAAAGAGCTTTACACATAGCAGGCGTTCCATAAATGAATATTAATTCATTGATAACAGTCCCTGACCTTGAGGAATTTACATCTTAATGGAGGAAACAGCATGTAAAAACATTAGAAAAGAACAAACTATAAAATAAATTATAAGCAACAAGTGGGGAGTTAATCCTAGCTGAGAGATCAGGATGGAACTTAGTGGAAGTTGAGTAAAAGAAAGGATGGAATACGTTTCAGGCATGGTGATGGGCAAAAGCAGTGAGTTAGAAGATGGATCACCAAATGTGAGGCAAACCAAACAGGCTGGTTTGACTGGAAGATAGTGTGTGTGAACTGCATTATTGTGTATTAAGCTTAGAAAGCCAGGCTGAAGCCAGATAATGAAAGACTTGAAATACTAAATAGAAGACTTTACGGCTAATCTTCAGTGCAGTAGTGAGTCAGTGGAGTTTTCTGAAGAGGGGAGTGATGTCTTCAGACCCCTATCTTAGAAATGTCACTTTGGTATTTATGTTGAGTGTGTGGAGACTGGAGGCAAGGAGGACAAGCAAGAGGGTACTATAATAGTCAAGGTAAAAGATGGTAAGTGTTTCAGCTTAGAGTAGTAACTGAGTGATTAAAAGGAGGCAGATGGGAGACATTTCAGAGAGGGACAATTGACAAAACTTGGCAACTGATTGGATCTAGGGAGAACAATGGGGAAGGGGAAAGAGTTGAGGTTAACCCTAAGGTTGCAATTCAACGGGCCTAGATTCCCTGATTTATTTATACTGTCAGCTTTTATACCGAGATCTTGTGTCCATTTGGACTTTATTCTTGTGTATGGTGTCAGGCATTGATCTATGCTCAGTTTCCACTGTATTATTACTCAATTTTCCCAGTAGTTTTTGTCAGACAGTGAGTTCTTATCCCGGAAACTGAAGTCCTTGGGTTTATCAAACAGTAGACTGCTATAATAATTGATTACTGTGTCTTGTGTACCTAACATATTCCAGTGATCTACCCCTCTATTTCTTAGTCGGTTATCAAGTGGTTTTGATGATTGCTGCTTTACAATACAATTTGAGATCTGGTATGGTGAGCCCACTTTCCCTAGCATTTCTTTTCATCAATTTTCTTGATATTCTGAACCTTTAGTTCTTCCAGATGAATTTGATATTACTTTTTCTAGCTCTAGAAAATAATTTTCTGGTAGTTTGATTGGTATGTCACTGAATAAGTAAATTAATTTAGGTAGAATTGTCATTTTTATTATATTACCTCAGCCTATCCATGAAAACTGATGTTTTTTCAATTACTTAGATCTGACTTTATTTGTGCAAAAAATGTAATTCTGGGGGACTAGAAGGATGGTGATATCCTCAACAACAGAAGTAGAGGAGTTCTAAAGGGGATGGGTTTTGGGGAGACTATAGAATTTGTTATACATGTTGAATTTATATACCGATGAGACTTCCAGTTTGAAATATCCAATTGACAGCTGGTGATGTGGAACTGGAGTTCAAGGGAGAAGGGCTGGAATATAGATCCAGAAGTCATCTTCATAGGGATGATAATTGAACCCATGGAAATTGATGTCACTGAAAAACAGGCCATACAGAGAAAAGATAAGAGGGCCCAGGACAGACTCTTGAATCCCATGCACAGTTAAGAAATGGGACATAGATGATGATACAGCTAAGAAATCTGAGTGGACAAATAGATAGGAGGAGTACCAAGAGAAGGCAATGTTTTGAAAGCCCAGAGAGGAAGAACATCCATAAGGAGAGTGTAGTCAACAGTATCAAAGCCTACAGAGGTAAGGAAGAATAAGGAATGAGAAAAGGCTAGTGGGTTTGGCAGTGAAGAGATCGGTGGTAACTTTGAAGAGAAGTATTTCAGCTGAGAAATGAAGTTGGAGGTGGGAGTTAGAATTAAGTAAAAACAGAGAAGAAACATATTTAGCTTTTTCAAAGACGTTGGCTATGAAAAGAAGGAGAGATATAGGGTGACATCTTGAGGGGATGGTAAGGTCAAGTAAAGATATCGAAGAAAAGAGACAGGGAGACCCAAACATTTTAGTAAGCACTGGAGAACACTATAATAGAAAGAGAGAGAAGATCATTGAGAGAGAAGATGAAAGGGGTATCAGAGTTATGGGACAGAGGTGGTACAGTGGATAGTGTGCTGGGCCTGAAATCAGGAAGATTCACCTTTGTGAACTCAAATCTGGACTCAGATACTTAACAGCTGTGTGACCATGGACAAGTCACTTAACTTGCTTTGCCTCAGTTTTCTCATCTGTAAAATGATCTGGCTAAGGAAACGACAAACCACTCCAGGATCTTTGCCAAGACAACCCCAAATGGAGTCTCAAAGAGTCAGATGCTGCTAAACAACAAAGTCAGGGGTACGAGTGAGAAGGTTAGCTTTGATAAGGAGAAGAGTCACCTCTTTGGAAAGAATGGAATAAAAGAGATTAGGTCAAGGGGTTTCAAGATGGGAAAAAAGGGAGAAGAGGAGAGAATAAGGGAAAACAGGCCAAGTTCTCTCCTGAGGTGGGTGGAGGTTGAATAATATAGGTCTGAGATGAGAAGAGGTTTGGAATAATTGGCATGGCAATATGATGGAGAACTACTTGAGGAAGAAGAAAAGGGCTGCCTTATATTAGTGAGGGTCTAATGAGACTAAATAACATGTATCTAATGGACTCAGAATGCTTGACTTTCTTCAGATTTTTCTAAGAGATTGTCTATGAAAGGAAGGAGAGGTATAGGGTGACATCTTGAAGGGATGGCAAGGTCAAATCAAGATTTTAAATGTAAGATGGAGCAGAAGATGTGGGCAATCCAAATTTGGGATTTGGCAAGGCATGAGTGAGATAGACGGGGGGCTGGGCATGAGGGATTCAAGATTAGAGGATGACAGCAAACTGAACTGGTTACTTACCATGGCCAGAGTAGGAAAGGAAGAAACTGAAAGGAAGGAAATGAGCATTTATTAAACACCTACTATTTACCAGGTATATTAAGTGCTTTACAAACATTTTTCTCATAATTTTTGCCACAACTTTGGGAGTTAGGACCTATTTTTATCACCATTTTATTAAGGAAAATAAGGCAAACATATGTCAAGTGACTTGTCCATGGTCACACAGCTAGTAAAAGTCTGAGTCTGCATTTGAGCTCGGGTCTTCCTGACTCCAGGCTCTATCTACTGCACCACCAGCAGCTAGAGCAAGGGTGATGGCTTGGGAAAATATGGAGGAAATGAAAGACTGTAGATCATAATGAAAATTAAAAGCATATGGAGGCTGGGAATGAGGCACAAGAAGAGAGGAATGATGAGAAGTTATGATCTGATAAAGGGATAGTATAATATTCTTGATCATGGAAGTCAACTACTTATGGACCCTGCCCAATGGGGCAGGGTTGGATTTTAGAGCCAGAAGGAAATTTAGATGTCTTTTTTGACTATTCCTTAAGATTAGACAAGTAGTAGATGTTCCTTTAACTTCTGTTCCAGGCCTCTTTTGATTATACTTTTCTGCTTTGCTCGATTATTGTAGGATTTGCAGAGTCAGCACTCGAGAGGCTTCCTTCTCTTCCCTTTTAGATACATTTTTTTTTCCTGCAAGAAAGGCCTTGTAACATTGGTTAACAATGGTACCTTATCCAGGTAGTCTATGGTCCAAATTACAAAGTACATATTTTTTTATCTGAGATCCAATTGAAAGTCCTGAATTTTCTACTCATTTTCCATAAAAATATAACTCTTTATTCAAACTATACTTAATATAATCTGACAACAGCACTAAAGATGATACAGAAGCAAATGTTTTTAATGTAGTCTAAGGTACAATTTGATTTAATTCATTCACAATTATTAGGATTCCTGTTCTTTTTCCTCTCTGGCTTTCAGCTGCCTGCTTCAGTGTAGAGATTTTTTCTGGCTGCATAACTGATTTCATGCGATCCTAGAGCCATTCTTTCCTTGCTTATCTCCACAGCTGGAGTTTTGCTTTGTCCAGAGAGAATCTCTTGTTCCCTATTTCCTATTCCCTCCCTATTTACCAAAAGCTTTCGTTTCCTCTTCTTACCTACCTTCAGTTAGCTAGTGCTTCCTTCTTCATACGGGTGGGGAGAGGATGGAAATAGGCATTCATTAAATGTCTGCTATGTGCTAGGAACTGTACTGAGGACTTTTCAAATATTACCTCGCTTGACCATTACAATAACTCTGAGAGGTAAGCGCTGTTTTTGTCTTCCTCGTTTTATGCTTGAAGAAGCTGAGACAAAGTGACTTACCCGGAGTCGTATAGCTGGTAAATATCCGAGGCCAGATTTGAGCAGCACAGGTCGTCTTGACTCCAGGCCCAGTGCTCCATCCACTACACCACCTAGCCAGCTAGCTGCAGAGAGAGAGAGACAGGGAGAGAGAGAGAGAGAGAGAGGGAGAGGGAGAGGGAGAGAGGGAGAGGGAGAGGGAGAGGGAGAGGGAGAGGGAGAGGAAGATGGAGAGAGACAGAGAAACAGAGACAGGCAGGTATATAGAGATAGAAACAAAGACAGAAAAAATTAGAGATAAAGAGATAATACTTGCTACCTAAAAATGCTACATTAGTCTTTCTACATCAGAAGGTTTCTCTGCCAGCTTGCTTTTATAACTTTCTTCTTTTTGTTTATTTATTTTTTTTTCTGTTTCAGAAAACAGACTCTCATTTGACTTAAATCTATGTATAATAGCTCTCCTTAGCATCTTCCTAGCAATGGTAGCATTCTATTTACAACTTTTACAAACAAATCATTAGACATCTTGAACTGCATGTCCCAGAGATATTCAACATGTTCAACACTGAACTCATTATTCTCCAACTCCAAAACCTTCCCCTCTTCCTAACTTCCCTGCTGCTGTCAAGGGTACCACCATCCTCCTAGGTATCCAGGCTTACAACCCGGGTGTCCTCCCCAATTCTCACCTCTTTCAACCCCCATATTCAACCTGTTGTCCTGTAGTTTCTACCTTTGTAATAGGATCTCACACCCCTTGTCTCCTCTGACATTGCTACTGCTTTGGCACAGGCCCATATCCCCTCATGCCCGAACTATTACAATAGCCAGTTCCGTGGTCTCTCTACCACAAGTATCTCCCTATTTCAATCCATCTGCTACTCAGGATGCCAGACTGATCTTTCTAAAGTGTAGGTCTGACTATAGCACTGCTCCATCCAATATATGTATATATATACATATATGTATGTATATATACATATGTATATATATGTATATATATACATATGTATATATATACATATATATGACACTGACTTCTTTGCTGTCCCTTGCATGTGACACTCCATCTCTTAACTCTGCAACAGCATTTTCCCTGGCTGTCCCCTATACCTGAAGCTCTCTCTCTCCCCATTTTCATCTTCTGCCTTCCCTGGTTTCCTTCATCTTAGAGCCCTCCCTTTGACACTGCTCTGACCTATTATATCTCATTTGTATGTACTTGCTTGCATGCTACTCCGCAGCTAAATTGTGAGCTACTTGTCAGTAGGGACTGTTTTTTGCTTTTTATTTTTCTTTATGTCTTCAGTGTTTAGCCTGGGACATAGTAGGCATTTATTAATGCAAGATGACCAACACAAACCCTCCCAGACACTTTCCAAACCACTCCCCACATGACATTTTGTAACAATGGCTTAAGCAATGATATTAAAACCCATTTGATTTTGAATTAATTTGTCTTTTCATTTCAGGAAGAAAAACATCCTCACATCTAGATTGTATGAAATGCAAGGAAGGCTTTTGCTCTGTTTCTTGCCCCCTCCCCCAGAAGATTGGCAATGAAGAAAATTTCCAGTTCTCTTCATTCAACCATATAGGCTTGTAACTAAAGAGAATTTAGGACATTTGGGAAATATGAATCTCATACTTAAGAATAGGAAAGATTTGAACAGAGACTAAAGAAATAGGACAGTTATTTCCTCTCACTGGATTTCAGTTACCTCATCTATAAAATGCAGGAAGTTGTTCTGGATGATGCCCAAGATTTTTTCCATCTCTAATGATCTATGAGTTTTTCTGACTAAGAATATGATGTAACCAATGATTGTATCAATCAATCAATCAATTAGCACCTATTGAAAAAAGACACTACAAGTGAAGAGCATTGTCCTCTCACATCCAAGACAATTAAGGAAAAGGGGGAGAACCTCATAGCAAAAGTGTATATATATATACATATATATATATGTATATATATACATATATATATGTATATATATACATATATATATGTATATATATACATATATATATATATAAAAGCATACACACACACACACACACACACACACACACACACACACACACACACACATTTAGAGAACCAGAAAGCATCTGGGAACAAAATGCAAGATGTTGCAGAAGAAGGTATGTGGTTTACCTTGGAATTGATTGGATGCTCAAATGGAAGAAAATATCCAGAAATACAAGATTGCAATGAGTCAGAATAGATAGTGACAAGAAGGAAGAAACTATGAAAGAAAGAGGAAGAAATAAAATCAAGACAGTAGGACACTCTACCCACTGCAGAATCATAAAATCAAATGTAGGCATAATGAAATTCCAGAATGTCCGAGCTGGAAGGGGTAATAGGAAGCATCTAGCAATAAAATCATAGCTTTAGATGTAGGAGGCCCCTTGGAAGCCTCATTTTATGGATGTAGAATCTGAGGCCCAGAGACAGTAGGTGACTTGTCTAAGGTCACACAGCCAGTATGCAGTCAGGAATGAAAGGGACACATTTCCTTCTTGGTATAGCCTAGTGGTTCACTGCTTATCTGTAGTACATGGTCTAACTTGTCAGGTGTTCCACTCTCCATAGGCAATCTTCTTCCCCAAACTCTACACAAGTATATCCTTTTTCCCAGGGCTTAACTCATAGTCAGACTATGCCCTGTACCCAGACAGTCTTTCCTACCCTCCCTGTCCAACCCACCCCAGATGGTCTTCTGTGCTTTTGCTGTTTTGCCACCAAGTCAGCCACACCACTGCAAAGAGACAGAGGTTGGGGGTAAGCCCAGCGACACCAGGGCCAAGCAGAACACTGGCACGAGAGCCAAAGCAGGAGCCTAGGAAAAGACACCCTGGGAGAAACACCTAGCCAAGCCTGGGCTAACAGGGGTCTCTTGGCAGCTTCCAATAGCTGGCGGAATCCTCCAGCTTGATCTCCCCATTGCCAACACTGGATAGAGCAATCACTGAATGGGCATTACCTCATTCTAAGTGAGTACCTGAAAAGGCCTTAGCCTAAAAGGGCCTGGGTCTCCCACTGTATCCTGAGTCATCTCCAGTCATCCTGATGAACTGGATGGTCACTGATGATCCTGGATCCAGATGGTTCTGGAGGAGAAAGTGAGGTTGGTGACCTTGCGCAGCCCTCCCTCACTCAAATTAAAGTCAACTGCAAGTCATGTCATCATCTCCCTCATGTCATGGTCCTCTTCAAAAACAAAGGACAGATATGACAACAACAATTTTGCCACCAGTAAAAGAATT
The DNA here is from genome assembly GCA_028658325.1 of Potorous gilbertii. Classification (NCBI taxonomy): domain Eukaryota; kingdom Metazoa; phylum Chordata; class Mammalia; order Diprotodontia; family Potoroidae; genus Potorous; species Potorous gilbertii. Next base: position 86,367,777 of record CM053772.1, on the reverse strand, counting down.
TCCAGTTTTACTTCTGGAGCTGACAACTCATTTCAGGTGCTGACTTAAAGTCCAGGATGGGCATGGCCTGGGGCATAGAAGGAGGGGATGGGGGCTGAGAGCACAAATAGAGCAACATGAAGACTCAAGACTGAATTAAAAAGCATCACGACATGCAAAGCAGGCACAACAACACTTGCCATTCCATTACTGCAATCTGAAATTGGCTGCTCCAGCTGCTTTGGGAAATGCTTTATCCAAGTGAAGGCAATCACTGTGGCCGCAGTCTTTCCTACCAAACCCCTCTGCCCCAGGGGGCGCTGAGCTCTAGCTCTGTTTTTCATTCTTACCCTTTTCTTATAGAGTCCAACTTTCATTACTGCTTATTAGGGGCACTTCTCTTGGAACTCACACCTGTTGCTGAAGCTATTGCCACCTCTCTGTACTCACTGCAGGAGATGATCAAGTGACACAGGACTTGGGATGCTGCTTGGCTCCCAATCTTTGAATTAAAGCCTGAACTTTTAAATGTCATAGGAGTTAGAGCTACAACACCAGAGATGGAATAGCAGTAATGGAGGAAAGTGAAAACCACTAAACAGAGAGAAAAAGGTGTTACATTTCCCTGGGACTGAAATATTTCCTGATTGCATACATTAACATTCAAGAATTCCTTAAAATATTCAGAGTGTCATAAAGGTCCTGGTTTTTGGACGTGAACTTCTTTTTCCTAAAGTGAAAATGTCAGTGCAGGTCTCTCTGGCTACCTTCAGAGATCACAACTTCCCTGCCCTAAGGTAACCAAGATATCTCAATTAGGTGAAAGGGCTTACCTATCTTCCTAACTTCTAATCTCTCATTTGTTATCCCTGGTCCTGTTATAATGTGACAGGCTTCAAGTCACTGGATTAGACGTTTATTACCTTGCTTTTAAAGTCTCCAGAGAAGGGTGAATAAAAACCAGTTTCCTGACCAATTGGGAATAGGAAGAGCAGGAAAGAGGACTGGATTGGGAATCAGAGGACCTGGGTTTGAATCCTGGCTCTGTCACTTGTGATTTGTGTGACCTAGAGCAAATGACTTTACCTCTCTTGGCCTCTGTTTCCTGATCTATAAAGTGAGGAAGTATGATTGAGTAAGCTCTAAGATCCTTTCCATCCTGTAATCAAAGACTAGGAGAAGATAAAGAAAGAGAGTAGAAGAAGAATGAGAAAGGAGGGAAATTATGTGCAAAGAAAAGAGAGAAGAGAGAAAAGAAAAAGGACACACATTCTGAAGATCTAGGGTTTATGAGGCAGCTGGGTGGTACAGGAGATAGAGAACTGGACCTGAAGTCAGGAAGATCTGCGTTCAGATGTGACCCCAGATGCTTGCTAGTTCTGTGGCTGTGGCCAAGTCACAGCCTCTGTCTGACTCAGTTTCCTTAACTGTAAAATGGGGGAAATGATAGCACCTACCTCTCAGGCTTGTTGTGAGAACCAAATGAAAAAAATGTATAAAGTGCTAAATGACATTCCTTCCCTCCCTCCTCAGCTACCTCGTATTAAGTGGTGTTCATAACTCAAGTTGCCTCAAAAGAAAAAGTCACTTAAAGAGAGATCACTGTGACTCTTTTTAAAAAGTTCAGAAAACTCTGAAAACCATGATGACAGAGAATCAAAGAAGAAGGGCAAGAAGGTCAACGTCATAACTCCATTGAAATGGATGGACCTATGAGATCTTTTTGAAGATATATTATCTGTGAGGAATGGTTAATGTTGAGGTCAGCCGAAGTGCTTGGTCTTTCCATTGACTTTATCCCAAAGAATACTCTCTCTAGAAACATCGTTTCCTTTTCAACATTTGAATCTTGGATATTTTGTCTTTTTCTAAGGAAGGAACATAGCCTTTAATCTTATGCAACCTCATCAGACACAATTTCAAAGGCTGCCTCTACATCCCTTTGACACCCAGAGCATCTGTGCTCCATTTCCAAGAGTCCATTTTCTAGAAACCCATCCATGTGGGACTGGCACTCTCTGAATTTTTATTCTATATGACCTGATGATCAAGTTTCTAATTAAACTTTGTTGCTGGTCAGCTCTGCTGAAAGTTGCCCTCAGGAGGCAAGATCTGAAGTAAGTGTTGATGGTTACAGAAGCATTTACACATGAGTGAAGACTTGCCTAACAATTGGTTAAAAAAGGAGGGGGAGGGGAAAGAAGCATGTGCCTCAGGCTGTCATCCTCAGCCCTGCCAGTTGGACAAAGGAGCATATTAGTCTCTGTTTTCTGTAAAGAAGATAAGTTGTAGCTGATAAGCAAGAGGTCACAATACATCTCTATTTGCATACAAATTAACTGCTCTTTTTAATCTTCTTTCTAATGGGAAAAAAAGGTTGATGTCATGTTCTAGGATACTGAAAACTTTACCAATTAGGTACTGTATGAGTAACTCCCAACTCAAGTATCTCCATACCATGATTTAACTTGATTCCTCATCTGATGTGCCTTTTCATGATGTCATACCTCACTGAATTCCATAATTGCTTTGATATCCCTTAATCCTGAATTCTGAGGCTGCTCTTCCTTGGAATTTGTCTGAACTCACCATCTCACACCTATCAGATTGCTTAATATGACAGAAAAGGAAAATGACAAACCTTTGGAAAGGATGTTGGAAAATTGAGATATGAAGTGGTATACTAATTCAATCTTTCTGTAGAGCTATGTGGAACTATGACCAAAGGGCTATAAAACTATGCATTGCCTTCAAGTAAGCAATACTACTACTAGGGTTGTATCCCCAGGAGATAAAAAACAGAAAGGAAAAGGACCAATACGTACAAAAAATATTTATAATAGCTCTTCTAGTGATGGCAAAGAACTGGAAATTGAGAGGATGTCCATCAATTGGAGAAAGGCTGAACAAGTTGTTATATGTGATTGTGGTGGAATTTTACTGTGTGATAAGAAACAATGAGCCAGGTGCTCTTGGAAAAACCTGGAAAGACTTACATGAACTGATACAAAGTGAAATGAGCAGAACCATGAGAATATTGTACATAATAACAGTAATATAATCTGATGATCAACAGTGAATGACAGCTATTCTCAGGGATGCAACGATCCAAGACAATTCTGAAGGATTTATGATGAAAAAGGCTATCCACCTCCAGAGAAATAACTGATGGTATTTGAATGAAGATCAAAGCATTCTTTTTTTCGTTATTTATTTTTCTTGGATTTTTGGTCTGTGTTTTCTTTCACAACATGACTAATATGGAAATATGTTTTGCACAACTGCAAATATATCAAAATTGCTTACCTTGTCAATGAGATGGGGAGGGGAAGGAGGGTGAGAACTTGGAACTCAATTTTTTTAAGCTAATGTTAAAAATTGTTTTTTACATGTCATTGGGGAAAATAAAATAGTAAATTTTTTAAAAAAATGTTTGTTGAGCTCTACCATTATGACTTAGACACAACTGGGATATCTCCGGTATCATATTTGTAGTTTCTCCTTTCCCCAATGTATCCTATTCTTTGCTGTTTCTCCTTAGCACTTAATGTTAACTGAACCTGTCTTGTTCATCTAGACCACCATAGAATGTAATGGAATCAATTACATAGAATGTAGTAGATGACTATTGATCTGGGAGGTAGGAAGTCAGTCAAGAGTCAACAATCAACAAGCATTTATTAAGTGCTTAATGTGTGCCAGTCATTGTGCTAAGCACTGTGTTTACAAAGAAAAGCAAAAACAATCCTGCCTTCAAGAGAGTCCTATTTTCATGGAACTCAGGAAGACTAGAATTCAATTTTCACTTCTGATATATATTAGTAGTGGGACTTAAGACACTTCACTTACCTTTTCAGTGTTCTAGGTAAATAATCTGATCAGTAGAGGGAGTCTTCTCATTCGGGAATTGCCTATGCCAGTAAAATTTGTAGGTCCAGTCTCCATTCCTTTATTTTGTGCAGATTCTATAAGATGTATAATTTTTGGTCTCATGAGCCAATCTTAAAAAAAAAAAACAAAGTAAAAACAAAAACAGACCATATACTCCAAAGGATTAAATAAAGAAGAAAAGGAATAATGTAGACAAAATATTTGTAGTAACTTTTTATAATAGTGAAGATTTGAATAGTAAAGAGACCCTCATGAATTGGGAAATGACTAGATAAATTGTATATGAATGCAATGGAATATTACTTGGGCTGTAAGAAATAATGAATAATGAAGTGGACAGTTTCAGATAAACCTGGAAGGACTTATATGAACTGATACAGGATACAGGATGAAGAGAAGACAACCAGAGAGAATAATTTATGCAATTGAAAGATTTGAGAACTTTGATCAATGCAATGCCCAACCACAATTTCAAAGAAATGATGATGCTAACCACCTCTTGACATAGAGATGTTGGACTTAAGATGCAGAATAACACGTACATTTTTGGACACAATGTAGGAATTTGTTTTGCTTCATATTATGTTATATTTTGTTTTCAATGGAGAGGGTGGTGGGAAGAAGAGGGTGGATAGGGACAGGATAGCAGGAAAAAAAAGAGTACTGTCAGTATCTTTTATAAAAAAATAATGCAGAGAACAGAAGGCTAGAAAGAATCACAGATAAGCAAGACAGCTTTGAGAGTTCATATAATACAGTTCGTTTTGCCATTCCCCAATTGATGGAAATTCCAATCATCAGTTCTTTGTTATAAAAAAAGGTGCTAAAATATTATTTTTACTTGTGGCTCCTCTTTATTTTATCTTTTGGGGATATAGGTCTGGTAGTGGTATTTCTGGGTCAAATGGTATATGTGGTTTAGTGACTTTCTGGCACAGTTTCAATGTGCTTTCCAGAATGACTAGACCAGTTCTCATCTTCTCCAATAGTGAAGTAGTGTTAGTATTTTCAAAAGTCCCTCCAACAATTATCATTTCCCCTTTTTGTCATCTTTGTTCATCTGATGGGTATAAAGTAGAGTTGCTTTAATTTGATTTCTCTAACTTTTAGTGTTTAGGATGGTTTTTTTCCCCATTTAGTTGTTAATAACTTAGATTTCTTGCTTTCAAAAATTCCGGCTCATGTTTTTTGACTTATTTATCTTTTGGGGAGTGATTCATTCTTATAAATTTATATAAGTTCCTTATATAGTTTGGATATATATTTTATTATATTATATTATTATATATGATATATCATATGACAATATGTTTCATTGTTTTTAAGTAATTAATTAATTTTTAATTTTCAACATTTGTTTCCATAAGATTTTAAGTTCCAAATTTTCTCCCCATTTCTCCCCTCCTGCCACCCCAACACACCATGCATTCTGATTACCCCATCCCCCAATCTGCCCTCCCTTTTATCACACCCCTCCCTCCCTTATCCCCATCTCTATTTTCTTGTAGGGCATTGATTGACCATTTTCCCCCTTTGATCTCTTAATGTAGAAGCTGCTTTATCTTGTTTTATCCTGATTACATTTCCACAATGCTCAAACTATTTCTTTCTGAGGGCTTGTAATATTGTCTCCTTGACCTGGGAACTCTGAAATTTGCCTACAATATTCCTAGGAGTTTTTCTTTTTGGATCTTTTTCAGGAAGTGATTGGTGGATTCTTTCAATATTTATTTCACCCTCTGGTTCTAGAATATCATGGCAATTTTTCCTGATAATTCATGAAAGATGTTGTTTAAGCTCATTTTTTGATCATGGCTTTCAGGTAGTCCCACAATTTTTAAATTATCTCTCTTGGACCTGTTTTCCAGATCAACTGTTTTTCCAAAGAGATATTTCACATTATCTTCTATTTTTTCATTCTTTTGGTTTTGTTTTGTAATTTTTTGGTTTCTCATAGGGTTATTAACTCCCATCTGCTTCATTCTAGTTTTTAAAGAAGTATTTTGTTCAGTGAGCTTTTGAACCTCCTTTTCCATTTGGCCTATTCTGCTTTTTAAAGCATTCTTCTCCTCACTGGCCTTTTGGACTTTTTTTGTCATTTGGGTTAATCTATTTTTAAAGGTGTTATTTTCTTTAGTATTTTTTTAGGTCTCCTTTAGTAAGATGCTGACTTGCTTTTCATGAATTTCTTGCATTGCTCTCATTTCTCTTCAAAAATTTTTCCTCCACCTCTCTTACTTGATTTTCAAAAATCTTTTTGAGCTCTTCCATGACCTGAGACCATTGCATATTTCTTTTTTGGAGGATTTGAATGTGGAAACCTTGACTTTTATGTCTTTTTCTGTTGGTATGCTTTCTTCTTCCTCATCTGAAAGAATGTAAGAAAATACCTGTTCAACAAGAAAGTAACCTTCTGTAGTCTTATTTTTCTCCATCTTTTGGCATTTTCCCAGCCAGTTCTTAACTTTTGAGTCCTTTGTCAAGTTGAGGGTAAACTCTAGGGACCTGTAAGTTCTCAGTTCCTCTGAGGTGGCAGTCAAGGGAGAAGAGTTTACTCCTCTCCTGGCCTGCTCTCTTTTTTTTTGTGAGCAACCACAAGCATTCTTATATGCCCAGGATCTGCGAGTAGGATTCCCTCTTCACAGTCACCACCAGCTCCACCACACCAGTGCTTCTCCTCACCCCAGGACAGCCACTCAGGACTGAGACCCAGATCAGCTGCTTGATTTCACCAGCGTCTTTAGGCCAAAGGCTCCAAAAGTGGTTGTTGCTGCCTTGGGGCTCAGGGTGGGGCCCTATCTAATTCCCCTCTCACCCAGGTGAAAGAGCTTCCTCATGGACCTTTGAAAGTGTCTTTGGCATTTGTGGGGTGAGAAATGTGGGAACCACAACTGCTACCTATGATTCCATGCCCTGAAACCTGCTCTAGTCCTGTCCCTACAGCCAAGGCTAGGTTGTACTCTGCTCTGAGCCTGGTATAGATGTTTCTTATAGGCCTTCCAAGCTGTCTTGGGCTGGAAATCTCTTTCACTCTACTGTTTTGTGGCTTCTGCTACTCTAGAATTTGTTTAGAGTCATTTTTTACAGATATTTTATGGGTTATGGGGGTAGACCTAGAGCAGGTCCATCCTTCTACTCTGTCATCTTGACTCTGCCCCCTACAATATATATTTTATTAGAGAAATTTGTTGCAAATCCTCCCCCCTCCCATTTAACTGTTTTCCTTTTAAAATTTGAACTGCATTGATTTTATTTGAGTAAATTCTCTTCCTTTTTGCTTAGGGTAGGAAATCACATCCAACCAATCCATTCCTTATAAAGAATATGGTATAAGATCTTTGAAGACAGCAATACTTTCATTTCTATTTTATTTTTATCCTCAGTGCCTAGTACAGTGGCTTGAGTATATGATATTTAATAAATATTTGAATTGAAAGAATGCAAAAAGAATCATTTTTTAGGGTCATAGTATTTAGAAATGGAAGGGATTTTAGAGATCCTCTCTTCAAAGGTTTTGAACTTGGATCTGTAAAGTAAAAAAAATGGTTTTTGATAGCTGTATAGAATGTCTAAAAAGACTCATGTTAGCTTAAAGCTGCTCAATACAATTGGCTTCTTTTGTAATTCTATGTATTTTCTTTTATGCATTTAAACCATTATTATTGGCTTCACCAGACTGCCAAGAGGTCACCAAAAAAAGGTTAATGATCCTTGATCTAGTCCAGCCTTCCTATTTGAAAGTTGAAGACACAAAGAGGTGAATAAAGGATTTGCTCGGGGCAAAACCCTAGATATCAACTTCTTGTTGTGATGCCGTTCCTTAAAGGAAAATATTCATTGCTGTCTTTTGCTTTCAAGTTGAAAGGACAGAAAGAGAGGTAATCATGGAACACCCAGTGACAGTCTTTTCATGTTTATTGATCCTTTCCTTTGTTCAGCCTGTCGTCCTTTTTGCAATTCACCAACCAGACCACTATCGCCGAGGGGCGCACTGCCAACAGCTTTTATGTAGCATGTAACTATGAAAGTGTCTTCGGATGTGATCAGATAAAAGCCCTATTTCCTAGACAGGATTCTTTAAAAATGAATTTTAATGTTTCAAATACTGTTTTACATTTTTTAAAATCCATAGGTTTTGGAAAAATGGAAAGAACATTTTGGTTTGGAGGAGGGGAAGCCCAACCCTAACCAATGAGGAGCAGAGCCAAGTCATTTATATGTTTATCATTTATTTCCATTCCCCACCTGGGTTCACCACCAGCCTCTGGAGATGTGGGTTCTCATTTCCCAGAAATTCTAAAGACAGCAAACAGGACTCATGTTAAATAATCTTCACACGACACCTGCTCAAACTACCTGCAAGACACTATTCATTTGTTCCTGTGCACAAACATCAATCCAGGGAACATGAAATCTTAAATATCAATAAATATTCCAGCACCAGCACATGCAGAGCATCTAATTCCAGCATCAAAAAGCAGATAGGCATGAATATATATTTGGATTTATGGCCAAAAAGGAATCTCCTTTGGATCCATCTCAAGAAAAGAGCTGAAGGGGTGGGTGATAAGACTTTTTCAAGCATTCTGATACCTATTCCAGATAAGCTGGTCCTGTAACCTAAGACCAATATTTTTTAATTACCAAAAATTTCACAAGTGTTTTTCAGGTATTTTACGTCATGCATTAAAACAAGGTGGCAGGAGTAGGCAGTTGGGAGTGGGAGGTGTTACCTATTTTCTCATAAAAATGCTCTGAAAAATAAACCGAGTCAGAAAAGAGTGATTTACTACTATTCAACATGTCTAGAAGGGAAAAACCTCAGAAGATGAGAAAATTGATGTTGGTTGATGCCAATATCTGTAACAGATTTGGTACTGCAGCCAAACTCAATTTGCTGTCTTATTTCTCTCATCCTCTCAACGATCATAGAAGTTTCTTTCCCTTAATCACGTTCCCTCCCACATCTATTCACAAATGGATGGGAACTCGATAAATATTTGCGGAATTGAATCAAGACTGCTTCCACCTTTGGAGCTCAGAATCAAGAGAATTTATCAGCAGTGTGGCCAACTGTGCATCCCAGCTGCTGGGACAAGAACTCAGAATTCTGTCCACTTCCACACCACGGAAAAAGTGAGGTTGTCTTAAGAATGAGATACTTCAGAGGAAGCACTTCAGAGGGATTCTGTCTATGATACTGTTCTTCTCATGCTGATGTTTCAGAATCCAAGTTTCCTAAATAAGGTTCCTTAGTTCACAGAATGGCTCTGTCCTCAAGATTGATTGATGAGAGAAAAATTGCTTTAATAGGATCACAGAACTAGAACTGAAAGGAACTTTAGAGATAAAATTTTTCACTCACCCTGTTTACAGATGAGGAAACTGAGTTCCCATAGCTTAATGCCCCATAGCTAATGAATAGCATGACAAGGATTCCAAGCCATACTTTCTTATTTCAAATTCAACCGTATTCCTGGGAGTCCCATAAAGAACCTTTAGACATACTCACAATATTAATAGCGATGATAAATACAATAATAGTAATATCGATAGTCTCACAATAACTACATGTAGTCTGAGATGGCTCAGGAGAAGATAGTGAGGTTGGCGACCTTGCACAGCCCTCTCTCACTCAGATCAGAGTCAACTGCAAGTCATGTCATCATCTTGATGTCGTGGTCCTTTTTAAGAACAAAGGACCAACAGAGCCTCACCTCTCCCAGCTTCGCCCCTCTCCACCTCGTCCCTCCCCTCCCCACCTTGCCTCATCTCACCTCACCTCACCCTACACTCCACGGCCAAAAGCTGCCTTTTTTTCCTTTGGGTTTACTGGCTACAGTTCTTGCTCAAAGATCAAGCCTTAAGCCCAATTTGTTCTGGAGTTCATAATCTGGACAACAAGTTTTCACCCACTTAGCAGAGTGAATGTCATAACTAAATAGAAATGATTTCTCTTTTACCTAGAAACCCTGAGAGCCTTCCCCTCCCAGTATGATTTCTTTTTTTTATTAAAGGGGCTATCCCTCCAGTAACTTAAAGAAGTCTATTCATCAAATGGCTGTATCTCATTCAAAGTGAGAATGTGACAAGAAATTAGCCTGAAAGGGTCTCACATTGCATCCTAGGCCATCTCATTAATTCCTAGTGAATATCAGGCCACTGCACCCAGATGGCTCAGGAGAAGAAAGTGAAGTGGATGACCTTACACCATACTCACTCACTCAAATCAGTCATGTCAAAGTCAAACTGCAAGTCATGTCTTCATCTTGATGACATGGTCCTCTTCGAGAACAAAGGACAAACACAGTCTGTGAGTGAGTAGCCGCTTTTCCCCTCTCCTCTCCTCTCCTCTCCAAACACAACAACCTGTAGTCCAAAGAAACAAATCCCCACATTGGCCATATCTGAAAATGTATTTCTCATTCTGTATTTTAAGTCCATCACCTTCCTGTCAGGAGGTAGGTGGCATGATTCATCTTTAATTATCTACATTTGTGGTTTGTCATTACATCAGAGTTTGAAGTCTTTTAAAGTTGTTTTACTCTATAATGTTTTCATGAAAATTGTTCTTCTGAGTTAACTCCCATCATTCTTCATCACTTGGTAGAAGTCTTCTTAGGTGCTTTTTATGGTACAATAATATTCCACAAAATGCCTCAATTTGTTTAGCAGTTCCCTTTCGTTTCTTGTTTTGGGCTACTATGAAAAGAGCTATTATAAGTATCTTTGTACATGGAGTCCCTTTCCTTTTTCTTATATCTCTTTGGAGATATAGGTGCCGCAATATCTTTATCTGCAAAATGAAAATTATAAAAATTTCCATGCCAATGATTATGGGGAAAGTACCATATAAATACAAATTATTGTTGATCTTTCCTTGGTCTACTTTGTAGAACTTCACAGCAGGAAGGGATCTCCATGACCACCTAGTCAACCCATACCCAAGCAAATATTCCCTCTACTGCTTCCCATCAAGCAGGGAAAAAGAAGGAATACAAATTGGTTTAATCACACATTGGCTTTATATAGCATAGCTAGCTAGAGGGCAGTGTAGCATAGAGCAAAATTGATTTAAAGTCAAACAGGCTGGGTTTGAATCCTGACATTACCATTTATTTTTTAAAATTAAATTAAAACATTTTTTCAATGATCAAAGATAAATTTTCTCTCCTTCTAATCTCTCCCTCACTATTAAAAAATCTTATAAATAGTCAAGCAAATATAATATAAATATTATATCAATATAATATAATAAATAGTCAAGCAAAACAAATTCCAGAATTTTCTGTGCCTCAATAAGTATGTCTCGTTCTGTTACCCTGAGTCCATCCTCTCTCTGCCAGGGGGTTAAAAGCATCACTAGTTCCCTGGAATCGTGACTGGTCATTGTGTTGATCAGAATTCCTAAATGTTTTAAAGTTGTTGGATTTTTTTCTATATTGTTGTTATTGTAGGAATTTTTCTCTTGGCTCTGTTCCCTTTGCTTTTAATCAATTCATACCAGTTTTCCCAGATTTTTTTGAAACAGTAACTTTCATAACTTTTATTGCATAATAGTATTCCATTATATTCATAGACCGTCATTTACTCCTCCATTGCCCTGTTAATGGATACCCTCTTAATTTCCAATTCTCTGTTACTACAAAAAAAGAGGTGCTATAAATATTTTTGCACATATGGTTGACTGTACCACTTGTGACCTTCAGTGGTTATTTAACCTCTCTGGGTCTCTACTCTTAATCTGTAAAAGGAAGTGGGGTTGGACCAGATGGTCTCTGAGGTGCCTTGAGTTCTAAATCTCTGAACTTAGGAATTCCACCCTATTAATTCAGTTAATAGTGAACAGCTCTAGTGACAGGTTTGGTGTGAAAAGAAATGGAAATTTGCCTAAAGTTAGGACTTAGATTGCCACTGGATTTAATATACATTCTATTCGTATGCCCTGTTAGCACGGATAATTAAGAATTGACTGCACACATGGCAGTATTCAGGAAATTTTTTTCTTTTGTCCATTGTGGGCGATATTGATTAACATGTGCAGAGACACTAATGGGGATGAGAAGAAAAAGAAAATCAATAAATAAATGCATTTTCTCCCTTCCTGACCTTAGATGATTGTCTGCTCCTTATTTCAAAAAATTGGTCTTAATATGAATCCATATTCCTTCAGCTTTGCTATAAGAGCAGTCAGACTATTTCTTACCCATAGGTGCCTCTTTCAGACTCAGTTTGATTTTTTTCAGCCCCTCCCCCACCCCCATCCTGTGTTTCTAATGAAATTGAAATGAACATGGCAGGTCCCTTTGCTTTACCATTTAAGTACTGCCACAGACAGGACAATTATGAAAGCAGAATTCATTGCATGAGGAGGCAGAGCCTGTAATGGTGCTGTGGATTTTAAACATCATTTCTTGGCAAGAAATTAAAAATATAAAATCCCTGCTCACTTACTTTCTCTCTTTTTCAAACTTAGATTTAAAATCTGGAGAAACTTAATGGGTCATTTACTATTACTGAATATTCCTATAGACCTGAATATTTGCAACATGCCTGAGGACAATTTTTTTCTTCTAAAAAGTCATTCTTTACAATATCCTGGTGAGCTAGGTTTATGTTATTAGTCTAATTTTAAATGCAAGGCAACAAAGGTAGAGTGGGTGAATGATTTGCCTATTGACACATGGTAATTTCATGACATCAAGAAACCTATGAGTTTTTCCTCCCATCAGAATGTAAGAATTATAGGTGAAAAGAATTTCAACCTAAGTCTTCTTAACATGTCTTTTCCATGAAGTCTCTGACCTCAATTAGTTCTTCCATATCAAAAAATTATAGAATATTACAGCTAGGAAGAATTGTAGAGATCATAGTCCAACACTCAAATCTATCTCCTTAATGTCTTTGGAACCTATCCCCTCCTTCCCCTCTCCTGCTCCCATTGCCAGGAGAATAACTCAGAACCTTATCTCTTCTCCCCTAGATCTAAGACTTGACAAGGACCTTAAGAGTCACTTAGCATACCCTCCTCCATTTTGTAGATAAGGAAAGCAAGGCCCAAAAAGATCATAAGATCATAGATTTAGTACTGGATGGGACTTTAGAGACCATCTAGTCTAACAATCCCATGTTGCAGATGAGGAAAATAAGGGCCAAATGGGGGGGATGACTTATCCACAGGCAAATAAGTGGTAAGTGGTAGAACTAGGATTTGAACTCACCTTCTCTGAATCCAGACCTTTTTGAACTGCTCCATAGCCTCCAAAGTTTGGTTTTCCTGCTGAACTTTTCCCACCATCCATCTTTCATATTTCTCCCAGAGAAATCTTCCTAATGTACCTCTCTGATCACACTGCTTTTCTGCTCCAAAGTCTTCAGTGATTCCCCATTGCCTTCCAAATTAAACACAAACTTGTTAGTTTAGCATGTAAGGTTCCGCATAATTCTTACCCGCTTTCTAGTCTTATCTTACAGTATTCCTCTGTGTACACTCTCTAGACTATCCATTTAGAGGCAGTTGGTGGCAGAGTGCCACTTGAGCCAGGAAGTCCTGTGTTTAGTTTGTCCTCAGACACTTATTGGCTATGTGATTCTGAGCAAGTCACTTAACTTCTCTTTGCCTCAGTTTCTTCAATTGTAAAATGGAGATCATTGTAAAACAGAGTTGGTTGTGAGGAACAAATGAGATAAATAATTGTAAAGCACTTAGCCCAGTGCTTGGCACAGAGTAGGTAAAATATATTAGTTATTAATTGTAATATTATTTTTTTCTAAAATCCCTGTGGTTTTGCAGCTTTAGGCAGCTAGGTGGCACAGTGAATAGCTTGGAGTCAGGAAGACTTGAGTTCATTTCCCTGTGCCTCTGTTTCCTCAACTGTAAAATGAAGGAGTTGGACTCATTGACCTCTAAAGTCCTTTTCATTTCTAAATATATGGCCCTGTGATCCCTGTAAGCTAAAAGAGGTAAAATCCATCACCTGTTGTCTTGCTTGACCCCACAAATTATTTCATATCTCACCTTTGTACAAGCAGCAGCCCAATAACACCACCTTATGGTCTGAAAGTGAAGTACTCATTTATGACACCCTGCAAAGGACATCTCCCCTCAAGGGGAGAGAAGAAATTCTTTATTATGAATTTTATTTCCTTTTTTTATGAAGTGTTCAGTCTCACTAGTAATATTAAAGGGAGTACTTATACAAAGAATCCCTTGGTGGCCCCTCCTCCCACTGGCTAAACAAGTATTTTGAATGTGATAATAGGGCTACTACCATCAAAAATTGTATGATAATTGATATTGATGAAAGCCACTCTAAACTTTGGTGCTCAAGTGTCCTTTGTCAATGCACTTTCCAATGTTCCATATTTATCTTCCAAGGTGATGCTTGACCTGCTTAGTTAACTGGCTACATATTTGTTTCATTTCTATAAACTCTCTGGATAGGGTGACTCAGATTAGCTGATGTTACCTCTTTTACCCTGGAGTATAATGGCAAAGATTAAAAAGGTATGATGGAAATACATATATTCAGGGTCTGGGGGAACAACATGAGAAACTATGATATAATTCAGAAACTACAAGAGAAAATAATATTTGCAATAGAGAAGACATATCACAGTAGCCTGCACTAATGCACTTAACTATCAAACAAAAGGGAACTTTAAGATGATGGAACATGTATAACGCTGGAGAGAAATGAGAAGGGTAAATAGTGTTACAATTTCTTTTATGTAACATCTTTTATAAAGGGGATAACAATCTACTTTATAATCATTTGCCAAGGGAGGCTTTGCAAACTGGGATTGGGGGAGGAGAGATGAGTTTCAGTTATGAAAATTAATTTGCGATTTGTGTGGAATCAGAGTCTGTAACTATTTGTATGAGGAGGCGGTGAAAAGGATAGGTTTGCACACGCTAAAGAAGAATATAAATTCAAACCCACTCTGTAGTGGGAAATACAATTTATATTTAAAAGAATAAGGTTGAAAAGGAGAGTCTCACATGGAGAAGATCTGAGCCTTAATGTAGCAAACTGTTGGAAATGGTTACCCTAAGAGGTTGTTTAGGTCAAAAATATAAATTAATTCAAGAAGATTTTTAATAAATTCATGGAAAATTGATCCATTATGGATAAAAGAGTAATAGTAGGGGTGTTCAAAATACTTTTAATTTGATATCAACAAGGGAGAATTTACAGTCTAGATATTAAGCAGCCTGCTCATGTTCACATAGGTACTACGGGATTCAGCCACGATTCTAAAACAAGGCATCTGATTCCAAATAAAGCATTATTTCCACTATATCATTTATACTACTTGCTGTCAAGTGTTGATAACATTTAAAAACTAATTTCTATAGATTTCTTTCTCATGTCGTCTACTTCTCCCACCATGTCCATCTCCCCTCCTAGATAACGCTTCTAACAAGGAATAAAAAGGGTGGAGGGTGGGAGAACCTAGTTTTATAAATCTAACATATTGGAATAACCGTACATTATAAGCGGTGTTCCGCTCCCAAAGTCTCCCACCTCTAAAAGTCGCCCGCCTTCTCCAATCTCTCCTTTGGAGTCAGGCTTGGTTATCGGAGTTTCAGAGCATTCAGTTTTAATTCTTTTGTTGTTTTCTTCTGGCTGCATCGCTACGTAATTATGTCTGGTTTTTCCTGGTTCTGCTTAATGAACCGCATCAGTTCATGTGTCTTCTCTGTACTCATCATAATCATTATTTTCTCCCTTAAATATTTATTCATTTATTAGCAGTTTTTATTTTTTGTGCTTCTTAAAATTTTGATGTCCAAATTCTCTCCCTCCCTCCTGCTCCTACCCACCCACTGAGAAGATAAGTAATGTGATATCAATTACATATTTGAAGTCATAAAAGCATTTTCCCCTATGAGCTATGTTGCAAATAATAGTAAGCATGAAACACAAAGAAAGTAAAAAAAAGTATACTTCAACCTGCACTCGGAATTCATGTATTGTCTCTCTGTCTCTCTGGAGATGGATAGCATTTTTCATCTTGAGTTCTTTGGAAATGTTTTGGCTCATGTATTGATCAGAATAGCTAAGTCTTTCATAGTTGAGCATCATTAAAATATAGCTGTTAATTATGTACAATGTTTTTTTCTGGTTCTGCTCATTACACCTTGCGTTGGTTCATATAAATTCCCAGGTTTTTCTGAAAGTATCCTGTCATCATTTCTTATATCACAATCATACAACACAACTTGTTCAGTCATTCCTCAGTTGATGTCCATCTCCTCATTTTCCAATTCTTTGCCAACACAAAAAGATTTGTTTTAAATATTTTTGTGCGTATAAATTCTTTTCCCTTTTCTTTGATCTCTTTGGGACACAGAGCTAGTAGTGGTATTGCTGGGTCAAAGAGTATGCACAATTTTATAGCCCTTTGGGGACAGTTCCAAATTGCTCTCAGGAATGGCTGGTTCAGTTCACAACTCCACAAACATTGCATTAGTGTATCTACTTTTCCACATGGCCTCCAGTGTTTATCGTTTAACTTTTCTGTCATGTTAACCAATATGATAAGAGTGAAGTGGTATGTCAAGAGTTATTTTAGCTTGAATTTCTCTAATCAATAGTGATTTAGAACATTTTTCATGTGACTATGGTTAGCTTTGATTTTTTTTCTTCTGGAAACTACCTGTTCATATCCTGTGATGATTTATAAATTGGGGAATGGCTCTTAATTTTATGAATTTGGCTCAGTTCCCCATATATTTGAGAAAAGAGACCTTTTTTGGAGAGACTTTCTACAAAAAAATCTCCTCCCCCTTCCATTTCCTGCTTTCCTTCTAATTTTGGCTACATTGGTTTTAAAAGGTACAAGATATTTTAAATTTCATGCACTCAAAGTTATCTTCTGTGATGTTCTCTTTCTCCTTTGTTTGATCATAAATTCTCCCCTTATCCATAGATCTGATAATTACATTTTTCATGCTTCCCCAATTTACTTATGACATCACCTTCTATGTCTAGTTAATTTACCCACTGTGACCTTATTTTGGTATTTGATGTGAGTTGTTGGTCTGTGCCTAGTTCCTGTTAAACTGCCTTCCAGTTTCCTCAGCAATTTTTGTCAAATGTTGGGTTTCTATCCCCAAGACTTGGGGTTTATCAAACACTAGATTACTATAGTAATTTATCATTGTATGTTGTGCAGCTAATCCATTCCAATGATCTAATTTGACTCTATTTCTTAGCCCATACTAGGTTGCTTTGATGCTTAGCACTTTGTAATATAATTCAAAATTTGATACTGTGAGGTCACTTTATATTTTTTTATTGATGCACTTGATATCCTTGTCCTTTCATTCTTTTAGATGAATTTTATTATTTTTCTAGTTCTTTGAATAATACTTTGATAGTTTGATTGCTGAATAAGTAAATTAAATTAAGCAGAATTGTCAGTTTTATTATGTTGGCTCAGCCTACCCATAAGCATTGAATATTTCTCCAATTGTTTAGATCTGTTTTTACTTGTGTGAGAAATATTTTGTAACTGTGTTTATATAATCTTTGGGTTTATCTTGGCAGGTAGACTCTCAAGTATTTTATATTGTGTACATTTATTTTAAATGGAATTTCTCTATCTTTTCCTACTGCTATTTTTTCTAACATATAGAGATGCTGATGATTTTTGTGAGTTTATTTTGTATCTTGTAATTTTATTAAAGTTAATTGTTTCAACTAATTTTTTAATTTGATTCTCTAGGGTTCTCTAAGTCTACTATCATATTATCTTCAGGGAGTGATAGTTTGTTTCCTAATTGCCTATTTTTATTCTTTTGATTTCTTTTTCTTTTCTTATTGTTATAGCAGGCATTTCAAATATAATATTGAATAATAGTGGTGATAATGACATCCTTGCTTCACCCTTGATATTACTGAGATTTCTAGTTTATCCCTGTTATTGATAAGATTACACTTGGTTTAAGGTAGATACTACTTATCAATAAAAGAAAGGCTCCATTTATTTCTATGATTTCCACAGTGGTTTTTTTTAAAAAAAAATAGGAATGGGTGGTGTATTTTGTCAAAAGTTTTTTATTTATCTATTGACAAAATTACATGACCATGATTTTGGTTTTTTTAGTTATTGATATAAAAAATGATGCCTATGGTTTTCCTACTATTGAACAAGCCCTGTATTTCTGATATAAAGTCCATCTGAGCATGGTAAATGATTTTTGTGATCTATTGCTATAATCTCCTTGCTCATATTTTATTCCAATTTTTTGCATCAATATTCATTAGGGAAATTTGCCATTAATTTTCTTTTTCTTGTTTTTGATCTTCCTGATTTAGGTTTATGATGCATATTTGCATCATAAAAGGAATTTGGTAAGATTTTCTTTACCTATTTTTTCATATAGTTGACATAGTATTAGGATTAATTATTTTTTAAATGTTTGGTAGAATTAATTTGTAAATCCATCTGATCCTAGGAGTTTTTCTGAAAGCTCTCATTGATGATTTGTTTAATTTCTTCTCCTAGGATAGAGTTATTTAAGTATTCTACTTCATCTTGTATTAATCTGGGCAATTTATGTTTTTATAAATATTCATCTCTTTTACTTAATCAGTTGTACAAGTATATAATTGGATAAAATAACTTCTAATAATTGTTTTATTTTTATCTTCACTAGTGGTATATTCACCCTTTTTATTTTTTATTCTAATAATATGGTATTCATCTTTCTCCTTTTTAATAAAATTAGTCAATAGTTTCTCTATTTTATTCTTTACCTTCCACAAAACCAGATTCTAGTTTTATCAATTCAATGTTTTTTGTTGTTGCTGCTGCTTTATATTCAATTTTATTAATTTCTCCTTTGATTTTCAGAATTTCCATTTTGGTATTTAATTGGGGATTTTAAATTTGTTTTTTTGAGTTGTTTTTTTTTAATGTCTCACAGTCTTTTTTTAAATTTTATTTATTTATTTAGTTTTAAATGTTCTACAATCACTTCCTTAAAATTAAGATTTTTATCCCCCCCACACCTTTCCCCCACTACCCCCCTCCCTCCCCATGACAGCATACAATTCTGTATAGGTTCTACATATACTTT
>CM053772.1:86331806-86348316 GCA_028658325.1 Potorous gilbertii | reverse complement strand
CCTATTTTTCAAGGTGTTATTTTCTTCAGCATTTTTTTGGGTCTCCTTTAGCAAGGTGTTGACCTGTTTTTCATGCTTTTCTTGCATCTCTCTCATTTCTCTTCCCAGTTTTTCCTCCACCTGTCTAACTTGATTTTCAAAATCCATTTTGAGCTCTTCCATGGCCTGAGGCCATTGAATATCTATTTCAGATGTTTGGGATACAGAGGCCTTGACTTCTATGTCTTTACCTGATGGTAAGCATTGTTCTTCCTCATCAGAAAGAAAAGGAAGAAACATCTGTTCACCAAGAAAGTAATGTCCTATGGTCTTATTTTTTTCCCCTTTTCTGGGCATTTTCCCAGCCAGTTACTTGATTTCTGAGATTCCTTTCCACACCCACCTTGGCTCCAGATCCACCCAGCTAGTGCTTGGGGTCTGAGATTCAAATGCTGCTCCCCAGCCTCAGGGCTTTCAATGGGGGTGGGGTTGCTATTCAGTGAGAGATTAAGTATTGCTGCTCAGGTAGGGACAGGGCTGCCACACAAGGCTCAGTTCCCCCAGGGAGTTTATGTGGAGACCTTCAACAATAGATCTGAGCTTCTGCCTGCTTTGGGAGCCCCTGTCTGCTGCTGTCTCCACTGCTGCCTCCCAGGGGGGCCCGAATTATGGAGACACCTTGCTCCCCTCTCAGCCCACCAAACAGTCTCTCTCACTGACCTGTAGTGCCTGTGGGTGGATGGACCTTCGCAGCCACTGGAGATTCTGTCCCTGAGGCCTGCTCGGATCTGCTTCTTTTGGGGCCACGTAGCCAGGGCAGGGCTGGGCTCTGCTCTGTGTCTGGTGCACGATGGACCTTTGGTGAGGGTTTTTCAGGTCTTTCCGGAACAGAAATCTCCACTCCGTTGTTCTGTGGCTTCCACCACTCCAGAATTTGTTAGGAGTTCTTCTTTACAGATATTTTATAGGCTATGGTTTTGGAGCTAGCATATGTGTGTCTTTCTACTCCACCATCTTGTCTCCTCTCCCACACTGGTTTTATTGGTTGTTTTCTATCAGAATATTCTAATTTTGTTTACATACTTATCTCACCAAACATTTACAAATAAGTGACTGTGTGTAAATGACAGTTCCAATGACTAGAGATACCAGTTCAAAAATAAAAATAACACCTATCCATAAAGATCTGACATCTACTAGAATGAATATCTTGTCTACTTAAGTGTATACACAATGTATATTTTATATTTTTGTGTGTATATATGCACATACACATGAGTATATGTGTCTGTATACATGAAAGTATACATCATGTACATATATGACAGAATATATATAATGTATATATCTCTATAATGTATGTAGTATATATGTATGTATATGTATACACATATAATTTTTAAACATGCATGCCCAAGTTTGGGTCCTCCTCACTTAGAGGTTTGTAACAGCCTCTTAACTCCCTACTCAATTGTTCTTATATTCATGTATATTAGTAAAGCCTATATGGTCCCAATAAAATACAAGCTTCTTGAGGGCAGGGATCATTTTCCACTTTTTGTCTATCACCACAGCTTAGTTGTGGGCTTGGAATACATTTAGTCAGTTAATAAGCATTTATCAAGTACCTACTATGTGTCAGACACTGCGCTAAATATTGAGGATAGAAAGAAAGGCAAAAGACAATCCCAGCTCTCAGAGTTCACAGTCTACTGGGAGAGTAAACATGCAAACAATTATGCTCTTTGTACATGTACACATACAAAGACCACATATAAGGGAACAGAGAATAAATGGAGTGGGGAGAGACTTGTGTCAGAGAGACCAACCAGCCTATATTGCAACAGTCTGAACCAAGGTAGTGGCAGTATCACAGAAGAGAAGTTAGCATATTCAAGACCAATTATGAAGGTGACACTGATAGGCTTTGGCAATAGATTGAATGCACTGTGGGGAAGAAGGTGAGATAGAGTCAGGTGTTGAGGAAAACACCTAAGTTGCCAGTCTCAGAGACCAGAAAGATGGCAATATCCTCAATAATAACAAGGAAGCTGGGAAGAAGGACAGGTTTTGGAGGAAATATGATAACTTCGCTTTTAGAAGTGTTAAAGATATTGGCGGTACATTCAGTTCAAGATGTCCGGTAAACAGAGGACTGAAGGTCCATAGAGAAGTTAAGGTTGGGTGAGTAGATCTGATCCCTCCTCAACTGTGCTAAGTTTCTTTTCTTCCTCCAACTTGGTTGAGGTTCTACCCGCTGTGTGAA
Source organism: Potorous gilbertii (assembly GCA_028658325.1). Lineage (NCBI taxonomy): Eukaryota > Metazoa > Chordata > Mammalia > Diprotodontia > Potoroidae > Potorous > Potorous gilbertii. The sequence goes on along the minus strand of CM053772.1, from coordinate 86,346,071 downwards.
GCCTTTCCAGATCCCTCCCCTCCCCTCCCCCATTTGTTTGTGTTTTTCTATCTCCTGTCTTCCCAGACAACTCTCATCTCTCCTTTGCCCCCTTCATTCCACAAATCATATTACATTTATCTACATACATATTGCATAGTAGCAATAGAATTTAAGGTAATGAGTTCAGTTTTAGACACATTTAAGATGTCTATGGGACAGGCAGATCCAGATATCTAAAAAGTGGTTGGAAATGTGAGACTGAAGGTCAGGAGAGAGGTCGGTGCTGGACAAGAAGATTTGAGTCATCTACATAGAGGTAATCACTGAATCCAAGGGAGCCAATGTGATTACCAAGTCAAAGAGGGCTTGGAACTATTCTTAAGAATAGTTAACATTTATATAGAGCTTTGACGTTTGCAAAACATTTTACAAACATTATATCATTTGATCCCACAATACCTTGAAGAAGTAAATTCTATTATCAATGATGTGATTTGAGTGGTTCAGGGACCCCTCAAAGACAAGAATACGGGACAGGGTCATCTGGAATGAATTCATGGACTCAAGCATTCTGAAGGTCAAAATGGCAAATTATTTTTATGCTTTTCAGTAGGCAAAATTCTTAAGGAATGTGACTTTAGAGGGATACGGTTAAAGTTTATACAGGATAAACTATAGCAAAACATGTGCCAAATATGCTAACTAGGTGAAACAAGGTGAGATTAGGGAGTGGTTAAGGAGTCATCAATTCTTAAAGGAACATGCCCTTTTTGTATCTACTGCACATGTGTTTTACCCAGAGTTCACCAGGAAAAGTCCAAGGAGGACCACAGTTTTTAGGTCCTCTGAGTCCCTCATTAGCTAGTGTTCAGGGCTGACTGACTGAGGAATGCCCAGTCTGCTACCCATCAATGTCTTGTTTGACAAGGCAGATGCAGGTAATGTATATATGTCTAAAGTCTAAGATATACATAATGAGAAGTCCAGGATGCATATAATGAGGTAGGGAGCTGGTATAGATAGTCAAGTGGGTACTAAATATCTTTATGAGCCAGTACAAACTCAGTTCAAGCCAATAATTCCTACAGGTGCAGTCTGTTACTGTACCAAGGAGAAAGAAAAGTATTTTGCTGGGGTCCACTCATGAGTAATTGCTAGGCATAGTATCCTTGGACTGGGGAGAAACTGGCAGGGATAGTGTTAGAGGCTAGGGAGAAATGTGATTTTGGAATTAGGGTCCAAGCACACGTACCCAAGACCCCCATCATCACCATTTTATAGATGAGAAGTAAGACTGGAGATTAAGTGACCAGCCCAAGTAACATAGTTTTAGAATGTGGACTCTTTGAGAACAGAGATATGTTTTTACCTTTCTTTATATCCTCAGCCCAGTACTTAGCACACAGTAAGCACTTAATAAATGTGAACTTGACAGAGCTAGTGTCTAAATAAGGATTCAAATTCAAGTCAAGTGTTGGATTTCCAAATTCAATACTCTATCTACTTTGTCACCTAACTGCCTAATAAATCCTTGTTAAATTACTATGTACATATAAACATTAAGAGTAACTGGCCATTAGTTCCTCTTAGATACATGTCTTAAATTTGTCTTGGAAGTTGCTCATGCCACAACCACTGCTTTCCTATTTGACCTCTCCAGTAATCCTAATGTGATATAATTAGAATATTGTCAACTGAAACTTCCCTACCTCAATCTTCCTCCTCTTCTTCAATTTCATATTTTCCCCTATTGTCGGGAACCTCTTACAGGTGTTTTGATTTGACTCTTGCCTCCCACATGACTCACTTCTGGAGACCTACCCTTTTCTTTCCTTCAAAACTGTGTCTCTATCTGACACAGTTTAATTTCTCCTCATTTCCAAATCTTTTTTTTTTCTCCATTCCTTCTAACTAATTCCTCTAATTCTTCTCTGTAGTCCAATAGGAAGACTTCTTCAGCTACTTCTCTCCTTATCTTCAGTCAGAGCCTGTAGTCTAATTAATCCCTGTAACAATTCATTTCTTGTTTAACTTAAAATTTAATATAAAATCTTCCCCTAAAGGAATTGCCCCAACTGCCACACCTTCCCAAGCATGACTATAATTAATTCCTTATGCTAATTAGGTGCCTGATTCATGTTTTTCTAATTCTCTCTGGGGAACTCTCCTCTACCTTATCATTGCTGATGCTCAAATTCCTGAGTAATCTCCAGATTCACTCTGACTGCTCTTCCCTTTACCCACTCCTAGCCTGTACCTGTCTAATGAATCCATCCAACAGCTCCCTTGGAATCTCCTGGAACTCGAGTCCCTAAGCCTGCTCCTGCCCTACCAGTGTGCTGATACTATCTGCATGATGAATGGGGAACTAGCCCTTCTCTTGGATTTGCACAGAAAGGCCATAATTAGCTGTGAGGCATTTTGTTAAACTTCTGTGTGAAAGATGCTATAACTTAAAATAAATTACATTGTATTGTATTGTACTCCTGGGAGTGCGCTCCACTCCCTGTCCCCATTCTTCTGTGTCTGCTGTATTAAAATCTTGAAAATTGCCATTCTTGTCTTGATTACTGGGTCCTTTCAGTCTTAGAATTAGTTTTTAGTCTACAGAGTGGTTTCTGCAAACTCTCGCTTTTCAGTGGGGTCTTATTTACCAAAGTTAATTTTGCTCATATTGCAACACGCTTGAAAATAAGTATGAATCTTGTTTATTTTCATGTGCAGTGTTCCACCAGCAAGTAGCAATTTGAACTAAATTACAAGTGTTCAAGGAATGTACTCACATGTTTCAGGGTCCTTTCGGAAACATCTTGCCGGACAAAGCCGGGTTCAAATAAAGCCATAAACCGAAGCACTGTTAGCTTTAGGACCCCCCAGGGAGTGCCTCTGCTGGTGCCTTTACAGAATTTGGGTGGTCGTTTGTTTTAGCTTCAAAAGCTGGTCACAGCTTTACCATCTGTCTCACTCACAACCCTGGCAGGCAGGAGTAAAGATGGCATCCGCTTAATGTTTCCCAGCCCATTAGAAATGCAAACCTTTTCATTCCTTGTAAATAAATCTCTCCCTTCTCTCTGGGTGTGCCCAAATGGAATGGAGCTGCCAAGGCTGGAGAGAGGAGAGTATGCCACTTCCAAAGGTTAGTGACCTCTGCCTAGAGAGGATGTGAGGTCAGTGCTCAGGTGAGGGGAGCTCTTGGGTGGGGTACTGGGCCTATAGGCCCAGAGTCTAAGTGGTAACAACATGCATACAAAGCAGACTTTGGACTGCTAGGATCAAATTAGTTATTATTAATGTTATTTCACATTTATAAGCATACCTTGCCTTAAATTCAAATATATTCCTGAAAAAAAAATGCTGCATATTAGTAGATCCTCAGTGAAATGAGTTGTATTTTGCTATCGATGCAGCTATAATTTCAGACTTTCATCTTCATACTTAATTAATCTTCAATTGGCTTAGAAAACTAAAATTTTATCAATGAAATGTAAACTCCTTAAAAGCAGGAGCTGTTATTTTTTTTCCTTATATCCCCATTGTCTACCATGGTACCTAGCACACAGCAGGGATTACAACTAATAAATATTGATTAATTGATCTTTAAATTTTTCTGTCTCCTTCTCCACCACCATCCCCACTACCCCATAGCACAAGAGAGCAAGAGATTATTTGTTCTATCTACAAATGATCACTTACACATACTAACCAATCAGTAAGCATTTACTAAACCTCTACTATGTGTTAAGCACTATGCTATGCACTGGGATTGTAAAGGAAAAAAAAAATAATAGTCTTTGACCAGAAAGAACTTAAGAAACAACCTGTACACAAATAAATGTGGGGGAGGGATTGGATTTTGTGACTCCTTTTGCCACCCCCACCTCCCCAGACGAACATGGTTGAAGCAAGCAGGTACATGAACACCCAGCAGGTATCCCTTCCATTTCCCCCTCGCCTATCAGATGCACTAAAAGGTAAGCTTCCTTGTGCTCCACGAAGAGATTTTTAAAAATTGAGACTCTAGCACTGGAAAAGTGAGTAGCTTTGGACATATGTTCCCTTCTCAGACACTCTTTCCATGGATGCCATATGTATTTGTGAGAAATCAATCTCCAGGTTTCTTAAAAGATGTTTTGCACTTCCTATTCTTACTATGCAACAACAACGACAAATACCTTTCCTAACACCTAATTGTGTCTACGAGATTCATTAGAAGCACACTGGTAGGGGCTTTCGAATTACAGTGTTAGGGTTAAGTACCCATAGGAAATACCTCAGAACCAGTCGACTCTCTGGGATGTTAACACAGCAAAGGGAACGCAGGTTGGGGGAATGCCACAGAGGGTGTGCTACGTAATTATATATAAAATATGTTCTGGAGAAAGTACAAAGTAATTTTGGGATAGGAGAGGGCATTAATATCTGAGGAGAGGACAGGGAAGGATTCATGTTGGAGATAGCATTTGTGTTGAGTTGTAAAGGAGAAAGGGGTCCAAGAGCTGAATATACGGAAAGAGTACATTCCATGTAAGGGAGATGGTGGGTGCAAAGGCACTTACTTTTTAAGGGAACCCAGTAATGAATCCTATAAAGTAAACATTTCTTATCTAACTGAATAATCACTTCCTAATGTATCTGTTTTCCAGTTCAGACTTTTGTACTGAATTGACAGTAATTTTTTGAGTAAAGAGGTTGAGGGGTGGTGCTTTTAAAGCATGGCACCCCATACCAGTAATGAGCACTACCCAGACCCTTAAACCAGCCAATTCTCTTTCCGATGAAAGAAAGAAAAAATAACAATTAAAATCCCCTTGTGTCCTAAAGGCAATCTGACAATAAGCAGTTACATTTTGCTGCCCCCAGGCAAGCAGACTTTTCTTTTTAAATTAACTTTCTTTTTATTGAATTTCCATATTTGGTAGCTAACATAAACACACCTTTCTGTGTGTGTGTATAAAAGTGAAGCAGCTCTCACACGGCATGGTGCCCTGGGATAGGTCTGCATGACCCCCATCATCAGAAAGCACAGCTCTTCTCCCACCAGGGCAGCAATCTGTACAGCAGCATATTTATGCGTTGATGGTACCACAGACTGATTACCCAGGAAGTAAGGGGAGGGAAGAGGGTAAGCGGAGAGGGAGGTGTCAGCATGAGATTCAATCCTCAGGATTAGTATGAAGAGCACACAAGTCATTCCTTGGCTGTGCTTTATAAAGGACAAGAAGCACATTAGGCAGGCAGCTACAGATAATGCACATTTTATTTCTGATTGTAAGGTCGAGAAACTGAAGTAGCTGAAAATAGACCATGCCCACAAATCAATGATAGGCTGTTTCTCCACCATATACCATCCTCTTGAAGACTTCAATTTCCTTAACGTGAGAGTCAGCCTTAAGCCTTGCCAAAGTGGCTTCACCTATAAAAATGTTCCAACACAAAGATGCTCCATTATCCCACACAATCCTCTCCCTACCAAGGCCAGGTCAGCTTTCATAAGTTGAATTTTGAGCATCCCTTGATAGGTAGGACTGAAATCCAATTTTCCATCCATGCTTTGGAGTTCCCCAACCCTGCAGGGGTTACTTACACATTTTTAACATGTAGGACTAGGTCTGGATGACTGGGAGAATTCAAAGCAACCAAAAAACAGAGGGAGACTAGGTCCTTGATGCTCCTGTGACACTTTCATTAAGAATCTCTGCCGGTAGAGATTCTTGTAGGCTGCATGGTTCAGTGAAAAAAAGCCAGTCTCTTGAGTCAGAGAAATTGAGTTCAGTCTGCCCTTTACTGACTATTTGATTTTAGGAAAGTCATATAACCTCTCTTTGCCTCAGATAACTCATTTGTAAAGTGAGAGGGCTGAACTAGATTACTCCAAAGGTCCCTTTCAGTTCTACGTCTAAGATTCTATGAATCTACAGTCCCTGAGTTCCATCCTTATCTTCTTGCTGGATACCTCTTCTACGTCTCACTGCCATCCCAAATTCAACGTCAAAATCTTAATCCAGCTTCTCCAAAAAGCTTGTCCCTTCTTCCAGTTTCCTGATTTCTGTTGATGGCATGTCCATCTTTCCAACTATTAGGCTCAAACACTTGGAATAAGTTTTGACTCTCTACCTAATCCTTCTTCTTGCCCACCATTTCCAATCAATTAAGTCTAGGGGCTTCTGTCTCCCGAATATCTCTTAAATCTGTACCTTCCACTCCACTTATACTGTTACACTACACTTCAGGTGCTCATCACCTCTTCCTTGGACTATTGCATAGCCTCCTAACTATTTACACTGATCATCTTTTACAAATCTGCTGAAAGAATCTTCCTAATGCATGTATCTGACCAATCCATGCCTATCTGTTACCCCCCCAAATCTTTAATGATTTCCAGTTGCCAACATAAGGGTCAATAAACTATGGTTTGTTTAGGGGGGATCCAACATCCTTTTGTATGGCCCATCAGCTAAGTATTGTTTTTACATTTTTTAATTAAAATGTTATTATATTTTAAAATGCAAAAACAACCCAAACAAACCATTCTTGGTTCATCTGGTCAAACTAAAAACCATCTAGTGGGTCATATTGGGCTATAGTTTGCTTGAGTCCTTGCCTATAGGATAAAATACAAAATCCATAGCCTGGCATTTTAGTACCTCCATAATCAGATTCCAATCTATCTCTCTAGCCTTATTTCACCTATTCCTATTCACATACTCTGTATTCCAAACAAAATGGACAACTAACTGTTACTTGAACATGATTTGTCAATTCTTAAAATGATGTATTTACAAGGTCTTCCTCCATGTCTGGAAATTATTTCCCTCTACATCTCTGCCTTCTAAAGACTTTCTCTTCCTTTAAGACACAGTTGAGTTGCCTCCTTTTTCATGCCTCCTAATACCCAAAGCTAAAAGTTTTCTCTTCCTCCTTAAATTTTCTTAGAGTCCTTGGGATACTTTCTTTGACACTTCCACATTCTTCTTTGTACTATACATATTTGCGTATCCTTCTTGTCCCTCCTATTGCATTGAAAGTTCCCTCAAGGGCCAGGATCATTTAATTTTACTCTTTATATCTGCACTGACAAATATGGTGACTTATACATAGTATGAACTTAATTAAATGTTTGTTTCATCATTAAAGCAGAAAAAAACCAGAACTGCATCTCTGTTGTCTGAGTCTCCTAAAGATATATGACTATATAATAGTAATAATTCATGATAACTATCCACACAGGAAAGAACAAATGGATGAAAAATACCTTTTGTTCAGACAGTGATACCTAGTTGAACATATATATGAGCTAGAAAGCTCATCCTCTATACAAGTACTTTTAATAGGTTTTACAAATTGACAATAAGCTATGTCCAGAATCAGATAGAAGGAAGAGGACACACTGGATGATTGTTTTTGGGAAATTACCCAGAGGTTTTAATGACAATTAACTTCTCCCTGAAACTAAAGTCCATTTTTAAGCAACAATATTCTTCTGGTTAGAGACACTGGGGCTGGGGGGATAAAAATCTGACCTCCACGTCAGAAGACCCAGTTCAAGCCTCACCTCTGGCACATCAATCAAACAATCAGTATACATTTATTAAGCTGCAACTATGTGTCAGGTCCTGTGCTAAGTGCTGAGGGTACAAAGAGGAGCAAAAGACAGTCCCTGGCCTCTAGGAGTTTACAATCTAATAGGGGAGACAACATGATAACAAATATATACAAAGCAAATTCTACACAGGAAAAATGGGAAATAATTAACAAAGGCAAAGCACTGGAATTAAGAGGGATTGGGAAAGATATATTCAAGAAATATGATCCTGGATAAGACACTGAACCTCTCAGTGCCTCAGACAATTCTTTAAGACTGTATTTCAGTGTTGTCAAACTGGAATTGAAACAAAGACCATTAAACTCTACTGAAGATCCCTACTGGTTGCCTATTGACTTGGAAATCCACATACTAATATCTTCTATATTTGATTGTATTTTTATTTATGTTGTTAAATATTTTTCAATCACATTTTAGTCAGGGTTACACTGTGGAGTGTTCTGGGCCCCATGTTTGACACCTTTGCTAATATTAGAGATTTTCATTTTTAGAATTACCTTATCCAGAATTCTCCATCCCAATGAAATCATAGATGCAAACAACAATAAAATATAAAATAATCTGGATGTTGCATGACCATAAAAGTTGTGGAATTCTACAGTCCCAGAAGATTGGAAATTGAATATAAATCAGAGGACAATTGAGAGATACATGGTGAACGTAGGCAAGCTTCAAGTGAGAAATAGTACAGGAGAAAGAGTGTAAAGGAGAAACATATGGCCAGCAATAAATATTGGCCCTTTACATATCAACTAATGGGTGGCCCCATGTTCCCTCAGTAATGGAAATATATAAGGAACAATGTATATGTATACTGCTCAAATACATAAGGAACTCAAGAAAGGTCCCCCAGAATGTTGAACAGACTTCCCTGTATTATGGGAGGACATGGACAAAAATGCCACAGAATGGGCCGGAATTGATAGGTGACCTGTGTCACTGGAGGGAATACTCACATTGATGAGATCATAGAATATGTTAGAAAGTTAGGGTATTGGAAAAATGATGCTTAATGATTCAGACACTTAAAAGTGAGAGAATTTTTTCTTTGCTACAGACCTATGAAGTTGGTAGAAAAGAAATAATATTAACAGCAGTTAGTAGTTCATTTATGGTTGTGGCAAAACCATTTTACTTGTGGTTATCAGGATTAAAGAAGCAAATCTTCCTTTAAAAAAAAGTATACAGTTAGACTTAAGGGCCCCTGAGATCTCTTCCAATTCTAGATCTATGATCTTATGATCTTATATTTCCAAATCCAACACTCTTTCCACAACTCCATAATTTTATTCCTCAGACCCAGGAGTTATGCTGGAGTAAATGGCAGCTGTTGCAAATATTAAAATTGTAGCTGTTTTAAAAAAAAACAGACATTTTCAACTTCAACTTCTGTTTCATGGGTCCCTGGTACTGGGCTTTTGTTGCCATATTTTGTGAAAACATTGTCATGCTCAGGGGTCCTGGCGGATTTCAGGCTTTGAGATATAGTCATGTGCCTCACTATATGTTGGTTATTATGCAAAATTAATCATCTTGGTCATTTGAATGTTTTCCCTAAAATATAATATAATCTCATTACAGACTACTCCATTGTAGAGTGAATCTCGAGCCAGATTCCATTTAGGAAATTGAAGGTAATTTAGAGTTATATGATGAGCAAAAAAAAGAAGCCCCTTTCACTGCTAAATGCTAATTTTGTCTGTCTCTGTAATGTAAGAGTGTCATTCATTCAGACAGGGAACTGCTGTAAGTGTGTAAAAGGCCCAGGGTAGCAGGAGGAACAGTTCAGAATGATGAGTGGGACACAAAAGGAGACTATTTGTGCAAGAGAAGCCAGGGAGCACTTTTTTTGTAGTAGCAAAGAACTAGAAACAAAGCAGGTTTTGAAAATCCTTGGCTGGAGAATGGCTAAATAAATTGTGTTCTATGAATGTAATGGATTATTATTGAGTCATAAGAAATGACAAATATGAATATAGCAGCTCCTCTAGGCTCACTCTCCTAACTCCCACTCTCCCTGGCAGATTGAGTTCCCAGAGGAAAGCTGGCTACTTCTCACTTCAGGGTTATAAAGATAACCCTGTGGAATTCTTATTTCTAATACTAATTGCTCATGAGCCCCCATCTGGTGTGCTTCCCTCAATACCAATTAACCAGTTTACATTAATTAACTTTTATGAAGGGATATTTACTGAAAAGGTATATAGCAAGAACAGTACAGGCATACTTTGTTTTATTGAATTTCACAGATAGTGCATTTTTTCTTTTTTTACAAATTGAAGGTTTGTGGCAATAACCTACATTGAGCACGTCTATTTGGCACCATTTTTCCAAATGCATTTGCTCATGTCACGTCCCTGTGTCACATTTTGGTAATTATTGCACTATTTTTAACGTTTTCATTATGGTTATTACATCTGTTATGGGGATCAGTGATCTTTGAGGTTACTATCGTAATTGTTTTGGGGCACCATGAACCATGTCCATACAAGATGAACTTAATCGATAAAGATTGTGTATGTTCTGACGGCTCCACCGACTTGCCATCCCCTTGTCTCTCTCCCTCTCCTCATGCCTCTCCCTATCTCAAGAGGTGCAACAATATTGAAGAATATTACATGAACTTAGTTGACAAAGCAACGGCAGGGTTTGAGAAAAATGACTCCAATTTTGAAAGAATTTCTACTGTGGGTAAAATGGTGTCAAACAGCATTGCATGCTACAGAGAAATACTTCATGAAAGGAAGAATCAATTGATGTGGCAAACTTCATTGCTATCTTATTTTAAGAAATTGCCACAGTCACCCCAGCTATCAGCAGCCACCATCCTGATCAGTCAGAAATCATCAACATAGAGGCAAGACCCTCCATCAACCAAAAGATTATGATCAGATGATAGTTAGCATTTTTTTTAGTGATGAAATATTTTTAAATTAAGATATGTAGATTTTTTAGACAGAATACTATCACACACTTAATAGACTACAGTATAGTATGTGTAAACAAAACTTTTATTTGCACTAGGAAACCAAGCAATTCATGACTTGCTTTATTGTGATAGTTGATTTATTGAAGTGGGCTTGAACTGAACCCACAAAATCTCCAAGGTAAGCCTGTAGTTATAAACCAATCCCTCTAAAATGGGAGGCACAATTTACACATTACACAAGGTCACTAGGGAGAATAGACTCAAACCTGGAGCAGAAAGACAGTGAAGAATACACATAAAGAACATATGGACCCAAGAGATGCCTTGAGACTCCTGGTTCTGGGAGCCCTTCTCTCCCTTCTCAGCATCCCTACAAGTTCACTTTGAAGCAAGGCATTGGCCCTTAGCCTGTCTGGGTCCATGGGGCATGTAATGTCTTAAATAACACATCAGTTAACTATTGGAGTGGGCCAGGAAGGGTGCTCTGCTGCTCTGCTGGCTACTCATGAGTCTTGGGTGCTATTGCTATGGATTCTGGTTGCTAGTGGGATTTTTTTGGGAATACCACAGGCTCGCCAGCCTCCTAGGCATTCCCTGATTGGACTATTCCTTGCTGACAATCAGAAAAAGATAAATAACACAGAAACAGATTCCTTGTGTTTCTGGACAAATAGCAGTTAGGTGAGAGGGCAGCCAACCTCTGCTGTCTGGCAGCTCACAAACAGCAGTTCTTGCCTTGTTCACAGCCAGAAAGGCTGAAGGGCAGATGTATCAATCCTTCTGCATGTGACTTCTGTTCCAGCTACATGCCTCCTGAGCCATCAATTCTTCTGACGCTGAAGACAATTAGGAAGCTTTCAGTCACCACAAAGTAGGAAACCCCTGAGACTGGAACTAATTTCTAAAATTCCACATGTTGAATTGGCAACAGAGAGAGAATGTTTGTGCATGCTTCAGGAACCCAGGTCTCATTGATGTCTGACATGAAAAATATAGAAAAAATTTGGGAAGATTTATATGAACTGATTCGGAGTGAAATAAGCAGAATCTGGAGAAAATTGTATATATTGACTATAATAACAAGGAAAATAACGATAAAAGACACTTGGAGCTCTGAACAGTGCAGTGACCAAACATTTGACTCCAGGAGATTGACAGCGAAGGGTCCTTCTCTAGTCTTGGCAGAGATGGGACATGATAACTTCAGAATTAGGCATAAACTGTCATATGTGGTGGTGATTTACTTTTCTCAGCTTTACTTCTTTGTTACTAGGAATGGGGTTGTATTCGAAGAGGTTTGGGGAGACAGTCATTGGGAAGTGGCAGTGATAGAAGTGTAGTGGAGAGCTTGACAAAAAAAGACCCAGTCTTTTTGAACCTGTTCTGGAAATGCAAGATGATGAGGAATGGAGGGACTCAGCTCTCTATATCAATGTTTGCACAAGTATTCTATAACTATTTCTTGTCTAATTACGGAAGGGTAAAGAAAAGTTTTTTGATTGCCTAATAAGATAGAACTGAGTCTGCATACAAAATGTATAAACTGGCAGGTTTGAGCTCTATATTTGTTGGTGGTGATCCAGGAAAGGAGTGCTGGAAGCCTTCAGGTAGAGAACTAGGTCCTCACTGGCCATTCCCCATGACATCCAAAACAAAAAAAAAGCATCAAAAAAACACTTGTTTAAAAAAATAGTGCGCTTTGCTAAATCTAATATACACTTTAAAAACTACATGTAATAAAATTTCATGGTTTTATATGCAGTTCTCTTTTTTTGGTCTTTTTTGCACATTGAAATATTTGAGCTTGTGTGAAATAAATTCAAGGAGAGAGGGAGAGAAAATGGAACACGAACCAGAGAGGACAAAAAGAAAAGGACTTCTCTCAAGGATGAAGTTTTCCCACTGGAAAGTGGGTTTTCAGGATGGTAAGCCAATAAGAGTTGATATCTACATAGTGTTTTAAGCTTTACTAAGTGCTTTTCCCACAATAGCCCTTTGAGGTCAGTCGTATAAGTGTTATTGCTTCCATTTTTACAGATGATAAAACTTAGCCAAGTGGTTTTCTCATCCTCAATCACTTAGCTATTGTGAGTCAGAGGCAAGATTGGAACCCTAGATTCCTGACTTCAAGTCTAATATGCTTTGCAGTTTAGCACATTGATTTTCAGCAAATAGAAAATGTGAAGTGATCCCATTTGAGGTTTACTTGGCAGAGATTTTAGAGAAGTTTGCCATTTCCTTCTCCAGCTCATTTTATAAATGAGGAAACTGAGGGAAACAGGGTGAAGTGGCATGCTCAGGGTTACAAAACTTGCGAGTGTCTAAAGCTGAATTTGAACTTGGATCTTCCTTACTCCAGACCCAGTGCTCTACCCATTGAGCCAGTTAACTACTGTGCAAAGCTTATAGAGGTCAATATGTAGTCTGGTAAATGGTGTAGTCAGATTAAGAAGGGGATGGATGAAGAAAAAAAGACAGATGAAGAGTGCTTTCTGAGATTCTGACTTCATCTTGGCACCAACCTACAGCTTAAGGACCTAAACCTGGCATGGTTATATCTTGATGGAATGCATAAGAGATAATAGCAGTAACAAGAATTTTTATAATGCTTTAAGGTTTACAATATTGTTTTTTCACAGGTTAGCTCATTTGATGCTTACAGCAACCCTGAGGGCTAAGTCCTATAACTATCTCTGTTTTACAGATGAGGAAACTGAGACTGAGAAAGGTCAAGTGACTTGCCCAGGGTCACATAGCTAATGTGGTCAAATTTGAATTAAAATCTTTCTGACGCCAGGTCCCTTGCTCTATTTATTCTTCCCTCCATCCTTTCTTTTCCCCATTCCTTCCCTCTTTCTCTCCCTTCCTTTATTCCTCCCTACCTTCTATTTTTCCTTTTCTTCCATGTTTCTTCTCCCCTACCTTCTTTCCTCCCTCTTTCCTTTCCTTTCTTCCTTGCTCCTTCTTTCCCTTGCTCCCTTCCATCTATCCTTCCTTCCTCCCTTTATTCCCTCCTTCCTTTCCTCTCTCTTCCTTTGTCTTTCCTTTCCTTTTTCCTTCCTTCCTTACCTCCTCCTTTGTTCTGTTTTTCCTTCCTTCTTTCCCTGGATAAATCAAACTTCAGATAGCAGAGATGGGGAAAAGAATAGTGGACTTGGAGCAAAAAGACCTGAGCTCAAGCCTTGCTTCTGTCATTGACTTGAACCAAATCACTCTACTTTTCTGGACCTCAGTTTTCTTATCTGGAAAGTGAAGGCATGCAAGTAGGTAATCTCTAAGCTCCATTCAAGTTCTAACATTCATCAATGTTTGAGTCTGTTATGACTCTGTTTTGAGTCTATTCAAAAACTTTTTTAAAATAAATTTATTTATTTAACTTTTTACATTCATTTTCACAAAATTTTGGGTTCCAAATTTTCTCCCCATTTGTGCCCTTCCCCCCACCCCAATACCTGAGCATTCTAATTTGCCCTATTACCAATCTGCCCTCTCTTCTATCATCCCTCCCTTCCCTTGTCCCCATATTCCATTTTGCCCTGTAGGGCCAGATAACGTTCTATTCCTCATTACCTGTATTTCTTATTACCTAGTAGCAAGAACAATACTTGTTCCTAAAACTTTGAGTTCCAACTTCTCCCCATCCCTCCCTCCCCGCCCATTCCCTTTGGGAAGGAAGACAATTCAATATAGGGCATATCTGTGTAGTTTTGCAAGTGACTTCCATAATAGCCGTGTTGTGTAAGACTAACTA
>CM053772.1:86274084-86331306 GCA_028658325.1 Potorous gilbertii | reverse complement strand
GGAGGGGACAAATGGGGAGAAAATTTTGGAACCCAAAATCTTGTGAAAATGAATGTAAAAAGTTAAATAAATGTATTTAAAAAAAAAAAAAAAAAAAAAAGAAAAAGGAAAGGATGAAACAATTTAACATCATGGTGATTGATGATCATACAGGCTAAAAAACTTTCAAATTTAAAGCCCAGGAACAAAAACTTATCAAGCCCCTTGAGCTGTGCTATGTAGTGGGATTGGGCTTTATTTGATAAGGCACCTTTTATTCTAGGGAACTCAGAGCGCTTTCAGAACTAATCAGTTACATGCTGGTGATACAGTCCCCCTGCCTGTAAACAAAACATCCATTATGTGCTTGCTGGAAGAGCTCATGCTCATATTAGCGGTCACTATGATGCTTATTCATCCTAATTCATTCATTTGTACAGCGTTGTAAGCCCAAATCCCCTCCCAAAACTGTAAAATAGATACAATGTGCCAATTACCCTAACTTAATTAAGGGAGAATGAAAACATTAGTACAAAAAGTTACAAAGAAAATATCATCTACTTGGGGAAAATGGACAGTGGGCACCCTTCAGGAAGAAGCTAGATGGGTATTGATTTGATGTCTATTTTGATCAAAGGGAAAAAGCAGCTGCACTCCAAGACAGTACATAGGCAACTTCTGGTGTGGATCCATGTTGCCTGTTCTCATACAAGAAGGGAATGTATGGGTATAGATAGGTATGTGCTTTCTGTCTTAGAAAGCTTCTTGAGAGCTGTCTCATTCTTTTCTCAGTACCCTTAATGCCTGGCACATAGGAGATGCTTCATAAATGCTTGAAGGATAGCAGGATACATAGATTGATGATTCATGAATGCTTAATAGGATGAATATCCCATCCCAGCTAAAGGACCACACTCCTCAGAGCCTCAAATAACTGCAGATTTTGTGCAAATTTGCCTCAGGTCCAATATTGTAGCTGAAAGAATTTCAAAGGATTTGTTGCCCATGAGACATGCAAGAGGCTATCTTCACATTTCATGGCTCAGGTGATTGGTAAAAAACAAAAAGTGTTGTTGGATGTGTATTATGGATACACATTTTCTTTCTGCATTTAAGCCATTATCCATGAAAGAGGAGAAAAAACAAATTCTCCCTTTGATCTGCCTCCACACCCACATAGAACTTTTGTAAGATCAAGAGGTCACTTCTGAGGGTAAAGTAAAAGGAGGCTCCTTCAAAGGAGGGAGTCCTGAAGTAACTGGATACCAGTCTTGGGATCTGCTCTGCAAAAGGAAGTAGAGAGTAAGCAACCTGAAATTAAAAAGGATGAGCATGGAGGGAATATAAGAGCACCGCCGTAAGAAAATTATATATGTGTGTATATATATATATATATATATATATATATATATATATATATATATATATATACATATACACACACACACACACACACACACACACACACACACACACACACATATATGCACATTTATGTTTACATAAATGCAAAACATAATTACAGAATTTGAAAGCTCTGTTTTTCTCTCAAAGCTATTTGCAAGGGGAGGGTGCATTAATAAATACAGCCCCGGTGAGGTATGACATCTGGGGGAAAAGCAATATATTAATTCTCAGATCAATAGTTTGTGAAATGCCTTTTTGCTGTCCCAAGTGTGTGACTGTTTCCTTGATAAGGAATGATTTTCTTCCAGTTAAGGGCAACCACCACATGATGAGATTACTCTCTGAAGGGCGGGGAGGAGAAAGGTAGAGGAAAAGAAGAAATAATAGCGAAGGGGAGGGTCTTTAGGAGCTTGCATCACAGTTTCCCTCTGGACTCTGCCTGATTCCATTCTGTTTTCAGCAATACAGAAACACCCTCAAACATAGTCTCGCAGTTTGATTCAGGACACTACTCCAAGGAGAACAAGGATCTGAAATCTAGCTATGTGATCCAGCTGTCAGCTTCAGTTTCCTCTTCTACAAAAGAAGAGGGCTGAACTATATCAGCAGACCTCAAACTTTTTGGTCTCAAGACGTCTTTGCACTCTAAAAAATTACTGAAAACCCCTTCCTCCCACAAAGAGGTTACGTTTATGTGGGTTATAACTTGATATTTACTGAACTAGAAATCCAAACGTCAGTAATATTACGTGTAACCCAGCCTTCTCTGGGCATGCCCAGTTCTAACATGGAGGTGCCCTTAGGGAGCTTTTGGGGCACGCCCAGTTTGTCCAAAGTATAACTTGCTACTGTGTGGTAGGGGATGAAAAAGACTTCCATTTTAGGCAATCTGGACATACTCCAAAGGCCCCTCAAGGGTAGCTAAATGTTGGAACTGGGCATGCCCAGAGAAGTCAAGGTTACATGCAAAAAATAGATCTGATGTCATGGACATCCTAAAAGGATCTCTGTGGACCATACTTTGAGAACCACAGGACTATGTAATGCCTAAGACCTCCTTCAACTCTTAAGACTCTATGAGCTCTATGGTCAAACCAAAAATAGAATCATGCTCAAACAGAGGAAAAACAAAACAAAACATAACATTGCATCTGGGTTCAGAAGACTTAAATTTCAAATTCTGGATCTATTCTAGGGCAAATCACTTAAACTCTCTGCATCTCAAGTATGATCTCCTATGAAGACTCTTGTGCATTTGCATCTTGAAATCTGAGCTCAACCACTTTTTATCTGTTTCTTTTGGGGCAAGTCACTTACCCCCTCTGCCCTTTTTTTTTTCATCTATACAGTGAAAGAATTGGAGTCACTAAATGGTCCCTTCTAACTCTAAATCCTATGTTCCAGGCCATACCTCCATAACTCTCCTATCCTATTGCCAGAATAGTGATTTAACAGCTATACATTTAAAAGCTGGGAGAATGATCAACAACAATAACAATAAACATTTATTAAACACCTATTTTGTAAAAAGAGAACAAAAAAAAATTCCTGTCCTCAAGTAGTTTCCACTCTACTCCTGGGGCATATAGCATGTGAATAAACACAAATTCAATACAAAATAATTTTGAGTCAGAAAGTATACCATTTCCTAGGAAAACCCAGAAAAGTCTTATGTCGGAGACGGCATCTGAGCTGTGCGTAGAAGGTAGTCTATGAGGCTGAGATGAAAAGGAAGTCATTCCACAAAGAGGATCACTTCCACTAAGGTACAGGGGCAGAAGATGGAATATCACATATGGGGAACAGCTGGTAGGCCAGTTTGGCTGGAACATGGAGGATGTGAAGGGAAGTAATATCCAACAACCCTAGGAAGAGAATCTGGAGCCAGATTGTGAAGGGCTTTAAATGCCAAACAGAAGAGTTTTAATGTTATCCTAGATGCAACAGGGATCCACTGAGCAGGGAAGTGATACGGTTAGACCTATACTTTAGGAAGCTTATTTTAGAATCTGTGTAAAGGATGGCTAGAATAAAGATGCAACTGAAAATGGAGACCAATTAAGAGAATATTGCAGTAGTTTGAAGAGAAGTAAGGAAAGGTTATGTGAGTGCAAAGAAGGGGAGGGTGCTAGAAATGCAGTAAAGGTAAGATTTCCAAGACATGGCAACTTATTGGATTTAGAACTTGAAAGAAAGAGAAGAGTCACAGAAGACTCCAAGCTTGTATGAATGAGGGTGATCCACAAAGACGGTTTTAAGGTGTCCCTGATGTCAAAGCTGTTTTTATATGTAACCTAACCTTCTCTGGGCATGCCTAGTTCTTACATGGAGGTGCCCTTGAGGGACCTTTGGAGCATGCCAATATTTCCTAAAATGGAAGGATAAATGAAATGGAGATAGTACTCTCAAAAAATGGGGAAGTTTGGAAGTAGGGTAGATTTAGGGTAAAATATAATGAGTTCTATTTTAGGCATGTTAAATTAAGATGCCTTTGCAACATTTGGTAGAAATATCCAGTAGGCAGTTTGTAACATAGTACTAGAGTTCACTCTAGAGATTAGGGCTGGATATAGCTAGATATGGGAGCCATCTGCAGAGATGACAACTGAAGGGAAAGAGTACAGGAAAGAAAGAGGAGAGGAGAAGAGAGAGGAGGGGGAAAAGAGAGAGGATAGGGAAAGGAGGGGTGAAGAGAGGAGGGAGAAGACGGGGGAAGGGGAGAAGAAGGAAGAGGAAAGGAAAAGAGAGAAGAGGGGATGGGAGGGGATGGAAGGGAGTAGGAGGAGCTGAGCGGGAAAAGAATCATGATTGAGAAAAAATTAGTGAGATTGTAAGGTCAAACAGCTTGGACAAAAACTAATAGAAAATAGCATCATGGAAGCCAAGGAAGAAGATAATATTCAGAAGGAGAAGAAGCTTCAAAGAGGTCAAGGAGTAACTCAGGAGCAAGACTGAGAGAAAAACACTGGATTTCACACTCTGTGAAGTTACCAGAAAGGCTGAAACTCTACTGGTAGTCTTACAGAGAGCAGTTTCAGTTGAGTGATGGGCTAAGAAACCAGACTGGAAGGGATTAAGAAGTGACTGGAAGGGGAGACAATGGAGGCAACAACCTTTTCTAAATTAGCTATGCAAGAGAGAAGAGATATAATTACATATCTTGATGGAGAGGAAGTGTCAAATGTAGGATTTTTTTTTGATAGAAAAGATGGGCATTCATGAAGGTAGTTGAAAAGGATCTAGTAAATATGATGGGAACGAATATTAGAAAAAGCAAGTGATGGAAGTGGGAGAGGATGGGGCCAATGGTACAAGTGGAAGGATTAATCTTGGCTGGAAAGTCCACCAAAAATTAGAGCAGAGCACAATTAAATGAGGGATGAAGAAGGGTTAGGGGTTGTAGAGTGGGGGAGGGGGAGGGAGAGGAGAGAAGAAACTCAGGACAAATGGCATCTAATTTCTCAGTCAAATAAGAGATGAAGATCTCTGCTGAGAGGGTAGAGTAAGAAGTGATATTAATAGGTCTGTTCCTCCAAGCAGCTAAGATTTCATGATCTTATACACTTGGACCGTATTTCTCATGTTTAATTTATCTTTTTTCTTAGTTATTTTATTTGGGTAGTGCCTTTCCCCTAGGAGAATCTAGGGAACTGTTTTTTGGAGAATGAAGAACTAGAAGATCTGAATACTATAAAGTTGTAAACAGGAATGGGGAGAAAAGTTGGGCTGGAAAATAACAAAAGTGAATACCAATGAGAGGGGTAAGTTGTTGAATAGGAAGTGCTTGCAATGGAAAAGTCAAGTCTTTAAGAAGAAATCTGTAAAACTCCTAGGATGTTTCCTATCAGGCAATTCACAATACACTTCTGAGTGTAGAGTTGATTGATTTTCTGAATGGAGGGACATGAGACTTATGGTCACAAATTGGATAAACTCATCAGTACTTTCCAGAAAGAACAAGGAAGAAAGAAAAAAAGAAAGAGACAGAGGGAAGGAGGAAGGAAGGAAAGAAGAAAGGGAAAGGAAGGAAGAAAATGAAAATTTAAACTTATTTCAAGAGAAATGATGAAAAATATATTGTATAGACCTGCAAATATTATATACAAGAATTTTATGCAACCAACATGTTTTTACCATCAACCAATCAGCAATAATTTGTCAAGCAACTACTAAGTGCCAACCAGTGTGCTAGGTGCTGGGGAATTAGGTAGATAAATTGATAGATTAAATAGATATAGATAGATAGATAGATAGACAGACAGAGGTATACTGATCGACAGAAAGGCAGCAAGATGGTAAGTGAATAGATACAAATGCAAGGAATGAAACTATCCCTTCTCTCAAGGAGCTAACATTTTAATGAAGTAGTCAACATGTATACAAATATTTAGTGAATATCTTAAAGATAAAAAGCATAAATAAATACAAATAGTTAATGCAAGGTGGTTTTAGAAGGAGGGAGTTAATAGTGGACTGGGAATGAGGAAAGGCTTCTTGCAGAATGTGATGCTTGAGCTAAATCTTGAAGGATGAGAGGGATTCTGTGAGGTGGAAGTAAGGAGGGAATGAATGCATGCTAGGCATGGGAGATAACTCCCAACAAAGGCAGAAAAAAGGGAGAGTGTAGCTCCAACACAGAAAATGCCTTAGGCAGTGGTTAGGACGTCAGAGGATACAGACCTTTTCTGTCAGAATTAAAAGTGCTGAAGGTGATTGCGAGTCATAGCTAAAGAGACTGGTGGAGAAAAGGAAGACAGAGGAGCGATTGGATGCTCAAAAATGTAGCCCTATTTGTTTCTCATCTTTCTTTGGGAAATTCTTGGGTTTTAATTTTTCACATGATTTTGACTGAAAAGTGCACGACAAGCGTCTTAGGAAGTGACTTAAATTCCTGGAGGTAAGGATGGCCCGTACTTTGGGGCTACCAAGCTCCGTTTCTGAAGAGATAAAGAGGACAGAAATGTGCCATTCATTGGGGGGCTCTGCACAGTTCAATTCCATGTGCACCGGCAGGCCTACTGCAGCAGGTAGGACAGCCAGCTTTGTTAAACCAAGACACAAACAGTCTAAAGCTTCCAGAGGGGCCCCAAGGAGCCACGTCCTCCTCCTCTGCCTCCCTTCTACCCCTCCTACCCGCTTCCCCCGTCTTTGCTCCAGATTTCTCTTTCCTCACGTCTCACTTCCCCTTTTCGCCAGGGTAATTTTGATTCATTAGAAGTCCCTCGACAAATTCTCCTTCGGATCTTAACAACTTTTTCTCCCCTTTCTTAATCTTTTTTTTTTCTAACCTTTTGCATTTTTTTAGTCTCATTTCCTGTCTGGGTTTTGCATTTCCCTCCCCCGCCCCTCCCAGCCTATGACACACTTTCTCTCTTCTTTTTTAATCCTTTCCCCCCTCTTTTATTTGCTCCAAGCTCATTCCTCAGGGCCTTCGCAGAAGCCCCTTACCTCTCTCTCCCTCTTCACCCCGCATCTGCTGTCCCCGGAGCCTTGGGCTCAGAGCTCAGTCCCAGAAACTCCCCCACCGCACCCCAGCCTCTCCCATCACCGCTGGGTTTCACTGGCACCCCAGCCCGCCCGCCTCCTACAGGCGGAGGGAGAGGGGGGGTCTTCGAGGAGGTCTGGGCCTGACGGAGCCAGCCAGTGGGGCATGTAGGAGGAGTGCCACAGACCCGGAGCGGGACCTCCTGCGAAGCGCAAAGCATGAGTGCTCGAGGTAGGAAAGCCCGAGACCCGATTGGGGGCACCGGGACTCAGCGGCTCGGAGGGTGGAATGGCTGGGCCGAGTCCCAGAAGCCCTCCTCGCAGCCCCCAGGATCTAGTGATTTCTGAGTTTGTCTCTTTATTTCGATCTCGGTCCCTGTGGATGTCAGTCCGTCCCCGGCATCCTCTGTCTCTTCCCCATTCTCTTTTTCCTCCCGTTCTGTAAAAGAGGATCTAGCTACACTGAAGGGGACAGGGAGAATGGAGTGCGGGGGAAAGAAACTGCCGGGCGAGGAACGGCCTCCGTGCACCTGCCCGCGAGGGAAAGCGGAGTCCTCAGACATCCCGGAAGCCTGAAACTTTGGAGGACTTAGGGGCAGACCAGGACAGGGGGTGGGGGGAGGCAGAAGGGCGATCCCAAACTTGGATAAACCGAGCAAGTGCCGGACCAGACGAGAGTCGGCCGCCGCCCTTCGTGGGAGAGGGTAGATTAGTTACAGCCCCCAGCCCTGCCCCTGGGAAAAGAGCCAGGGCTGGGGGCTGGGGGAGATGCTTCAAAGCTGAACTTGGGCGCAGTGAGCTGCTGGGCTCCTTCAGAGTGCGGGTCCTTCCGCCTTCCAGAGCCTTCAACGACCAGAACTAGGGCTACGATGTAATACCACATAGGCTATGTGTGGATCTTGAATACTGTTGCTTTTCTTTCTGCTGACATTTGTCCCGGGTATTGAAGGTGGAAATGGATTAACCCACCCGAAAGAAGCGAGTTGGCTTGTCACTTAACTTTCACCGAGCGCAGAGGCCTGTGACCAAACTCCCTCCGGCTATGTACTAATCAAGCTTTGGGAGTTTAGCTAGAATCCTCTCCCAGCTTTACCCCTAATCTCCAACCCTACTTAGCCTCAAAGCAGGTGTAGAGAAATGATAGCTCAGACTTCGAAATCAGGGGATAAATTGGCAAACAATAACAGTCTTGTAAAATCTTGGTTGAAAATTGGGAGAGTTTAGCAGATTAGGAAGAAAGTAGAGCACCCTCATTCCTCAGATTTGTCAATGGTATCAACCTAGGAGCGCTCTAGAGAGATAATATGTCTTAGCAGATGAGAACAAGAGGCCAGATGGAATGAATGAATGAAAAGCATCGATTAAGAACTTAGTATGTGTCAGGCATTTTGCCAATCCCTGGGGATACAAAAACAAAAATCGAAACAGTTTCTGCCCACTAGGAGCCTACTTACATTCTAATAAGAGCTAGCCTTTTATGCACTGCTTTAATGTTGCAATTTGCTTTACAAGATTATCTCATCTCGTTCTCACAAGATATGTACAATTATCCCCATTTTGCAGTTGAATAAACTGAGGCAAAAAAAGGTTAAACGATGATTTGCCTGCCATGTCACAAACATGTAAATAGATGTCTCAGGCCTGATTTGGACTCTGGTCTTCCTGACTCCTGGTCCAGTATGACAAGAAGACAATCCATATAGGGGAAGGTATAACGGGGAAAGTGTAAGAGTTGGAGTTCAAAGTTCTGAGTTCAAAACCTGCCTCAAACTCTAACCAGAAGAAGCTGGGTAGATCATTTAACTTCTCTAGGTCTCAGTCTCCTCATCTGTCAAAATGAGGGATTATATTTCTGTTGAGTTGTTTCAGTGGTGCCTGACTCTTTGTGGCACCATTTGGGGTTTTCTTGGTAGAGAGACTTGAGTGGTTTGGAATTTCCTTCTCTTGCTTATTTTACAGATGAGGAAACTGAGGCAAACAGGTTTCAGTGACTGGTCCAGGATCACACAGCTAACGTCTGAGGCTAGATTTGAACTCAGTCTTCCTGACTCCAGGCCTGGTACTCTATCCACTGTGCCACTCAGTTGCCCTGGTGTTACTTCCAGATTCTAGCTCTGAATGAATGAGGCTATGTTTTGGTCTAAGAAAGTGACAGGGATAGTTTTGGAGTCATTGTTTTTGTTTTTATTTTGATGTCACTCAACCAAGTAGGGGAGGTATGACTAGACCACAGTTCATATGGAAAATATGTGAGGGTTTTAGTGAGCTCCAAACTCAACATACCACAAGAATATGGTCTTGAACTCAAATCTGCATGCATAGAAATCCTTGTTCTCCTGGTCAGGCCACATCCAGAGCACTGAGCTCACATCTGGATGCTGTAAATCAGGGCTTGATGTATTGTTTTGTTGATCGCTAGACTGAAGAAAGTGATGGAGAAAATGTTTATAATGCAAATCAATCATCTGTCAGGTACAATAGATGTGTGTGTGTGTGTATGTGTATTTGGAGACCTAATTGTTAAACATTTGCCAGCATATCCCAGGAAGACAATGATCAGACCAGTGAAGTGTTTGGAAACCACAACATACTAGGCTAGATTAAAGGAACTGGAGACATTTAGCATAAAGAAGGCAAGACTCAGGAAGGACATGATTTAAGTATTTGAAGGCCCATCATATGGAAGAGGGATTAGATTATCCTGCTTGGTCCCAAAGGACAGAACAAGGAGCCACTGGTAGAAATTACAGTGAGGGAGAATTGACTCCATCTAAGGAAAGATGTCTCGATAATTAGAACTATCCAAAAGTGGAATGGGCCGCCTCTGGCAAAATGAGTTCCTGTCACAGTGGTCTTTAAATGAAGCCTGGATGATGACCATTTGTCAAGAACAGATTCTTCCTCGGGTATTTGTTGAACTGCCTCCCAACTCTAAGTCTCTATATGATTCTAAGTTCTTCCTATCATTTGCAGCTAAATAAGAAATATTTCATTTTAGGAGATGGAGTTTGCTGATTCGTAATCTGCACAGTCCTTTAAATATTTAGTCCTGTTTTTTCCACGGATGATACTTGTTTGAATCAATAAAGCATTTTGGAGCTTTGATTGTCTGTCTTGCCCTGTTTTAAGGACTATGGTGGTTATAAGAGACATGAGTCATGATATTCTCTGCCACCAACTAATATTAATGCTTAGACGACAATATCTGCCCCACGGGAGCAGGATATGTGTGGTGTAATGGAATGAACATTGGTTTACAGTACCACAGATTTCAATCTGGAATGACCCTTAGAGATCTTCCAATGTAATCCCCTCATTTTGTAAATGAGAAAACTAAGGTCCAAATAGTTTGAGACTTGGACAAGGTCATACAGGTAGTATATGGCAGAGCTAGGATTTGAACTGGGTTCTCTGCCTTCAAAGGCCGGTTTTCTTTCCATTGCCCCATTCTACTTAGGTCTAGAATCAGAAGACAGGGTGACATACTGGCTGTTAAGTCAGAGGACTTAGGTTCCCTTTATGCTCACTTGCCATGTGACCTCTCTGTATTTCAGTTTCCTCATCTGTAAAATGGGGGAAAGCAGAGTTGGGCTGAAAGGTATCTGAAAGTCCTTCCAGCTCAACTCTAGAGCTATTATCTTATGATCTTATAAGGCGGTTTAGGTCAAGTGTTCTGCTGCTTGTTAAGTAATCTGCCCAAGGTCATACAGGTAGCCTCTCTAGGCCTCAATTAACTCTCTTGTAAAGTGAGGAGGTTGGATTAGATGATCTCCAATGATTTTTCCAATTCTAAATTCAGCGAACCTGTGATACGCTAATTAATTAAGTGCTTTAGTGTAGAATTGGGAGACATCATTAGAGGCTGGAATAGTCTAGAAAGATTCTTGGCATTCATGGGACTTGAGTTTGGACTTGAAAGGTAGGTAGGATTTGGATAGATGGAGAGGAATGTGGAGGGTATTTCAGACTATCCATGTGTCCTAAGCTTATACCAGTTTCATTTTTGTAAATCTGTGTTTCATCAGGCTACCTACCACCCTTTTCAGAAAGTCTGCTTAAGGGCATACTTAGAGGTAGTTTGGGGATTGGAGGAAGAGAGGGAGAAGGAAAGGCCCAAGGAGTCCAAAGAAAGAGGCCTCAAAAGTACAGATTATCTCTCTTCATACATCCAAGGCTAAATCAAATCAGGATTTTTAGATGATTATAATGAAAAGAGTCATCAAATGCCAAGTCTCCTCCAATCCAAGGACCAATGGGGCCAACTTTTAAAATACTTTTCAATGTTCCTTTCCCCTTACATAGGCACTATAGGTTTAAGCCAATTGTTTCTTGCAATAGAGGTGACTGTCTTGGTCTGATGAGTCACGACATCCCTGGGGTAACCACTTCAACACAGGAAACAAAATATTTCTCTCTTACGAACTTAAACCTGCCCTCTATTCTAAAAACTTGATCACGAGAGAGTCAACCAACTAAGTCTATCTACTAAAGTGAAGGGACCTTTCCCTTGTTCCTGGATGTTTCCTGTCAGAGGTACCTTCCCCTCACCTGGCTATGTCATCAGATACATAAAGAGAAATATTTGGGTGAATTTAAACTAGGGGCATGCAGAAATTTAAAGAAGAGATCCACTACAGTACTACCTTAAAAACCCTTCCCTCCTATTAATCCTATTTCAAGAAAGAGAAGAATCAAGCCAAGTTTCTCTCTGGATTCTAGGCATCTCACAGGTGCACACATTCCAGACACAGGTAGGGCTGCCAACAAACTCTCCCCTAACATTCTCCTCAAAGATTCTGCCTACGCCCTTGAGGTACTCCTCCTTTCTGGGTCAGTGGTTTTAATGGGGTGAACATTTTAGGGAGGGTAGCCTTTTGGGTTGTGATTTGTTCAAGGGCTCAGGGATTATAATGGCTCTGTCAAATTTATGTAATTGGTGTCTGTGGCACAGATCCAATGAGTAATAAAAGCTTTTCTGTTTCAGCTTCCTCAGTCATTCCTCTCCCTTCACTCTCGCTCTCCCCTCCTCCATCTTCTTCCATCCCCCATTCCATTACTTTTGCCCCTCACTGACAAAGAATGAACCTACTACCAGTCTATTATACTATAGTTTCCCTGAGAAAGGTTACCTAGGTCCTCCTATGTTCTCAGTTTGGTTAGTGAATTAATTCTATCTGGGCATTTATTTGGAGGGTGTCAGCAAGAGGGAAAAAATGATTTCTTGGAGTTTCATATAAGATATCCTCCTTAAAGAAGGTGTTCAGTTCTCTATGGAATTTCCATACCAAGGATGGGCAGCTAGGTGGTGAAGTGGGTAGAGGGCCAGGCCTGGAGTCAGAAGGTCTCACCTTCCTGAGTTCAAAACTGGTCTCAGATACTTACTAGATGTGTGACCCTGGGCAAATCACTTCACTTTCTTTGCCTCAGTTTCCTCATCTATAAAATTAGCTGGAGAGGGAAATGGCAAACCATTTGGCATCTTTGGCAGGAAAACCCCAAAATAGGGTCATAAAGAGTCAGACATAACTGAACAGCAATAACAATTACAGTTATTTTCATGGTGAAGTCCTTGAAAGCAGCGGCTGCTTTTGTTAAGTTTTGACATTTTTATTTTGTTTTGGGTGGGGAGCAAGGAGGCTTTCTTTATAGTCCCAGCCCTTTTCAGAGTACCTAGCCTATAGAAGGTACTTAATAAATGCTTGTTGACTTCACAAAACTTTTCTACCCAACCCTATCTCTCTTTCACCCCTGTGTATAACATCTATATGCTATAGTAGCCTGGAAGGACCAGTAGCAATTTGACAAGGTAATGTTGTGATACCTATAGCTGACATATAGAAAGACTATAAAGTGTGGCAAACTCTTTACATATTTCTCAATCAACCAGAATAAAGAGCCTGCTTTGTGCTAGGCCCAGCTACAAAGACAGTCTCTGCCCTTCCGTGCTTACATTTTATGAGGAGAGAGAAGATGTACATAATCTGGCTATGGGCTTAAAGGTATATTTAAAGGAAACAAGCCTTTATCAAAGCACCTATGTGTCAAGCACTGCACTAAACACCATCATTTCCATTTAAAGTTGAGGAAATTAAAGTTAAGTGACTTGGCCAGGGTCACCCAGCTAGTAAAGGATCTGACATTGTCCAATTTGAACTCAGGTCTTCCTGATGTTGCCCTGAAACCAACTTAACCTGTGACTGCAGTATCCACCAAAGAAGTCAGTGTGATTAAATGGAAAGATTAAAGTCATTTCTGTGGATGTGAGGGTATGTGTGTGTGTGTGTGTGTGTGTGTGTGTGTGTGTGTGCATTATAATATATGAACACAAAGTAAGTACAAGGAAATTTTGAAAGGAAGGCACTAGAAGCTTTTTTAACCTTCAGCACAGCCTTGTGAGGTAAGTCCTACATAAATGATGATCCTCATTGTACAGATGGAGAAACTGAGGCTAAGAGAGATTTCATGATCTGGCCCAGGGTCCACAGCCAGTACAAGTGTCTAAGAAGGGTTTCCTTTCTGACTTCAGGTCTCATCTACAACTATGTCACATTGACCCACATCCATTCTCTTCTTTGTCCTTGTGAGTTTTTCCCTTGTAACCCAGTGGAGCCAAAAGTAGGTATCTATGTCAGTGAGTTATAGCTTCTGCAGGGCTGTGCCTTTGGAAGTCTTCACTGGAACTGCCCTGGTCTGTGATGTTCAGAAAAGAGAGAGAATTGACACTTATTTTCTAGCTCTTTTTCTGTTTCCAACCAAAGTCTTTCTTCTGCTTTTTTTCCCCAACAAATAAGAGGGGAGGAGAGGTGGGTTAGTGGGGGATGGAGGGAGGAGGTCATTTCCCATGAGCTAGATTTAGTTATGAGTGGCTTTTGAAGACTAACAATTGTTGTATCATCCCACACCTCACTCCCCAACAAACCCTTATGGCCTGGCTTCCCCATTTTCCCTATAGTTCTCTATATGAGCATGGCTGCCTGGGGGAGCTTCCTCTCTGGCACACCCTCTGCTGCAGTGAGTTATGGTACCAACTTTGAATGGCAATAACAGGCTATGCCAGAAATCACAGAGGCCTCAGAGGTGCCATCTAATAGCAAAATGGATGTCCCATTTTTTGATCTAAGGGCAAACAAAAGCACAGTGTGGGTATTATTAAGGGTTTTATAAATTGTTACTTCAGTGAATAAATGTTGGTTTGAAGTAAAACTGCATTTTATTGACATTAGTATTTCAGTTTCTGCCTTTGAGTAAAGTCTGTGTAATTCATTGAGAGTCAAGGTAGGGAAAAACCAGGCATATTATGAAGGGAACTGAGTATAGTTAGTTCAATTTCTAAAATAGTGAGTTTGAATACTAATGATACCGTATACTTTCTCACATAGAATGTTCTATCTAAGGGTTCTCAGCTGCTTTTCAACATCATTAATCTCTACGGTACCTCAGGGAATTGAGAAATTATGCCTATTTGTTTCATTGATGGAGAAACTGAGGCACATAGAGACTGGGCAGGACCTTTCATATCTAGGGTTGTTTTCTGACCATTAGAAAGTGTTCCTTCCCATGTGGTCAGAGGAAAACTGTTGTGCTTTTTGAGTTTTTTTAAGTACTCTGGAAATGCAAACTTTCTGAGATTTTTTTTGTAGGGGGAGACAAAAAGGATGGGGATGGAAAGAGATAATAGGTAAGAATTTTGAAGACGTACAAGTACAGAATGCCATATGGCTCCTGTAGGAGCTAAGTGCTCTGAACGCTTAATGGATCTTCTCCCTTTTTTCCTTTCAAATTATATGGACACATTTTTCACTAGCTAATTTTGAAATATAGCTTTTTGATGCATAAAAAAGCCTCCGTATATTATAGCAGAGTCAGCCTAATTGGGCATATGAGACAAAATCAAATGAGATAATAGATGTGTAAGAACACTTTGAAAAGTATAAAGTGCTATAAAGATGTAAGGTGTGTACTTTATAGGCATATTCAGGTGGTCTATTTGGATATGTTCTCTGAATGGTGGCATATAATTTCCCCTATAATCTGGAAGAGTCCACCTCACAGAAATTAGGAGCATCAAATAAGAAAGTCCTGAAGATTTTCTGAATATACTTAAGAAGGGCTATTCATTCAGTCAGCCAATAAAGATTTACTGAGTACCCACTAAGCAACTGGTGCACTGAGTCTTGGACAGATGGCCAGCATCATCAAACCAGCCTGTTCTCCTCTATTATCTGTATCATATGAGAAATGGAAGAACTCTAGATACAGAAGTGGACTGTTTAGGGATGTGATCTTAGAACAAGCTTATATTTGCAAGCTAAATCTTAAATTTTCATTGTGATCACTTACATCTTGGAAAAATTAGCAAATGCTACAAATCTGGGCTTGATTTACTGTTTTGTTGATTGTCTATCATTCTCATTTCTTTTCCTAATTTTTCCTCTACTTTTCTTATTTGATTTTTAAAATCTTTTTTGAACTCTTCCAGGAATTCTTTTTGGTCCTAAAAGTAACTCACATCTTTCTTCAGGTCTTTGCATGTAGCATTTTTGACTTTTTTTGTCTTCTTCTGAGTTTGTGTTTTGATCTTCCCTATCACCATAGTAATTTTCTATAGTCAGATTCATATTTTGTTGTTGTTATTTGCTCATTTTCCAGCCAATTTCTTGATGTTTAAGTTTATGTTAATGTTGGGCTCTGCTCCTGGGATGGAGAGGGTATTGTTCCAAGCTTCAGGTTTTTTGTCCAGCCATTTTAGGGGTCTGTAAGTTTTCAGTTCTTTCAAGGTGGTATGATCCAGAAGAGGTATGTTCACTGTTCTCCTGACCTGTGCTCTGGTCTATAAATGACCAAGAGTATTCTTTTCTGTCATGGAACTGTGACCAGTTTCCCTGTTCCCCTGTGGCTGCAAACTGTGGTATGAACTTTAGCCCAGATCTGAGTGTGGACAATGCACCCAGTGCAAGCAAAGGGACCCCTATAATCTCCTTTTGATCAGTTGTCCAAGCCACGCTCTCCCCCTTACTATCTGTGGGTGGAGAGCTCTGGGAGCTGCTGCCACTGATTCAGTTACTCCCAAGCCTGCTACTGGTTTGCTCAGACATGGCCTGAGCTGGTGTAACCTGTGCTAGACTGAGCTCCATTCTCACCTTGGTGCAACAGACTTTTCCTGATGACCTAAGTTGTCTTAGACTAGAAAATTGTTTCACCCTTTTCTTTTGTGGGTTCTGTTGCTCTAGAATTCGTTTTAAGGAATGATTTAAAGTTGTTTAGAGAGGAATTTGGGAGAGCCCAGGAGAGTCCCTGCCTTTTCTCTGCCATCTTGACTCCACCTTCATTTTGATTGTCTAGACTTCAAAAAGTGATGGGGGGACATGACAATAATGTAGATTAAGGTTAAAAGTGTTTCATGCCTATAGAGTTTTTTCTAGAGAACAAGTTGTTAAACATTTACCATTATAATACTGGCCTGTAGTTGGGTTATATTTTAAAGTCCATTCTAGGTTCATTGGCAGATATTATCCAGGCTATCAGAACATTGCTAGTTTCATTATCCTATTGCAGACCTGGAGATAGCAGCTTACTCTTAAGTAAACTATGGGGGCTCCCTTTTACCTTTAGAATCAAATGAATACAAATTCCTCTTTTTGACATTTAAAGCCCTTCACAGTCTGGTTTCCAGACTTGTTACCAACTATTCCTTTTCAACACATTCTTTGGTACATCCTAACTGGACTACTCACTGTTCTTCATATATGACATTGTATCACCTATCTCTGTCTTTGCATGGCATTTCCCTTGTGCCTGGAATATACTGCTCCCTCATCTCTACCTCTTAGAATTTCTAGCTTCCTGCAATTATGTTGTTGTTTGGATGTTTCAGTCATGTCTGACTCTGTGACCCCATTGGAGATTTTCTTGCCAAAGATACTGGAGTGGTTTTCCATTTCATTTTCCAGCTCATTTTACAGATGAGGAAACTGAGGCAAACAGGGTTAAATGACTTGGCCAGAGTCACACAGCTAGTATGTGTCTGAGGATGGATTTGAATTCAGGTCTCCCCAACTCCAGGTCCAGCACTCTATCCACTGCATCAAGTTTCCCACGGCTTAAATATTATATCTTACAGGAGGTTTTTCTTGATATCCCCACCTGTAAATGTCTCCACCCTTTCCTAATTG
Source organism: Potorous gilbertii (assembly GCA_028658325.1). Lineage (NCBI taxonomy): Eukaryota > Metazoa > Chordata > Mammalia > Diprotodontia > Potoroidae > Potorous > Potorous gilbertii. Next base: position 86,314,264 of record CM053772.1, on the reverse strand, counting down.
CTTTGTTATTTATCTGGTATATGCTTTTTGTTATGTGTACATTTCTCTCCCCATGGAATGGAAGTTTTTTGAGGACAGACAATGTTTCATTTATGTATTTGTATACCCACAGCCTGGCAGAGGACCTGGCACAGAATAGGTATTTTATAAATGCTTATTGATTCACACATTCTGGGTAAATATTGGTTTATTCTGCATAAATGATAGAATGTTCGTGTTGTTACCACACCTTTACTATTATTATTTACTAATACTATACTGGAAACAGTTACATGGCACAGGTAACGCAGTAGAGAGAGTGGCAGACCTGCAGGCAGGAAGACCTACATTCAAATCTAGCCTTAGATACTTAGTAGCTGTGTGATCCTGGGCTATTCACTTAACCTCTGCCTCAGTTTTCTCAACTGTAAAATAGGGATACTAATAGTACCTACCTGCTAGGGATATCATATAGTGGTTAGCACATGCCTGGCACACAGTAGGTAGGCCCCTTCCAAAGGGACAACAACATAGTACAGAAACAGCATTGGACCGGGAGGCAAGACAGATGGTCCACTAGCCCAGTCTTCGGTACTAACTTATTACATGACCTTAAGCAGACTTCTTAGTTTCTCTGAAACTTAGTTTCCTCATATATAAAGCAAAGTTAAAACACCTGCCCTGCTTGCCATCCAGTGACATTATGAGACATGCCTGAGAAAACGGATGTAAAAGCATATTGAAAATTAAAAGGTGCCACATGAATATGGCAACATGCCAACATGCCCAGGTGTCTGCCTGGGGTGGGAGGGGTAATTTGCATCAGTGAAGGAAGTAGCTACATAAATAAAATCATGGCTCCATCATCTTCAGGTATTTCTGTATAACAGTGGGTTGAGAACTGTCCTTGAAGGCAGAAAGATCTGCATCCAAGTTTTGACTCTGACATGTACAGAGCTGACGCAAGTCATTTAATTATTCTTCATCTCAATAAACCCTTCAAAACAGGAATTTTTAACCTGGGATCCATGTACTCACAGTGGACCTGTGGGTAGATTTCAGGGGGTAGGTGAATTTCTAAAAAATATTTGGATAATTACATATCAGTATAATTCATTTCCTTTGTAAGCCTATGTTTTTGTTTTTTGCATTTAAAAGCATTATGATGAGAAGGGGTACACCATATTCACAAAGGAATCCATAGCACAAATAAAGGTTGTCTGCTCTACGACTATAAGCTACAGAGAAGGTGCTGATCTGCATTGGGAGGGGAGTTTGCTCAGCTGGGAGTTCCATATCCCTAGACTTAATGTGTAACGACTTCCACAGGATTTCTTCTCAATTGATTTCTAAGTCTGTGTTATATAATGGAAATTTGAATCTTGGTGGTATGACCTTGGGCAAATTGCTTTCCCTTCTCAGAGCCTCAGTTTCCTTACCTGAAAAATTTGAATAAAGTTCTACTATTTTCTAATAATCATAATTCTATTACAAATTACCTCACAGAGTTGCTTTGAGGCAAGTGATGTATAAATGCTAAATGCTATTTCTGTTCAAATCCCTATAACCCATCCTAATAAGAATAGTTTATATCTTTATAGCAATTTTTATAATCTATTAAACACCTTCAGCAACATTGTCTCACGTCTCACAACACCTCAGGTGAGAGGCAGGCTAGGTGATATTCTCTTTGTTTTGTAGACTAGGAAATGAAGAAGTGAAAGGCTTTGGCCAAGGTCACTTAACTAGTGTCAGCGATGGGACTTGAACCCACATTTTCTAGTTTCAGAAGTAGTTAGTACAATCCTACTGTACTAAGAATACCTTTACTTGCTTTTTTGTGTTGGGTCAGAATGGGGAGTTAGATACTTTTTTTCTGTTTTTATCTCCAAAAATATTTTTTAGTATAGACTTGACACTTAAGAGTTCAACAAAATCACGACGAAATTGCCTTGATATTTCCCCCAAACAATAGACTTAGCTTTAGCATCATCCTTTGTTTTTTCTTTTTAAACTATAACAAAAGAGTGACTTTGGACGATGCTGGTGATGATTAGAAAGGTAATTAATGTGGTTGATATATTGTCTGGGCTGCGTCTGTGCTCTGAAGATCACGGAGTCTTTAAAAACAAATGAGGCAGCTGAGGTATGAAGGCATATTCACACAGGCACTCAACAGCTCCTAGGAAAACATTAGAATAATCCCCAGGGACTCCTGAGTCCACATCCTGTGTCCTAACCACTTGATAAAGTTACTTCTCTGTAATGTCCATGCCACACTGGGGTGGGGGTGGGAGGGTTGGAGAGGGGAATCTTTCAGAGTGAAATTACCCTCATTGCCAACATCTCTGCAGCTAAGTTAATTCTCCAGTTGGGTAGTTAGGAGGCAATCAGGTTCCCTGAAGCATTGCTGGATGAATCCCCTAGATAATTTCTTTAGTGAGGATTGCGCCACAGTCTGCTGAAATCTACCAAATGATTCTGCATTATACTGTGAAACTTTATCTGTCCCTGAATCTGGAGACCTCCCTTCTTTCACCTTGAACATTGTGAGAGTTCTTTCTGGTTCTCCTGCTACAGCCCTAGACAAAGTCCTCCATTTGCTGTCTCCTCTTTGCATTACCTTTTCCCAGAGACCCTTGGGAGCCATCTATCCTTATTCTGTTTGGCTTGGGAAAGCTTTGGGGCATTTCTTCTTGCCAATGGTATATTTCTATTTGGATTCATGACTTGGACTCTTATTTATTAGTTTATGGGTTTTATTGTAATGAGTTTCATTTCCTTCTGTCTTTTACTCAGTTCCTTATTCTGCAGCCTTTGTCATGAACGATGTTGGTAGAATGTGAGACAAGGAGCATTCAAAACAGAAAGCTTTTTTTTTTTTGAGGAAAAATCTATGGAACTATTTGCTGTGGCTCTGGAAGCTCTATTCTCCAACCATATTCCCCTACCCCACCCCACCCCCAAAGAAGCAAACAAATGGAGCCACAGACATTTCCCCAGATGGATGCTTCCTAAATCTGTTAATGTTTTCTGCATCGCTCCTTCAGGGTTTGCCGATTCTGTAGGTGGAATCAGTGGCTATTTGAGTCTAAATTTAAAGTCTCACCAAAAAAAAAAAATCTCCCCCAGCAGCTTGCCTAAAAATGCTACCACGAAATTCACTCCTTAAGGACCCTGTGGAGACAGGTACCAAATTTGAATTAAACCATCTCTGTCTTTAAGAACCACAAGCGAGTGGAGGCAATACCTACATGAAGAAGGAACTTGTATCAGTGCAATCATAAATATAGGTCTGGAAAGAAAGACTCTTAGAATCCATTTTATAGATGAGAAAATTAAGGCAGAGATATTAATGGTCACATAAGTAGTGTGTAAGGTAGAATTTCAGTCCAGGATTTCCAGACTCCAAGTTCAGTACACCCTATCTACTACACCTTGAAAATTAACCTGTTCTGCTCCACCTGTTTTTCAGGGGAAATTTCATCATTCTACCTCATTCTTATACCCAATATCTTCACTAGTTAAAATCCACCATTGATTGGAGTATGTGTGTTTATATATATATATATGTATATATATATATATATATATATATATATATATATACATATATATATATATACATATATGTATATACATATATATATGTATATACATATATATACATATGTATATATATATATATATATATATATATATTTACCTGTTTCATCTGTCCCTCATGCACCTTCCTACTCCTTGCTCCCTGACTTCCAATGTCCATGATGCTCAGACCACAACTCACCTACTGACCATGGATTGTTGAACTGCTAGCCCTCACTGGGGCTGTTCTCCCAAACCCCACCCACTTTAGCTGTCTCTTTCTGTTCCACCCAGACTTGTCTCCACAATAGACCCAGTCCACAGATTAGTTCTGCCAACAAGTACATTTTAACTAGCATAAAGTATTACTTGAGAGACAGTGTATCATGGTATATGAAGAGTCAGGAAGACCTTGCTTCAAGTTCTGACTCTGATATGTTTGGCAGTGTGACCTTGGGTAAGTCATTCAATCTTTACTTGCTCCAGGCAGGGAACTTCCTGTACTAAGGCAGGACTTTACCTTCTAATCTTGGAGAATTATGTAGAGGTTTCAAACATAGGTACCGTGGACCTCAACACTCCAAGTACAGCCAAACCAGATTAAAATGTAACTGGGGGCAGCTAGGTTGCACAGTGGCTAGAGCATCAGCCCTCAAGTGAGGAGAACCTGAATTCAGATTTGGCTTCAGCTGCTTAGTAGCTGTATGACCCTGGGCAAATCACTTAACCCCATTTTCTCAAAAAGAAAAAAAAATGTGATTGGGAATATTTAAGAAAACGAATAAGAACATAATAAAACATAGATAAGGTTACCCTATGCTTTTCTAAGTCAATTTGTAGCCTAGAAGAATGAAAAGAATAAATGAAACCTCTCATCTAGTACTGATCCCTAAAGAATTCTGTACCTCAGTGAAGTAAAGGAGTAACTAAATAAGGTCTTACATTGTCAGGCTGGGGTTAGGAGTTCAGAGGTTGAAGTTCATCTGATTAATCCATTACCAACCACTTCCCTCCAGCAAAAAGCAGGCTCTAAAGCAGATTGTTCTTGTCTCTTTTGTTGGTTATGGACCACTTGGCAGCCAGGTGAAGTCCACAGAACCCATCTCAGAATAAGCTTGTCAAATGCATAAAACAAATACATTGGATTATGAAGGAAACAAATCACCTCAAAATACAGTTACTATACTATCAAATCCTGTTTCAGATACTTTGTGACCTTGAGCAAGCTGCTTAACCTTTGTCTGCCTCAGTTTTCCTATCTGTAAAATGGTATAATAATAGCACCTACCTCCCAAGGTTGTTAGGAGGATAAAATGAGATATTTGTGAACAGTTTGGCAAACCTTAAAGCTCTGTGTAAATGTTAGCTATAATTATTATTATATATTTTTTTAAAACAAGTTCATGGATCCCAGGTCAAGAACTCATCCCCTAAAGAAATGGGACTCAGATATATATATATGTTTGATTGAAAGCTAAACTTTAAAGGTTCTGAGAAGATAGGGGCCTGGATAGAATGTTACTGTCAACTACTACTACTAGTGAGACAGTTAAATATTTGTAAAGCGCCTACTACGTGCCAGGTTGTGGATACAAATGTGCTAAGGACTGGGATACAAATAATTGAAAGAAAGACAGTCTCTGCCCGTAAGGAGCTAAATTCAGTCTAATGGGGGGAAAATGAAAATGGAGGAGAAGGGGAGAGGGAAAGGGAAGGTACTCAGCCCTGGAGCACAATGGAGAAGTCCTGAAAAGTGAAACTTTTGAAAAGTGAAATGAACTGAACACTCAAACAGAAGTTTCAGGATGAAATCTCCCCTTCACCCTCCAATACTGCATTCTTAGTTGTACAGGGGAGAGCTCCTCCCAAAAATATCACTTTCAGACTCAGGCTGAGCTTAGATCTCATGTAAGACAAATTTCTATTGGATTTAATTGACACCCAGTGTGTATTTCCAGCTTACTCCCCCTAATCATAGTAACTAACATTTATATATCCTTGCCAGGCATGGTATTAAACATTTTACAATTATTAATTTAGTCAATCCTTGCAACAACCCTGGGCAGTAGGTACTTTATTATCCCCACTTTACAACTGAGGAAACTGAGGCAAACAGGGTTTCTGTGACTTGCCCCACAGAGTCAATAAGTGTCTAAGGTCGTTTCTGAACTCAGGTCTTCCTGACTGGTCCTAGTGCTCTGAACCACCAAAGTGCCCACAGAAAATTACTCCCCAGAGATTAAATATTCTCTCATAAAGATATAGGCTGGAATCACACAGATGAGCAGAAGAGGCTATGAAGGAAAGCTCCCCCTTAGATGATCCTGGATACAGGAGGTGCTTGTGGCCCAACCCTTGTCAGCTTGCAGCCTGAAAGGGTGCTGAGATGTGCTCTGCTTCTCCTAGAAAAATGTGGCCATTAGAGATTCACCTCTACCCATGAAACCTCACTCTAATGCTTTCTTTTATAGTCGGCTCTCAATCACTTCCCCGAAGCCATAATTAAAGGTCCCATGACTAGGCCTGTTCCAGGCCTTCAGAGTTTAATTTCTGTGCTGACAGACCCCTGTGCTATTGGGATGGAGGTATGGCTATTGCTGATTCTTTGGAGCTCTATTTACCCACACTGGGAGGGGTTGGTGGTTTGGGAGAGGAACACACCCTGGGTGCCTGGAGGTGATAAGAGAAATAGTGGGTGCAGAAAACCAATTTTACCTTACAGTAGGTACATTTCTTTTCTCATACTTAGGGTCTAACACTTCTCTTTTAGAGAATTTTGCCAACTCTATGGCGAGTCCCATTCCTAGCAAGAAGAAACTCCCTCTATAATACAAATGGGCCCTTTCTCCACCGTTTGTATTCTTCTAGAGTTGCCTGACACACTGAGGGTAAAATGATTTGCCCAGTCACACAGTATGTGTCTGAGATAGGACCTAGACCCTGAGATCAGCTCTCTAGCCACTGTCATATGTAACCTCTAAGGAGAATAAGCAGTAGGAGAGGAGCTGTGGTGTGGAGAGACAAAATATGTCAAAGGATGGGGGTTCACATCCCAGCTTTGCCACTTAGAACCTCTGTGGCCTGGTACCAGTCTCTCAGTCCCTCTGGGTCTCATTTTTGCTGTATAATGCGGTCAGACTAGATGATCTACCGACTAGACTAGGCTTCCCCATGTGTGGTTCATTTGACATAAAATTGAGTTCTGCTTCCTATTCCGTCACTGACTTGATCCTTAATTTCCCCATCAGTAGAAAGATAATTTATTTTTCCTCTGTTCCTTTCAGGGATGTCATCAAAAAGACAGGCAAAATGAGGTTCTTAGAGAACCTGATGTTCCTTGGGGAAAAGTGATTCTCTAATTAAAGTTGTTTCCACCATTAGTTTGTCCAGAGCATTGTATTGCTGAACCAAACAGGAGCAGCCTCACATAAAAAGAAGCTTGGTTTGGCTTGGGCTTTTTTTTTTTAATGTTGTTTTTGGCTATAATGAGGAAAAGATGTAGATCACAGGAGGAAAAGGACGAGGGCTTAGAGGGAATAAGATGATGACGTGACAGAGAGAAGGCTTACTTCTTGACTGACTTCAACTTCTCTGCCAAGGAAAATAACTTCAAGGAAAAACAGCCATCACAAAAATGATGCTCTTATAAGGGAGCTTTTATTCCTAAAGCACAGATCTGACCATGCCACATTCCCCTGCTCAAAAAGCTCCAATGGCTCCCTACAGCTTCTAGGATCAAACACAGACTAGTCTGTTGGGCATTTAAAGTTCTTCACAAGTTGGTTCCGGCTTAGCTTTCCACCTGATTATCTTACTGCCCTTGACAGAAGCAGCTGGATGACTCAGCAGATAGAGTACTGGATCTGAAGTCAGGAGGACCTGAGTTCAAATTTGACCTCAGATATTAACTAGCTGTGTGACCCTGGGCAAGTCACTTAACCTCTGTCTCCCTCAATTTCCTCAATTGTAAAATGGGCATGATAATAGCATCTGCTTCCCAGGGTTATTTCAAGGATCCAATAAGATGATATTTATAAAGAACTTAGCCTAGTTCCCTGGCACAGTTGTGGCCAACTCTTTATAACCCCATTTGGAGTTTTCATGGCAGAGATACTGGAATGATTTGCCATTTCCTTCTCCAGTTCATTTTACAGATGAAAAACTGAGGGGAAAAGGGTTAAATCACTTACCCAGAGCCACACCACTAGTAAGTGTTGGAGGCTGGACTTAAACTCAAGAAAATAAGAATTCCTGATTCCAGGCGCAGCACTCTATCCACTGCCCCACCCAACTGCCCCACCTCGCACATAGTAAGTCTTAATAAATGCTTGTTTCCTTCCTTGTTTTCCTTTTTTAGCTTAGATTCCTGAGAGAATTCTGGAACACACTTTTTTTCTAGAACATACTATTAAAGGAATGGTTAGTGTATATATGGAAAAAGTGATCTCATTAAGAGACAGAATAACTTCACTGCAAACAGTACCTACTAAAAGTAGCCTTATTTCCTTTTTTTGACGGGCTTACTAAAGTGAAAGATCAAATGAATGTTCTCAATGTAATTTATCTAGACTTAAGAAAAGCATTTTCTAAAATCTCTCATAGTTACCCTGTGGAAGACAGGTATAAGGGTAGGCTTGATGAAAATACGATTGCGTGTATTTGGGACAAGTTGAACGACCAGACCCAAAGAATAGTTATTAATATCTTGATTTCACCTTGGCAGAAGGGCTCCAGTAGAATACACCCAAGAATCTGTGTTTGACAGTATGCTGTTTAACATTTTTATCAGTGACTTAGATAAAGAAATAAATGATATGCTTTTCAGATTTGATGCTGACCCAAAACTTTGAGAGATAGCTTAACAATATGACTAACAGTCAAGTTTCAAAACAATCTTTGCAGACCAGAATATTGACCCAAATTTAACAAGATAAAATTTTATGGAATTAAGTACAAATCCTTAAGCTTAAAAAATTGACTTTATCAATACAAGATGAGGGAGGCATGTTTCTTTAGAAAAGATCTGAAATTTTTAGTGGACCACAAACAATATAAGTCAACAGTGATAATCTAAGGCAAAAAGTTATTTTTGAACTACATTGAGAAAAACACCTTCTGAACTCTGCCCTGGTCATGCCACATATGTCATATTATGTTATATTCTGGGAATCACATTTTAGGAAGGACATTGATAAGCTAGAGAGTGTCCAAATGATGGTAATCAAGATGGTGAAGGCTTTTGAATTCATGCCATGTAGAAATTACTTAAAGGAAATAGAAATGAATAGCTTGTAGAAGAAGACTCACAGAGGACAAGAACAATTGTTTTCAAGTATTTCAAGAATTGTCCCCTGAAAAAAGAATTGAAGTTGTTCCATTTGGCCCTGAAGGGAAGAACTGGGAGTATTGGATGAAATTTGCAGAGACAAATTTAGATTGATATCAAGGAAAACTTCCTAACAATGAGAGCTATCAAAAAAAAAAAATGGATGGACTCCATTGGAAGGTAATAAGTTCTTCCTCAGTGGAGGGAGATCTTCAAGAAAAACTAGGATGATCTTTTGGTGAGAATCCTTTAAAGATATCACTTGGACTAGATAGATACTAAGGTCCTTTCTACCTCAGAAATTCTGATAAAAGAAGTAGATTTTTCAGTTAAAAAAAGAAAAGGACAAAGATAGTAAGATGAAGAAACTTTATAGTCGTCACAAGGGCCCTATAAATTCCCCAGAACAAACACTTGCTGAAGAACTGTAGCAGACTGATAGCCCAGAGCTTTGCCTTCATTATGATGCAGTATGAAGAAGCTGGATGTGTCCCAAGTCCATTCAGGAAAACATACATTATGGGCCTTCAAAAATAAAATGGTGTTTCACCTGTTGACTCAATACGTGGTTGCCTGTTGAATGCACTTGTCAAAAAATTCACCTGTGGGCAGTCAATGGGAGAAGAAGGCTATGGAGAAACTGGAGTTAGAGAAAGAAGCTCCTTTGTTTTTCCTGATCCTTTTCCATCTTTTCTCTATCCCACAGCCCACTGTTGTGAAGATAGTAGGATCATAGCTTTGGATCTAGAAGGGACTCATTTTACAGATGTGAAAACTGAGGCACAGTTGTCATTAATTTTAATGATTTGCCCAGTTACACAGCTAGCACTTCCTGACTCTGACTTCAGCACTCTAATATATAGAAAACACTTTGTGCAGCTTTAGGCACCCTATGAACGTGAGTTATTACTCTTAGTTGTTGAGGACATACCCATGCAGACAGGACTCATCCCTGATAAAGGCGGAGGCTGAAAGCTTTCCAACTCTAAGAGTCTGTGATTCTCTCCTATCTTTCCAAAGTTCTCTTTCCATTATTGCAATCCAAATTTCCTTACAAGTCCCAGGCCAGATGATCATGGGAACCATACTTTCTTTTTTTTCATATCATTATCCTCAGTAAAAATAATTGCTTGCCTTTATGTGTCATTTTAAGATCTGCAAAACACTTTTCCAATGTAATCTCATTTGATTATCTTAACTTCGTGAGCTAGGTGCTATTATTAACTCCATTTTAGAGATGAAAAACTAAGACTGAGTGAGTTAAGTGACTTATCCACGGTTATCCAGTTCGTAGGAAGCTAAAGTAGCAATTGAACATATACGTTCCTGATTCCAAGTCCGCTGCTCCATCTACTGTACCAAGCAGCTGCCATAATCACAAAACATGGCATGTCTAGTGTTGTCAGTCCTAGGAAGCCTGCCTTTGATGACTGTGCCCCAGCTGCACAAATTCAGTGATCTCTTGCCCATCTATTGGCAGGCACCTCTCTCCTCCTCTCAGTCCGATTGTATCCCTCTTCCAACTTGTCATTTAGCTGCACAAACATGTCCATTAGAAGACCTGCCAGGTTATCAGGCACCCAGTCAACTTTTCCTGAAACTGCTCATTTAACCCCTTTTTGGAGATTTCTATTAACACCACATCCTTCTGGGTCCGCTAGCTTCAGCTGATGAAATGTCTTTACATACCTGAGGAATGATCTGTTCTTCTGCTGTATATCTAAAAATCAGCTTATGTCTTGTGCAGTACCCTCAAATTACCATGAACTCATCCTTTAAACTCTCATAGCAGAGAGCCTCCCTCTTCCAATCAGAAGAATTTCTTACTCCAAGGCAACTTTTTCCCAACTTCTCAAGGACATGTTCTCTATTATAAAAATTAGGGACTAGTGCTTAAAATCAGCTCACACTGGACAAGGAAGGCTGATATCTACTCCCTCCACTTCTTGAACATGGGTGAAAAAACTATGGTAGGGTGAGGTAACAACATTGCTTCCCTGGTGAGAACCACCAATGAAGCAACCATATATATAGTCTTTTATGTGGGGTGTGCCTGCTGTGAAGAAGGCAAGTAGGGTGCCCCATAAAATTTCCAAAACCACCCTAGCTCACAAATAACCTCTATCAGACCTTCTAGAGTTCTAGGGGGTAGGGCACACTTCCATAGTGTTAGTATTTCTGTTGGGATTCCTTGACTTCCATTCCTACAGCCTCTGATATAGGACTCCTGGGAGAATTGGAAAAGGCTCAGAGGGTGTTGCCAAGGAAAACAGGAGTCATTGACCTTGTGATACAGAGTCATCATTGCCCAACCTTTCACAGACTTTTTGCACCCAAGACCATGAGCAGTTTAGAGCCCAGCCTAGGGCAAGAGGCATCCCCAGCAACACACAGATTAAAAAGCAACACACATATAGACACATAGGAAATCTACCCATGAACAGCAGAGCCTCAGAGACTCAGTACAGTGTTCTGCCACAAAGAATTGGCTTTCTTTCTCTCCCTCTTGTCAAAACAATCAACTCTGCAATCATAATATAAAGGACCAGTTTAGCTACTCCTGCCCCTAAATTATAGCTCTCTGCTTTGATCTACTCCCTGAAGTAAGTCTCAGTGAAAGTGGTGCCTTCATTAGTACTATTAGCAGCAGTTGCCTGCCTGCCTGCCTGCCTTCTTCCCACACAACTCCACTGCCCTTCCTCCTGCATTGTGTTAGCATTTGGGGGTTAAGGAGTGGATCTCTAGGCATTTTAACATATACTAATCTTTAAATTATGTCAAAGTAACAAGAGAACTATACAAATTATTTCTGAGCCAAGACCTTGAATAACAGTGCCCAGCCTATATACCTATATACCTTTCTGTGTGTATGTGTGTCTCTGTCTCTGTGTCTCTGGGTGGGTCTCTCTCATACTTTTTTGTGTGGGGAGGGGGGTATGTCTCTGTATCTCTCTCTCTCTCTCCCTCTCTCTCTCAATCTCTCTCTCTCTCTCTCTCTCTCTCTCTCTTTCTCACACACACACACACACACACACACACACACACACACACACACACACTCCTGCCCCTGTAGTAATATTTTTGGAACACCCTGCCTATATAGTCATAGATAGGAAATTAGTTGGCATGTCGCCTAGAGTAAGAACTGACTTTGGAGTCAGAAGGACCTGAGTTCACCTTGGCTAAGTCACTTTACTTTCCTGTGCTTCTGTTTCCTCATTCATTAAATGGGGATATTAATAGCATCTGCCTCTCAGGGTTAGGTAAGGATCAAATGAGGGAACATGAAAAGTACATCCCAAACTGTAAAGTTCTTTATAAATCTTAGCTCTTATTTATATGGCATTTGAAGGTTCGCAAACTTCTTTAGACATTACTACATTGTTTTTATTATATTTTATATAACTATTTCTATCCCTATTTTACAGATGAGAAAATAGAGGCTGAGAGAGCTTAGTAACTCAGGGTCACAGGATTATTAAGTGTCTGGGGTCATAGTTGAACTCAGGTCTTCCTGACTCCAAGTCTGGTGCTCTGTCTTCTCTGCTACTTCCCAACTCTGGGTTACAGTATTGTGGGACCCTCCCTCCCACTGAGGAGGGAGGATTTGGATTGTTTTATGCTCGCATTAGAGGCAGGAGGGTCCTTTATTACTCAGTGACCCTGCTGGGTGTTTTGGAAGTTTTTGAGGCTTGCTACAGCTTCTGTTTTGACAGCTGCTGCTACTCCTAGTAACAAGGCAAGGGGCTGAAGCAGAGTGGAAAGCTGTGGAGAGATCAACAGCAGTGTTTGAGTTTATTTCCCTTCTGCTTGTTATGATGAACTTTGGTCTGAACACCTCCTCACCTTTTGGGGGGGAAGGGGGTTAAGGGTTACCCTCATAGTAGGCAATGGTGTTTTCACAGTGTGAGCTGACTTCATTTACATGGGTTCTTCACTGGAGTTGTGTGATGCTCCTTATCCTTTTAATCTGGGTGTTAGTTTGTATTACCTTGTAAGAGCATAACTTGAGGTTAACATGTGAGAGACCGAGTTGGGGAGAGCAAACTTTCTGGGTTCTGTTCCCCAGCACTGCCACTGACTCATTCCTCTACCATGACAGATCATTTAACTTCTTACAGAGATGCTGGGAGTTTTCATTACTAATGGTTGATTAGTGATGATTGTGGAGTACTTTACGTCCACCCGAGCTTACAGAAGACTGTTGCCATGGAGAGCAATGAAGGTATCAGCTTTGGGAGCTCTTCAACAGAGGAAACTAAAGGGTGGGGCTGTCTGCCACTGGATCAGTAAAAAAGAGAGACAGACAGATAGCAGACACAGACAGAAGGAGGGAGGAAAGAAAGGAGAGAGGAAAAAAGGAGAGGAAAAAAGAGAAAAAAAGGGAAAGAAGGAAGGGAAGGACGAAGGGAGGGAAGGAGAAAAGAAAGAAACAAAGGGAGAAAAAGAAAGAGGAAGAGAAAAAGAGAAAGGAAGGGTAAAAAAAGGAGAAACAAAGGGATCAAGGAAGAGAAGGAGGAAGGAAAGGAGAAAAAAGAAGGAAGGAAAAGAAAAAGAAAAACTGCTTATATGTCTATAGAATGTTGAGTGCTGCAAATGGAGAAATTTGTCAAACTACCCCACCCCCATTCTTTGCCCCAGAATCAAATAGCAGCTAGTCCTAAAATCCTACAGAAAGAAAGAAGCACAAATTTAGGCTTGATATCAGGAAAAACTACCTAACAGTCAGAGCTGTGCCTTGAGAAGGGATGAGTTCTCCTTCCTTAGGGGTCTTCAGACAGAATTTGTTGAGATATGTTATAGAGGGGATTCCTTTCGTGTATGAATTGGACTAGATGGCTGCTGAGGTCACTTCTGGTTCTCAAATTCTGTGATTCTATTATTTTTTATTATGATCTTTGACCCACAATCCACTCCAGATGCTTCTTTTCCACCTCCAGAACTTCAGCCTATGTCCCAATCAATGACCTTGACCTTGAACAGTCTTGCCCCTTACCTGCACAGGAGTTTCCTAGTGGTAACGTTGCCCCACTCCCTTCCCCCAGACAAGGAAGACTTCAAATCATAGATTTGGAGCTAGAAATTATGTTAGAGCAGAGGTTCCCAAGCTCCCCACCCAAGGTGTCCCGGTATCTCTAGTCCAAAAGAAATACCTACCCATTCTATTGATTAAGTAGTTAGATCCAAACAGATTTATAAGCAATTCTGACCTTATAGTTTAGGAGCCACTTAAAAAAATAATACATATAAACTGAAAGAAAAAAATAATATTTTTAATTCGTTCTTAACCACAATTAGTTACTAATGGAGTGGGTATGCTTATGGGGTATGACTTCTCAAAACTTGGGATCAGATTGTGCTCTGCCTCCTTCATTGCAAAGGTAGATCAAAAACAATGAAGTCCAACAAATTCTGGTGTAGCCAAAAGTACAAGCAAGCAAGACATATCTCAAGCATTCACAAATATCATCAAAAGGAATATATCATGATCTAAACTGTAAACTACCTTGAGCTGGTAATTTGATTAGTCTCTGACAGATGTCAAGTAGCTCTGTGTTTCACTTGAACACTTAAAATATCTCCCTTTGAATTTGTGGCATCATACCTTTTAGCATAAGGATCTCCTTGCCCAACCTTCTCATTTAGCACATAAGGATAACACATAAAACATAACTGAAACCCAGACAATAATAGTAGCTAACACAGTGGTAAGAGCGTTCCAGATATATTCTCATTATATCCTCACTCAGCCCTGCAACATAGATGCTATATTACCCCCATTTTTTTTTTGCTTTTCAGCTGTTTCTGAATCCTTGTGACCCCATTTGGAATTTTCTTGGCAAAGATCCTAGAATGGGTTACCATTTTCTTCTCCAGATCATTTTACAGATGAGGAAACTGAGACCAATAGGGTTAAGTGATTTGTCTATGGTCACATAGCTAGGAAGAGTCTGGGGCCAGATTTGAATTCAGGAAGATGAATCTGCTTGACTCCAAGCCCATTTTTCAACTGAGGAAACTGAGGCAGACTGAGGGTAAGTGACTTAGTGCCTGAGGTCAGATTTAAGCTCAGGTCTTCCTGACTTCAGACCTACCATTTTATCCATGATGTGACCTAGCTGCCTAAAGGTAAAATGACTTACCCATGGTCATACCTACTCTTGGCAGGGTGAAGATTTAGACCAAAGTCCTCTAATTCCAAATCCAGTTCAGTTTCTTTTGTGCTCTAGCTTCTGTCAGCAACATGAAACTGACCTCAGAGTTCAGAGAGTGGGATGAAGGAGGAGAAGGGTAGAAGACAGAGATGAGGAAAGTAGGCAGCCAGGAGATTCTTAAGTAAAGCCTATTGAAATAGAAGCCTCTAGTGTTGCTTATCTTAGGTAACTGAGTCTCCATACATTTAATTACTTCACAGGACTGGTTCTTGAATAGCTCATTCAGACCGCCTTTGGAGGCTGCCAATTGATCATATAATCACAAAGTGACTTGCTGCATCCAGGACGTTAATAATACTCGCTTTGTTAATAGCAATGGTAATAGCTGTTATCATCACTCACATTTGTGTAGCACTTTATGGCTCTCTGAGCCCTTGATGGACATTATCTCATTTTATGCTGACAACAGTCCTGTGAGAGTGGGTAGGACAAATAGAATTATCCCCATTTCACAACATAGAAACTGATGCTCAGAGAGATGAGGCATAGTGCTACAGAGGAAATAGCATTAACATTGAAATCAAGGGACCAGGGTCCAAATCCTGCCTCTGACACCGACTACATGTGTAATATTGATCACGTCACTTCCTGGGCCTTACCCTCTTCATTTGTAAAATGAGGGGGTTGTACCAGGTACCCTCTGAGGTCCCTTCGAGGTCCATATGGATGATGCTATAATCTATGGTATTATTTGCCCAAAGTCACATAGGTGAAAAGGGTTCTGTGTCAGAATTCAAGTTCAGATCCTGTGACTCCAAATTCAAGGCTCCTTCTATTGTACCGTACTGAACGCATCAGTTTTCACCGCAGAAAGACAATTGGAATGGCTTTGATCGAGTCATGAATGTACCCTGTGGATCATTCTGGAGTATCCCCATCTCTGAAGTTACAACTTGTCCCATTAGAATATTGTGGCTCCTTGAGACCAGGGACTGTCTTTTGCCCTTAGCACAGTGCTTGGCACATAGTAGTTACTTAATAAATATTTACTGATTTATTATCTTGCGGCTACTCTAAGTCCTTTGGAAAAGTCCCTCTAAGTTAGGAAAGATGTCTTCTTTTTTCACAGTGAAACATTAAATATTCCAGTTCCCCAGAGTGCTGGTGCTGGAGCCTCAGCAGAGATTATTTAACACTTAGCCCTTTGATCCCAAAGAGTTGGTTGTAGAAAGAGAGCTTAATGTTCATGGATTCCCCATCATCATTGTCATCACCAGCTCTTATTGAGCACCTAGGTGGACATGGAACTGAGCTAATTTTTTAAAAAATTGGCACAGCCTGACCTATTCAAGCAGCTTTCACAGGTTCATTTAAAAGTCATAGAGGGAAGAAACAGTTCTTGGATAATTCCCTAGTTCAGTTGCATGTTAAATCTAGTTTGGCTCCTTCCCTGCCTGGAACATTTCTTTTCATTAAAGTTGAAAGCTCATGGATAACAGGTGTGGATGCTCTGCTTTTGGATATGAAAGCCATTCTGTATAAAATAAAGCCTTGATGAAATGCTAGTATCCCATTTCCATCTGTATAATCATGGATCTAGAGCTGTAAGGGACCTTAGAAGTCATTGAATCTCATGCTCTTGTTTTACATTTGGGGAAACTGAGGCCAAGAGAAGTTAAGTGATTTGCCCATGGTCATGTAGCTAGAAAGTGTCTGTTGGGATTTGAACCCAGATCTTTTCTGATTTCAAATTCACAAATTCACGATGGCAAGCTGCCTTTCTTCATTCCCTTTCTATCTACTTTGTCACCCTCATTCTCTCTGCTTCATCAGAAATGGAGAGCCAAAGCTGAGAATTAAGCATATCCCTGTACTTGGAAATGTACGGGTAGAGAAGACAAGGCAAGTTATGCTCAAGTGTGTGTACATGTCTCTCCTATTATTTCACTTTTATCTTTGCATCTCCTGCATTTGGCACAGTGCCTGGCACATAGTAGACTCTCCATAAATCCTTGTTGACTGACTAATGGTGGGTTGTACACAGTTGAATATTCTTTTGTCTTACTTTTGTAGGCCTGTGTGATCTGTCCTTATCCTTCCTATCCAACCTATTTCCCATTGCTACTCAACACATATTCACCACCCTAAACAGACTGTTTTCCCCACATGTGCAGTCTCATTCCCACCTTTGTGCATTTTCTCCCCACCCAGAGCACTTTTTCTCTTTCTTTCTGTTTATCCACATTTTACCCATCTTTAAAATCTGAATAGAAATCCCCTCTCCTCCAGGAAGTTTTCTCTCAAGATTTCAATCCACACTGACCTCTTTTCTCTTTAAATTCCTTGTCTATTTATAGTCAGAGAATCATAATTATAAAATATTATCGTTGGAAGAGACGAGATCAAATGAAGTCAACCTCCCACTCATCCTTCACAGACAGTCATCCAGCCTTTGAATACCAACAGTCATGGGAAGCCCACTATCGCAGATCATTTCTTATGTTGTGTGATGGTGTCTCTCCTCATGTTGTGCTACAATCTATCTCTTTGTAGTTACCACCCATTGGTTCTAGTTTCGCCTTTGGAGCATATTTAGAACAAGTTTGCTTCCTCTTTTATGAAGTAGCTCTTTAGCTATAGACTGGCTTCCCTTTTTCAAAGTAAATATGCCCATTTGCCCCAACTTTTCCTCATAGGACAGGATTTCCAGATTCTTCACCATCCTCATCATTGGCATATGGATGAAATTTAGTTTGTCAATGTGCTTCTTAAAATGTGGTTCCCAGATCTGAACCCAGCATTCTAAATGGCAGCACAGTGTAGGGGAGAGTTAAGATCAACAGAAATCAATAAGCATTTATTAAGCACCTACTATGTGTCAGGTACTATGTTATATATACTGGGGATACACAGGTTTAAAAAAAATCAATCCTTAGTCTCAAGGAACTTATAGTCTGATGGGAAAACAAAGTGCAAACAACTGTATATAAACAAGATGTAGACAGAATAAATTAGAGATAACTCAAAAGGAAGGTGCCAGCTTTAGGAGGACTAGGAAAGGCTTCTTGCAGAGATTTGAGGGAAAAATGTAGGCAGAGATGAGGAGGGAGAGAATTTCAGGCATGATGGACAGCCAATGAAAATTCACAGGGTTAGGAGATAGAATGTCTTGTTCCAGAACAGCAGGGAAGCCAGCGGAGGGAGGGAGGAGTTGGAAATAAACATTGATATAGCACTTACTCTGTGCCAGAAACCATGCTAAGCACTTTACAAATATCTCACTTGATTCTTACAACAAACTTTCGAGGTAGGTGGTGTTGTTATCCTCATTTTACAGTTCAGGAAACTGAGGCAAACAGAGGTTAAGCAACTTTTCCAGTGTCACACAGTTAATAAAGTGCTTGAGGGGAGTAAAGTGTTAAAAGACTGGAAAGTTGGGAAAGGGCCAGGTTGGAGGTAGGCTTTAAAAGCCAAACAGAAAGCTTTTCGTTTGTTTGTTTGTTTGTTTGTTATCTTGGAAAATAAGTCCAAAGGACATTGGGTCTAGAAGATCTGGGTTCAAATTCCACTTCAGATGCTTCCTAGCTGTGTGACTTTGGATAAATCACTTAGCCTTTCTGAGTCTCCCTTTCCTCATCCATAAAACAAAGGGTCACAAGGTGAGCTCTACAGTCTCTTTAAAATTTGTGATCTTACAATTTCTTTATAATCTGATCAGCACAAAATGCAGTGGATTTGTCATCTCCCTTTAGCTGGATATTGTACTTCAATTAATGCAACCTTAGGTTGCATTAGATTTTGGTTTGTTTTTTTTTAACTGCTGAATCACACAGCTGACTCATTAAGTTTGTGGTCCACAAAACACCCCAAAGTTTCTTCCCTTCCCCACAAAACAGGTCTCCCCCATCCTGTGCTAGTACCTTTGAAGAATAATAATTTAACCTCAATGGAGGACTTTGTATTTATCCTTATCAAATTTCATCTTGTTTTTAGCCGTTGGTAATCCATTTTGATTGGTTATTCACATCAGCCAGCCTTTCAGCCTTGTACCTTCTGCAGATGTGATAGGTCCCAATTATTGATAAAAAATCTTCATCCCAATTATTGATAAAAATGTTGAATAGAATAGGGTCAAGGACAGAACTCTATGACTATCCACTAGAATCTTTGCTCCAAGTGGTCCCATGACCACTCAAGCATTGCTTGAGTATGTGTGTTCAACTAGGTATGAATCAACTTAACATTAATATTACTCAGGCCATATTCCATCATCTAATGTATAAGGGCATCTACAACGAGGCTTTGCCAGGTGCTTTGCTGAAACTAAGAATCACTGAATTGGTTTGTCAATACGTAATTACATAGTGTTGCAACTCTCTCTAATTTAAAGGTCAAGTAGGGCTAGGATGAATCTTAGAAGCCATCTGGTCCAATCTTCTCATTTTACAGATGAGGAAACAGAGGTACAAGGAGGTTAAGTGGTCATATAGATACTAAGTTCAGAGCCAAGATTTTAAGGTAAATCCTTGGAGTCTGAAACAAATATTCTTTTCATTCCTTCTATAGTATTTCAACAGATTTCCACTGTAGGGATGGATTCTCCCTCCACTAATGCCATTTGCAACTCCCTCCAAATCCTCAAAAACGATAATAACCACAGCCTTGCTGAGTGACCTGTGTAATAATCTTCTATCTTATTGTCATATCTAGCTGGTCATCCGCCCTCTTGTGATATACACACAATCTGTTGGTGGGCCCCTACTCAAAGCCTTTTCAGCTTGGAAGGATCTGCCAAAGCTTGTATTTCTGGCATGGACTGAAAAGCTAGGATCACCTTCCCAACATGATGAATTACCACAGTTTTACTGAATTGATCTTGGGGTTCAATCCAATACTTTACAGTTGAGGAAACTGAGGCCCATAGAGAACTGGAAACAGAGTGACTTTCCCAAGGTCACACAAACTCTAAGTAGCAGACTAGCATTTGAAACTCTTCTCTATCCTCCATAGTATCTAGCACAGTTCTGGTAAATGTCTGATATGCTTGAACTTGAGTTGATTAGAAGCTGTTGGGGATATTTATTAACAAGATCGGGGACTTTAGGGGTTTTCTAGTCCAACCCCTTCATTTTGCAGATAAGAATACTTAGGCTAGGGATGTGACTTGTCCAATGTCATGAGATGAGTAAATGACAGGAGTTGGCTCCTCAGACCTCAAATCCAGAGCTCGATGGCCTCATTTACTAGCAAGTAAAGTATGTGTCCTGAACTTCATGGTGGTTTGTGAACTTGCAAGAAGCTGTGAGTCCTCAGAACTGGTTATCATATAGTGGGGTTCCATTCCATTAATTCTCAGGGGTACAGCCGTTGACTATCCTTGAAACTCTCTAGGACACGTCTCTTCAGCCCAGCAGTTGATCACACCCTGCTATTTTTATGGCTCTATGTGCTGCTGCCTTTTTTTCTCTTGACCCTCTCTTGTCACTTTCTTTCCCGCCTGTCTATAGCCCTGAAATTGTTAAGTCTGCCTAGGAGTGGGTCTTGTTGGCCCCCTGTGGCCCTCATACCATTAACACTCATTCACTTGGGATTCAATAAATGTTTCAGACCAGTAGGGACTTGACACACTATTTCCATAGTAACCTGCTGGAATAAGCCAGTAATGGATTGAAGACTGAAGCTTTACATATTGCATGCTTTGGAAGCAATCTCTTTTCCTGTGGAATAGATCCAAATGAGAAAGAAATTAATTTGGGGGGTGGAGAAGAGGGAAAGGCAGGCCCTTCCCAGATTGCTCTTAAGCAGTCACATGAGTCCTCTTATCTCTGGCCCTACCAAGGTCATGCATACCCTCTCACCTTGGTGCTCCCACATCTTGTTGGAGATGCTTAGGGGCAGGGCCAAGTCTATTCTTATGGTACAGAGCTATTATGAATAAGCCAGCCAGCCAGCCATAATTAATCAGGCTAGAGCATAGCAAATTGTGGCAGGTGGAATATGAACTTGCATAACCTAATAATGCATTCATGACTACAGGGTTATTATGTAGGCACTTTTTTATTATGAGAGTTTGTACCAGATAAGATGATGATGATGATGATAGCAGTGATGCCTGGCATTTTTAAAGTCTTTTCTACTTTTCAAAGAACTTGGCGAATCCTTCCCAAGAACCCTATTGAGTAGAAGAATGGGCATCATAACTCCCACTTTACATTGGAGGAAACAGAGGTAGATACAGCTAAATATGAAGAATTGGAGCTGTCCAGTTTCCTTGAGAGAAAGAAAAAGATAAAAATCAATGCAGAAAATCCATCATGGGTCATGGACAACAAGGTCAAGATTGTCCCATACTTTCCTAGCAGAGCTCCCACGGATCTGTCTGCCTCCTTCACAGAATCTGTGTACGGTTATTAGAGCTGAGAAAACAAGGACCTTACAAATCAAGGCTGAGTTGTCCCAGGAGAGCTGTAGATTTCCCAATACATCTACCCTCCCGGAGTGAAACCAAGGCAGTTTTTGTTTTTGGAAAAGTAGCAGAAGAATACAGGGCCAAGAAATCTCAAAAATGAGGGGTTTGGATTATATGATCTCCACAATCCCTTCCAGTTCTAAATTCTGAGTTTGTGAGTGAAGGGAGGCTTGTAGACTTAGAAGGAACATGGTAACTGTCTTCAGTATTTGATGAGATGTCCTTCGGAAGGTTTTAGATTTGTTATGTGTGACTCCATGGGGCAAAACTAAGCAATGAGTTGGGAGTTCTGGGAAAATAAAATCCAGTACCTGTTCTATAATTCTAGGATCCTAAAAATTCTCTGGGAATTAGAATTGTCCAAAAAATAGAATAGGCCGTGTTATGAAGTAGTGAGATTCCTGTTGATGGAATCCTAATAAAGCTGCCTCCCCCCACTGCCTCAATATCCTAACTTCCTTATGGACGCCATTGAACAGCAGGCATGTCCTAGTTTAACCACACCATCTAGCTTTAACCACACCACCGGTCCCCAAACTCCATCATAGGCCTCACTAAACAGCAGGCCCACTGTCTAGCCACTGCCTCCACATCAAGTCTGTATCTTAATTTCCTCATATATACCTCACTGCCTCACAACAGCAGGCATGTCCATGTGATGGAATCCCAGTCACTGCCTCCAGCTAGCCACTGCCCCTGGACCCATTCCTCATATTTCCCACAGAAACAGAGAGGTGTCTATACTCTCAACCACAACTATGTCCATCTAATCTCAGACAGGACCCCAATAGTCAGTCAATCAGAAAGCAGCACCACCAGGATGCCTCAGCAGGGTGTGGACCCCAAAACGATAGAAGAGACATTACCTAAGTAGGCACCTGAGCAATAATAGTAAAGACCTGACCTAGAGTAAACTTATGAAGTAGAGAGGCTTATTATAATATCCTTGTTATATACTAGTCCCTACCCCACAGTGGATTTTTCTGTATCCATTGTGGATAATCGCAAATCCATAATCCCTTGACAAACCCCTCCTGCTTCTTTAATATTCATAATTTCTGTTGTGTAATCAGCATCATTACCCTATAAAATTGTCTGTCTCGTCTTACTGAAGTTGCTGGTTCCTCTTGGAACTCAGCCCACTGGAGAACATAATCCTCAATAAATGCCTTCACTTGAATTGGAGGTAGTCCAAGTCTGGATTCTTTGAGACGACCCCCACAACACACCATGAAACTGCATCACTGTCACTGACCATCATGAAGGGCTCTAAACTAGTTGCCCACCACCACCACCAACTCCAGTTCTTCATCTGAAGGGGGCTCATTGCAGAGAGAGAATATGGGATGTTTCAAGATGGTGGATGATGAGGATGGAGAGGAAGATTTAGAATCCTTTGGAGAGTAGATGGTCAGTGAAGAAACAAGTTTATTAAAGATCTTTTATTTGTGTGACTGTCCTTTTGTTTGAGGAACAACAGGAAGAAGCTAACGTGCAGAAAGTGAGAAGTAAATCAACCCCCAAAACCCCAAGGAAATGCACAGTTAGGGGCTGGCACGCCATCCTTTACTCATTCCATTGTACATGAGAAACATTGGGTTGTCAGGATGGTGATTAAAGGGAACCACATTTTTGCAGGGCAGTAACCAGGCAAAACAGGACACGTTAAGAATGGTGTGTCAGCCTTAACTGTGAGTTTTCTGGTTTTATTGGTTTGTGTCACAACCTTACCGTTGCTTAAATGTAGTTTGGTGGGTGCCTTCTATTATAGGTCTCCCTTACTTTCCCCATGGCTGCTAATATTTCGTGTTGCAGTTTCCCATTCTTTTATGTCACCCGTTATCCATTACTGTCACCCCAGCTGCCAGGATGTCCTTGGAGAGGAGTCTTAATGGAGCTGTCCCGGTTAAAGGAATCCAATGTGATTGAGCTGCAGCAAAGAATCAAAATCCAAATATCGGAGAAGAATGAATAATAACTAGGTATTAAAGCATATTGGTTATTTATTACTGGCAGAAGGCAGGGAAACATTAGCATGTAAAAGGCTGCAAATTAATCACTCCTGGTAAGAGAGAATCCAAAAAGTCACCTCTATCTTTGTTAACTCCATTTTTGTAATTCCTGGTGGGTTACCATTCTCCTTCTTGTCCCCTCCTAAGATAAATTCTGCAGCTGGCAAGTAGCAGGTCTGAATTGACAGGCAGAAAGTATAGATCTAGTTATAGATGTGGACAGCTAGACAGATATACATAGAGATCTAGATATAAATATGTATCTATATATCCCAGAATTTGTTTATTTTTTTGGGGGGGTGCATTCTGACATAGTACCATAGGGGTAGTATGGTCTTCTGAGAATTTTTTTGTGGTATCTAGGAAAAGTAAGTGCTGTTAGTAATACCAGAAAAAAGATTAAGAGGTGTTCAAAGGAATACTTCCTCAGTTTCTTTTTGGGGTGGATGTTGAACTCTAGTTAATAGTGTAGTGGAAAAGTAATGAGCAGCTCGGTAGTATAGTGGATAGAGTGCCAGACCTGGAGTCTGGAAAACCCATCTTCCTGAGTTCAAATCCAGTCTTAGATGCTTACTTGCTGCGTGACCCTAGGCATGTCACTTAACCTTGTTTGCCTCAGTTTCCTCTTCTGTAAAATAAGCTGAAGAAGGAAATGGAAAACCACTCCAGTACCTTTGCAAAAAAAAAAAAAAACATCAACCCAAATGGGGTGATTAAGAGTCAGGCACAACTGAAATGATTGGACAATAAGGGAAACTAATGGATTTGGAGTGAAAGTACCTGGGTTGAAATCTGAACTGTGCTTCCTACTATGTGTATATTCTTAAACCAAGTCATAATATCTCTATAGACCTCATCTCCTTCATCTTTAAAATAAGGAGGGTGAGCTAGATGACCTCTGAAATCCCTTTTAGCTCTAGATTTGTAATGCCTGTAATAAGCTTGATTCTGAATAATCTCATCGTTTTATTTCCAAAGATGTTAGATTAGAGACCAATTCAGTATCTAGATCATATGGGGACTGAAACAAAAACCTATGGGATACTATGGGGCAACACTCTGCCTTTGTGCCCTTAGGACTCATGGGTCCTAGTTTTCTCTCTCCTTCTTGATCATTTGCTTTATTCCCCATAAAACTGCTTCTTTCCAATCTCCCATTTAGGTCCCTAGAAGCCTCAAGCTAGCAAGCACTTACCATGTTTCAAGAGCCATATTTTCTTGTCCATAAATCTCTAACTGCCATTGCTGAATTTCATCTTCTCAAGGGAGTAGTGTCTGTACATGACTGTCAACCTATGTTGCATTATTTGTGGACTGGGGAAGAAATACCTAGGTGTGTTCCAACAAAATTGCTCTAAAACAGTGAAGGACACAACCAGTGATAGTTATAGCCAGTTATCTCTGTATATATACTATATACAAAATGTCAGAAAGACCTGAGTTCAAATCCAGCCTTAGACACTTAGTGACTGTGTGGCCCTGGACAAGTCACTTAACCTTTTTCTGCCTTGGTTTCCTCATCTATAAAATGGAGGTAATATTAGCAGCCACCTCCCAGGATGGTTGTGAGGACCAAATGAGATAATCTTTAACAAAGCATTTTGCAAACCTTAACATGCTATATAAATGCCAGCTATCATGATCATCATCATCATTATATGTATGTATGTATGTATGTATACACACATATATATTCTGAATATATACTCTGCCTATACCATAGGATAACGTTCTATCTTCAATTGTTAAAACTAGGAATGTAGGCTTCCATGAATAAACTCGTACTTCCTGCAAAAAAATCTGTGTGTGAGTGTGCGTATACACAGATAAATGTCATTTTTCCAAAGTAGCCATACATTTACACCAACTATGACATTTCTTAAAACTTATTAGCAACTTCCGTCTTGGAATTGCCATTGTCCTTTGAGGTTGGGTTTGTTTTTTGTTTTGTTTGCTTAAAAAAAATAACCCAAAATCTTTTATAGCCAGTCAAATTTGATGAATAAGCTGGCTCGTAGCAAGTGGGCTCATAGCAAGTGGGGTCAAAGACAAAGTAAGGTCATAAGGAGGAGTTTCTTGTGAGGCTCATAAAATGCACCTGAAAGCAATAAAAAAAAAGTTCAAAAATGTTTTCATTAATGGCAGGAAAAATTGTTGGAATAAAAGGATGGTTGCCCACGTGACAACTTTGAAGGAACCAAACTTCATTTAACTATGTAACTGTTTGTTAAAAATAAAACTAGCATTACTTACATACATCAACAAACGTGTTTTGTGATACCTACTGTTTGCAACACCCTATGTTACTTACTAAGAAGCAAAATTTAGCTAAGACCCATCCCCTGTCCTCAAGGAATTTATAGTCCAATAGGAGGATGAGACGCTAAAACCTGTAGTGATGATACACAATATTGCATAAGAAATGCACTAGAGATTTACAAAGCAAAGTGTCATATGATGTATTTGGGGGAAATTAATTGCCAATGTTTGGACTGGAGGAAGTGTGTGAAAGCAAAAATTATTTCATGTGGATAGTGCATAAGGTACAAGAAGTTAGAATGCTCTCCTCGCAAGCAAAATTATGTTCAAAAGGTCCCTGTATTACATTTCCTTGCAGATCTATTTATTCTATAATAAACATGTATCTTGTATATATAATATGATACTTCCTTTGAAAGATATGGTGGAATACTTCTAAAGGAAGGAATTCTAAGACTACCTATTAAAGCAAAGAACTCTTATGGTTCATCAGACAATGCACTTATAAACAGTAATACCCCCTTCAGTGAAATGACACAGTGGATGGAGTACAAGTCCTAGAGTTAAGCTAAGTCAAATCTGGCCTTGGATGCTTACTTACTAGCTGTATGACCCTGGGCAAGTCACATAACCCTGTTTGCCTCAGTTTTCTCATCTGTAAAATGAGCTAAAGAAGGAAATGGCAAATCTCTTTGGTATTTTTGCCAAGAACACCCCAAGTGAGGTCACAAAAAGTCAGATATGACTGAAGTGACTAAAAACAACAAAATAAATATGGCTGGCTTTAAGGATAAACTGAATAGATGGCCACCAACACGGTCGTTCCAGGAATTCTGATAGCACCCTTTCCAATGCTTGTTCTTCAATATATGGTCCATCCAACTTCTTTCCTGGTGTCAGAAACTACACAATTCTAAATAGTTTTGTCCCTTACAGACTTTTCAGACAGCACAGTTAAAAAATGTTTGTCCAAGGCAACTTTGTCTAAGCTATAGATTTTTTCTGTATCATGGCGGGGTGGGCAGCTTCATTAACGTAAGACCAGGGCCAGCTCTAGGAAGATTTCTAGGGGGTGGGCTTGGTGTGTGTTGGGGGAGGTGGGGGAGTAAAATGTGCCTTCTGCCTCAATGTCCAGGGCCTACCTCTCTTGTCTTCCAATCTTCTTGCTGCCCTATGGCCTGTGCTCTGCCTAAGCCTTAGAATGGCCCGTGCTGCTGCCTGCTTTGCCCCTGTATTTTTCCTCTCCTTCTCCATCTTCCAACTCTGATTGAAACTTACCTGTCCTCTATCTCATCCCCTCAGGGTCAAGGCTGTCTAGGCCTTCAAAGGTGACATTCTGATAAATTAATCCATCCTAATGGGAGAAGGCTAGAAGTGATCCCCAGAGACCTCCATCTATTCCCAGGTAATCTACGCATTTCTACAGTGACCTTCTGCAGACAATGCTTCTGCCCTTGTGGTCTAACAACAGGAGTAACTGGTTACAATCACAGCTGTACAAAAGAGAAATGGACAGTCTCAAAAGATAGTGGATTCTCCTCCAGGGGAGGAATTCAGGTAGAAGACCCCGGATAACCACTTGTCAGAGATATTGTAGAGGTGGGGTCCTATTTCAGTACTGATCAAACTAAATGGCCAATCAGGTTTCTTTCAGCCTTTAGATTCTATGGTGTTTGTAAATTTCAGTCAAGGTAGGGTGGTACCTTCATGTGGGGCTGGGGGTAGTATTTGTGGTCAGATGTGGTGCCTTTCAAGCCTCTCTCCAAACAAGATTAAAGATGTCCACCCACTTAGCAACTCTCAACAATCCATGAAAATTTAAATTTACAAAACATAACCCTTATAGAGTGTATTAATTATATATGTGTGCATGCATATAATTATATATTTATAGATATATGTAATTGATGTTTTATTTAATAATTTGTGATTCTGTTTATATATGTTATGTGTAATTATACATTTACATGTGATCATTTTTATATAATTATATATATAATTTACAGTTATACAAGAAAAATTCTTCACTTTACAAAAGACCTCAATACAGAGTTCCTTTAAATAGAAAATTCCTTTATTGTGTTTAAGTGTTTTAGCAGATCACTATTTGACAAAATGGAGGGTGATGAAAATCTAAAATGATTAGAATTATTTCCATTTGAAGATAACTACAGATGAATATGAATGAAGCTAAAGCATCACTGTCATGAGAATAAATGAAAGAAACAACACATTTATTAAACCCTTGCTCTGTGCCAAGCACTGTGCTAAGGGCACGAGATAAAATAGAAAAGCAAGACAGCCCTGCTCTGAAGCTCACATTTTAACTGAAGAAGGCAATGCCTATAGGAGAGTTCAGCACAGGTGGATAGAAAGGCCTGATGGCCTTTAGGGTGCTGTGGCAGGGCAAATGGCAGTGCCTGGGGCCATGGGGGGCACTGACTAATGTAAACCAATGAGTCAGAAGAATATTTGATTTGCAAAAACTCCACATACATGTGACTTCTAAGGAACACATGTATTGCACTCCTTCAGCCTAAACAAATGGGCCTGAACAAGAATTCTGGCTCCTTGCTGGCCAGCAGGGTAAGTGATGGAACTTGGAGAAATTTGTCCACAGCTCCAAGAACACAGGCATACTTGTACGAAGGAGCTTGAGTTGAGAAGCCAACAGAATTACAATATGCTTTAGTTTAAAAAAAAAAACCACCCTCAAATACCCTATTACTTTCAGCCATAAATGTCTTTTCAAGAATGTAATCCTGTGTGCCCTGACTGCAAACTGAGTTTAAAGGATCGTGCTGCAGAATCAATCAGCAAGAAGCGCAGCTCTTCCTCCCAGGAATTTGTGGGCCAATGTTTCTTATACTCCCTCCCATGGAAACATAGACTCACATGCATGTACACACAGACATGGCTTGATGTCCAAAGGACATATAAGTGGATATGTGCACAAGCCTAAACCTGACTGCACATGTATGAATTTTAAGAACTCCAAATGCAGATACCATATGTGTTCACAAACATAACCGTAATGCTGAAATCTGAACTGTGATTAATGTCAGTATCATCTGGCTAATCTCAACAGGGGCTACAGCTAGAACTGGATAACTTCCAACGTGTTTGGGAAATCCACAGCTCTGCACATAGTCACTTGATTTGAACATTAGCCCTTTAGATGATAACGATCTAGATATGGGGAACAGATTCTTACCCAATAGGATTTCTTATCTTAGTCCTTTAGTACTAAAGTCTGGCCACAATAAATACTCTTGGAGGATTGATGTATTTTTTGAATGCTGGAGAACGATACCTTGGGCTTTTCTGCACTGTACTGGTTTTCCTTTCATTGTGCTTTGAAGGATCTCCTCCCACTCTTTATTTTCCTTCTTGTCTCCTTTCCAACACTTGATAAGATTGTCAGACTTTGCTTTAAACAAGCTGAAAGTTGGGTCTAGGGAATTGACAAAAGTCTGGGCTCCAACCCTGGGGACTAAATGTATTGCTTCCACGGTGTGGTAGAGCATCCCGCTGATCTAGAGAGGCTGGCATCAAAGTCAGAATCTGAATTTGAATTCCCAGCATGCACAGATTTGCTCTTCCTTTTATTTATAGGCCAGAAGGGTCAACAAATTTTCCAAGAAAGGTGGGATGGCAAGAGTTAAGTTCCTTCCTGTAGGCTGGTTGCTTTGTTTTTATGTTTGAAGTTCTGTTCTCTTCCTCTGTCGGCATCTTGGGTCTCATCTTCCACAGTGACTTCATTAGCAGCGAGCTACTAATTAAATTTCATATTTATGATCAGAAAATAAAATCATTGGACCTTTTTTAAATAGATTTTTATGAGTTTGGGCTCAGGCAGCTGAGTCAGCAGTCTAAGGCCCGCAAAGTTTAAACCTCCTGTTTCAAGAAGAAGATAAATAGAACATAATGACATGGGGAACGTTGAATTTTAAGTCCTAGAAAGCTTCTGGAGCTGTATTAATTTCTGGCCATCAGCAGAACAATCTTTTGTCCGTTTGAGAAAAGAGTAGCTCGAGGCAAGTGGCCTCCCTCCCTCCCATGCTTCCTCCGTCTTCATTGATTTGTAAAGGCTTCAGAGATGGCAACACTGGTATGGGTCTCCAACAGGCGATCTCAGTAGAGAACAGGGTCCCCCAGCTTCCTGTGGAGTTGGCATTGGTGCTCCCAAGGAGGTTTTCCCTATGCAAGGCCTGGATTTTATATATATGGACCTAGAGCCCCAGATAAATCATTCACTACCTGCAGATGCAGACTAATCCTCCAGCATGGGCTTAGCATGCCGGAAACTCTCCAATGCCACTTCCTTTTCATATATGTTAGTTTTTTGCTAAAGTTGGGGGTGGGGGTGAGGACAGGGGTGGGGTTGGGGGTGGTCATCTCTGAGGTACCTTTTTAAACCAGAAACTCAAGTAACCACCTCCTTTTTTTGGTCATAAGAAAAGAAAATTTCTTTTCCATCATCACCAAGGTTAAAGTTTTTTCACTATTTCCCCAGTGAACCCAGTCTGAATCTCCTGACTTTAATCCAAGGAGAAAACAGTTTTATCTTCACCTCTCCCATATCCGCCCCCTTCTCTCCTCTGATACTGCCACCAGTAAGTGCAGACCCTCATCCCCTCCATCCTGGCCTAATGCACTAGCCTCCCATTAAGGTCCCCACAAATCCGTCACTCTCTATTGTCTTCTAGGCTGTCCGAGTCATCTTAAAGTGCAAGTCTGAGCCCTTTGTTCAGCAGACTCCACTGGCTGCCTATTACCTCCAGGATCAAATGGAAAATCTTCTGTTTGGCTTTTAAAGCCCTCTATAATTTAGCCTCCTCCTCCATTTCCAATCTTCTTACACCTTACTTCGTGTCTTCTGCAATCCAGTGACACTGGCCTCCCTGCTGCTCCTTGAACAGGACACTTCATCTAACCATTGCTTTTCTTGGGCTGTCGCCATATGCCTGGAATTCTCTCCCTGCTCACCTCCTCCTCCCAGCTGGAAGTCTTCAAGTCATAGCGACAATGCCCCTTTCTGCAAGAATCCTTCCCTCTCCATGTTAGTGGCATCCCTCTGAGATTCTCTCCCAGTATAGATCTTATTTGTACATCCTCGTTTACATGCTGCCTTCCCTATTAGATGCTGAGCTCATTGGAAACAGACAATTTTTTTAACCTTTCCTTGAATCTCCAACAATTAGCACCATACATAGCATATCACAGGTGCTTAACAAACTTTATTGACTTACTTTTAACCTCAGTCCTGCCAGTTGGCCAGTCAACAAGTATTTATTAAACACCTCATCCTAGGCACTATACCAACTGCTGGAGATAGAAAAGAAGGCAATGATATTATCTAAGATTCATATAACACTTTCTGGTTTGCAAAGCACTTTTCAAATATTATCTCATTTCAAACCCAGGTTTTAAGTGCAATTTTTATCCCTGTTTTACAGATGAAGAAACTGAAATTAATTGATTTGTCCAGGGTCACATAGCTAATAAGTGTCCAGGGCAAGATTTGAACTAAGGTCTTCTTGTCTCAGCGGGGGTCAATGCTCTATCCATTGGGCCACCCAGCCTATCCCAGGTAGTCTTCTCCAAAGTATAATCTTAGAATTTTGTGGTCAAAAGGATGTTTGAGGAAGTCATTCTAGGCCCACTTTGGAGAGACCTAGTTAAAGGATATAAGGATGCTTAGACCCAAAAAAGGGCAGCTAGGTGGCACAGTGGACAGAGCACTGGGCTTGGAATTAGGAAGACTTATCTTCCTGAGTTCAAATCTTGCCTCAGATACTTGCCAGCTGTGTGACCCTTGCCAAGTCACTTAACCTTGTTTGCCTCAGTTTCCTCATCTATAAAATGAGCTGGAGAAGGAAATGGAAAACCACTCCAGCACCTTTTGCCATGAAAACCCCAAATGTGGTCATGAAGAGTCAGATATGACTAAAATGACTGAACAACAGCCCCGAGAAGACTCACAAGAACATCATAGCTGTCTTTGGAGTATTCTAAAAATTGTCAAAGATTGGAAGAGGAATTCAGCTTGTTCTACCTTTCCCCTAAGAGACAGCAAGCTTTCCTGCTTTGCTCCTAGAGTCAAATTGAGGTTAGGGGTTAGAAAGAACTGCCCAATGGTAAGAGAGTAAGTAGAAGGGCCTACTTTAGAAGCAGTGCAGTGACCTTACTGAAGACCTGAAGTCAAACCTATACAGCCACATGTTAGCAATACTCTATGAGGAATTCTTGTTCAGCTGTGGGGTGAACTAGGGGACTCTTAAGGTGCCTTCCAGCTTTGAAATTTCATGAGGCTGTGCTTCTGTATTGTGTTCTTAGAGATCCACAGGGATGGAGATTGCCCTACATCAACATTAATATTTCTCTATATCAGCAATGCCCTTTCTCAAATCTGACTCTGAAAAGGTCAGTTTCCCCTGAAGGAAGATGAAACTACAAGTTCTGGTGGAAAAAAAATTAAGAGCCAACAGCCCTGGGTTCTAGTCCCACTTCTACATTCAGTGACCTTAGGCAACTTCCTGTGACTCTGTTTCCTTTTCAGTAACATGAGGATATTTGTTTAGGTCAAGGAGTACTAACCATTTTTATGTTGTGGACTCCTGGTAGTCTGGTGAAGCCTAGGGATTCCTTCTTAGGATAATGTTTTTAAATGCATAAAATAAAAGATCTAGGATTGCAAAGGAAACTAATTATATTGAAATGTAGTAATACATATATATATTTTTTAAATAAATTCAGGGATCCTAGTTTAAGGTGCTCTAGTCTAGGAGATGGCTAAGGGCCCTTCCAGCTCTAATAGATTCTAAGTGAAATTCAAGGAAGAATGACTTCTGAGCAGGGATTTATCTTCCATAGGATCCCAATTCCCCAGATGCATCCGTTATTAAGCAGTAATTGTATAACTATTCAGTTGTATTGTATAACCACATTGGACAAAGCATTGCCACCAAAGATGCCGCTGATTAAGCAGATATAAAAGAAAAGCTTTTCACAGAATCAGGATTAGTTCTCCCTCATCAAGGAACAAGAAAGACCAGATACTTTTGAAGGGATTGCTACTTAAGGACATCAAGGTGGCTGATGACCTATTAATTCAAGGCCTCCTGGCAGCCCATTCCCCTCTACATGCCCTTGCCCAGCAGTCAAGCAAGGAAGTCAACTTGGATTAAGCAACCACTATATGCCAAGCACTGAGATGAGGAGATCACATATGTATGTGAACATATTTATGGATAGTTATGTGTACACATTTATGGATAACAGTTACAGATTTAGAACTGAAAGGGACCTCAAAAGCCATTTCATTTTACAGATAAAGAAACTGAGGCCTAGAGTTGTTAAATGACTTGCCAAAGGTCACACAAGTAGCATCAGAAGTTAGATTTAAACCCAGGTCCTGTCACTCCCAAGTCAGTGTTTTTTTCCTAGTCATACATACACATCTACACACATGCACACACTTTCCTTGTATACCTTGCACAGTGCTTAAGAAGTGCTGGTTCATACACACACACACACACACACACACACACAGATAAGGTTATTGGGGGGTTGGTTGGAGGTTTGCC
Source organism: Potorous gilbertii (assembly GCA_028658325.1). Lineage (NCBI taxonomy): Eukaryota > Metazoa > Chordata > Mammalia > Diprotodontia > Potoroidae > Potorous > Potorous gilbertii. The sequence continues at coordinate 86,280,890 of CM053772.1, read as the reverse complement.
AAATTGTCCAGGCACTAATAAATCAGACTACTAAACACTGGTACAGAAATCAAAATGCTATTTCTTGTACCTGAAGTGGCAAACCACTGTTAGCCCAGGAAGGGAAGACCTGTTTGCACCATCACACCTCTCCTCTTCCCCCCACACCCTTCATTACCCATTCCCCCATTCCCCACAGCTGACCTGGGAGTTCTCTAAGACACAGAACTTGGTCAGCAAAAGATTATTTCCCCTTTATTTTCATGTATCTCCCTCCACCCCCTCAGCTAAACGTTGTCCACAGTTCCAGTGAGAAACAAAAAGGGTAGGGTAGGAGGAAGTACAACCACACGCTGCCCCCTCCCCCAACCTGGGTATCTTCCATTTATAGAAGCAGCCTCTGTGAAAGGGGGGTGGAAAGCTGTGGCTTTTAGGGGAGGCCTTATGACTCCACAGCATTAGCATCTTATAGGCCAAAGTCGCAAGTGAAAGGAGATGGGGCTTCAAGAAAAGAATCCTGCCACAAAAGATTCAGTCTCAGGGCATAGATATTTTTAAATTATGGAAGTAAGATTTTCAACCAGCCAGTTCTTTTACCCTGCAGCCTATGTCTTTTATTAGACTAGCCTGTGTCAGCTGTTCTGAGTGAATTTCCTTGGATCTTAGGTGGGATTGAGATCTACTGAGTAATCTCCCCTTTCCCCAAATTCCTGCAGCCTCCCCTGCCTGCACTTAGTTCCTCATGCCTTAAGGAGTTGTACTTCCATGAGTTATGATGACGATGTTATTATATTCTGTATTATATTTCTCTCCTATATAATGACTCATATTCCTGTCCCAGAGCCAGAGGCCTGGGCTTGGCGTCAGAAACCAAGGTTCAGATTCTGCCTTTTATGCTTCCTTTGTTAGTTTGAGAACGTCCCTGAACCTCTAAGCAAGCTGATTAAGACTTTGCCATATGTTTGTCACGTTCTCCAGTGGTTTCATATGTGTTTCACAGACCTCTCCTTTGTGTGTGGTCATCTCATGTTAGAACGTCACCTCCCCTGCGACAGGAACTTCCATGCTTGTATTTTCATTCCAGGTACTTAGCACAGTGCAGGTAACATCATTCATGTATGCCTGCATGCATTAGCTTTGCTTTCCTGGATGAAATTGCAAACAGGTCACCTTATCTTCAGGAGGAAACTGTAATGTCTTTGGGGGCAGGCACTATTTTTTTTTAGGTCCAGACCTTTGATTTGAGCCATTTCACAGGGCAGATTGGCACCTGTTCAGCAATTTCTAATCTTAGAGTTGGCTAGGGTGCTGAACATTTATGTTAAATTGTTAAATGGTATTTTATGTTAACAAATATGTTAAATGGTACCTTAGAGGTTTTCTAGGCTGACCTCTCCATGTTCCAGATGAGGAAAAAACAGGAGCCAAAAGGCTTCCTCAGGTCCCACAGATGATTTTTCCAGCATTATAGAGGTAGTTATGTGTCAGGGACCAAAACTGAACCCAGGGCTTCCTGACTTAGAAAGCATACTCTATCCATTATATCACAGGGACTTATGTACGCAGTAGGCACTAAATAAATGCTTGTTGGAGCAAAAGGCAGGAATTATAGGTGCTTGGTAAATGCTTTTTGACTTGATCAAATACAATCCAGTTGACTTGATCAAATACAATCCAATTGACTTGATTAAATACAATCCAACAATCCAATACAAAGCTTCACCTTTGTGCTTGTGCTTGGAACAGGGGAAAAGAGTGTTTCAAAGGATCTTGGCTTTATCTTGCATTACTGTGGTATTAGTCAGCTCCTTGATGGGTGCCAATCAATGTTTCTGGTCTATAGTTCCACCAGAACTGGGGCACATTTTTCTTGATGTTTCTATGACATAATTTGAGCTGACAACTTCAAGACAAGGAAAGGCACTTCCCATGAATAGTCTTGCTGTATTTTTCTGCTTCAGGTCCCCTAGTTCAATGAAAAAAGAAAAAAAACCCAAAAAACCAACCATAGCATTTAGTAAGTGCCTACTATGTACCAGGCACTGTGATGAACACTTTATAAATATTATCTCATTTGATTCTCTCAACAGTCCTGGGGAATAGGTATCATCATGGTTATTATTTTCATGATATAATTTAGAGGTAGACAGAGTTTAAGTGACTTACCTAGAGTCTCCCAGTTAGTAAGTGTTTGAGGTTGGATTTGAACTCAGGTCTTCTTCACTTCAGACCCAGCGCTGTATTCACTATCATCAATTCAATTCAGCAAGCACTAGAAAACTCCTTGCAAGTAGGAATTGTTTCATTCTTTAGCGTCTCCTGTGCCTAATATGTTGTCCAGTTGTTTTGTCATGTATGACTCTTCATGACTCCATTTGGGATTTTCTTGGCAAAGACACTAACGTGCTTTGCCATCTCTTTCTCCAGCTCATTTTATAAAGGAGGATCTGAGGCAAACAGAATTAAGTGACTTGTCCAGCGTCACACAGCTAAGGAATGTCTGAGGTAAGATTTGAACTCAGGAAGAACAAGTCTTCCTGACTCCAGGCCCAACACTTTATCAACTTCACCACCTAACTGCCTGTTCTATAATAGGTACTTAATAAATGCCAGTTGATTGATTGACTAAACACCTACTGTAGATCCAGTACTATTCTAGATGCTAAAGTTCCAAAGACAAACATGACGTTTCCTGCTTGAAAAACTTACGTTCTACTGATATAAGATACATAGAGAGAAATAAATACCAAATATGTGCAAAAAATACACAAAGTAATCTCAGAGGTGAGTACTCACACCTCAGGGGCATTTAGGAAAAGCATCGTGCAGGAGGTGGCATTGAAACTAAGCCTTTTAAAAGGGAACTAGGGATTTCAAGAATCAGAAGACAAGAAGGGAGAGCATTCCAGGCAAAGGCACAGAAGAGAGAAATGATTAGTGCCTTTCCAAGGGTGCACCCTTGAATACCTGATACTTATTATGACCCCACAAATGACTTTTTGCTAAAGACAGCACAAAAATTAATTCAGAGAGCAGAAAGAAACAAGGAGGCTCTTGATGATGTAAGAAAACATTTTATCCAAAGTTCAAGGGAATTAAAGGAACAAAGAGAAATAAAGGTAGTTTTCTGAGAAAATTTGGTGGATGAGTGATAGATACCAAAGGGGAATTCCATCTTCTTCTGAGATTTCATAGAGCCGTCTGAGAAAGTTTCTGGTTTTCTAATGAAGCACTTTTTTAAAAAAATTCATTTCAACATTTACTAAACTCCTGTTGGGTACAGAGCATCATGGCGCCTGCAGAGGGAGTAACCAGTATGTCATGTTCCTGTCCTCATGGAACTTAAAATCTGAATGGTTAAGATGTCTACACAGACAAATTTGATGCAAAACAGTACATCATAAAGGCATAAAAGAGGAGTAAGCAAGGTGCTATGGGAGATCCAGGAGGGAGAAAATCATAACTGACTAGGAAGGGTCACATATAATTTCCTGGAGAATGGTTTCTGTTAATAAGGCTTGCATTTTCAAGGCCACATCACAGCCCTTTGGAAATTGCTGGCAGGGCATGTGGGGATGCTGTGGACATCTCAAAAAGAGGATTACTTTGGCCTCTCTGGACCTGAGAAAACGTGGCTTGCTCTTGACTGCGTCATTTATGCTAGGAAATAAAATGATCCCTTCCCACGGACTCCAAGCAGGGGAGTAAAAAGCAGCCTTCGGTGTACAAATGCCTCTTGCTCTTGCTTTAAACATCAGAGCGGGCCTTTGCACTCATTATCCTCCTGGGTGGAATTCGATGCCTGATACATCATCACACCATGCTGGGATGTTGACCTTCAAGGTTGGGTTCCTAAATGAAATCTTGGCCCGCATAGACATGAGAGAAGGTAAATGATAAGAAAAAAGAAAAAAAAAACAGGACCATACATCCTGCCTGGTTCTTCCAGTTCGTTTCTGGTATGCAGAGCCTGTCTCAGATTGTAGAAACCCAATTCTATTTGGAGTTGATCACTGCAATTTTTTATTACTAGTCTGAGTTCAAATCCGACCCCAGATACTTGACACTTACTAACTGGACTTTGAGCAAGTCACTTAACCCTGATTGCCTCACCAAAAAAAAAAAAAAAAAAAAAATTAATCATTAGACAGCTAGGTGGCTCAGTTGTTACGTTCATACTTCATTTTCAAAGAAGACCATGACATCAGAGAAATGATGACATGACTTGCTTTTGACTTTGTTTTAAGTGAAGGAGGGCTGTGCAAGGTCACCTGCCTCACTTTCTCCTTCTGAGCCATCTGGATCCAGTGACCAGATTAAGGTGGCTCAGTGGATAGATCACTGAACCTGGAGTCAGGAAGATCTGAGTTCAAATTCAGCCTCAGATACTCATTAGCTGTGTGACACTTGGGAAGTCATTTAACCCTGTTTGCCTTAATCCACTGGATAGGGAAATGGCAAATCACTGCAGTATTTTTGCCAAGAAAACCCCATGGATGGTATTGGTGTGCTACGGTTCTTTGAGTAATGAAGATTCAGACTTTTTTGGTTGAGCTTTTAATTTAATTATTCATAGTCTCGTTTTTGAGCTGTCCTGTATCATAACACTTCAGGTTTTCAAATGCTTTCCAGTCAATTTAGAATTCACCTCCCAGCTTATAGAAGAGGCCTGTATAGTCTTGAACTTAACGGTGTTCCATCACCCACGCATTCATTTAAAAGATGTTTTTCCAATATATAATTTAAAAGGGAGATGATAGAGATAACTTTTTTTTTTTTACTGGAAGGTTCATGGGTTTTGATATGTATTGTTACATTCTCTCCATGGCCTTCCTGATCTTGCACCGAGGTGTGGAAAGTGTGAGTCAAAATATTTGTGAAGTGTTAAGCTCTCAGCTTCTTAGATCCCTTTAAAACAGGTGAATTATTCAAATGTGCGTGCTCAGGGCTTATGTTCAATATAGCTCTTTGGGGAAAGGCGTAAATCGTGGGAGAAGATACCAAAGCAATCACATTCAGTCACAAGGCAGATCTGTTGTAGCTACACTGTTCTTCCCACTTGCATGCTGTTGGTTTCCTACTTTGCACCCCTGCCTCCTTGTACCCAGCATTTTTCTTTTCTTCATGTCCCACCCCTTTGCCCTTGTTCCTTGCACCTGACTATACACTTGTGTGTACTAAATAAAATGGAATGATTGTTCCTCCTCTCTGTCACACACCCAGCTGTCCCTAGTTCCTCATTCCTCCTTCTTTTCCTCCTGGATCTCTTGTTGCTCCTTTTGTTTTTGGTGATTGGTGTATAAAAACCTTCAGGATGGCCCATTGACCAAAGGCTATGCAAACTCTCAGATTGGATCCTATTTCTGACATGGAGCTTTTTGATTCCAATCGACTATGAGATCAAGGACAGTATCATTTTCTATGTGCATTCCTAGTACTTACTTAGTACAGTGTTCTCTTTGTACCTAGATAAATAATCTGTGATTTCAGCACTGTGGGGAATCCTCATTGTGGGTACTTCCTCCACCAACACAGATTACATCTACTCTGTGATGAGAGAATTATAAGATCATAACTCTAAAGCTGGAAGGTATCATAGGAGCATGGGTAGAAAGCTGGGAGAACTCTCTATTCCAACTCCCTCGTTGAACAGATGAAGAAACTGTGATCCAGGATAGTTGAGTCACTTGCCCAAGGTCACACAGGTATTAAGTGTAAAAGGCATTATTTTGCATAGCACGTAAGTTCTAAGTCGTTGGTTGAGGTATATAGAAGTTAAGTGACTTGTCTAGGATCACATAACTAGGGCCAGAAGCAGGGCTGAACTCCAATCCTAGCATTTAATCCACTCTGCCATGCCTATGCATTTTTGCACATGGTAGGTGTTTAGTAAGTATTGAATGTTGAATTCACCAATCTTGAAGTCATGATCAAACCTCTGAAAAGCAGTTAGACATGCCTTTTGGGAAGTACAATATTCCTAATTCTACATCATAAGGGACTACTGAAGGTTGAGACCTGATGGGGCACCAAGTTGGGATTGGTATAGAAGAGGATGCAACAGAGGAGTAGAAATCTTCTCCTTCCTGAGAACTCTGTTCTATGTTCTACTTCTCTCCCACTCAGATGGGAAATATGTCTTTGATCAGAAAGGATGGAAGATGATGCTAATGAGGGGGTGAATAGAAGAAATGTGCACATGCCAGGCTGTCCAAAGCCTCAATACAGCTTGACTCCTTGGGGGGTTGTAAGAATTAATTACAGCCAACTCTAGATTATCTGTGCTAATGGGGACAGGAATAACATAGATAATGAAAATGTGCATTACGGTTGGTCATAGAAAGTGAGGGGAGCCTTTTCCAGTGGAGAACTGTTTATTTTATATTTAGTAAGAAGTTCTGAAGGTCCTTTCTGAATTTCTTTTGCTTGGAGGGTCAGAATTTTAATTTAATCTGTGTTCCAAAAAATGGTAGTTGCTCAAGCAATGTTTGCTAATTAATTCAGGCCCTCACCATAGCTTAGGAGAACTGGAGAGAATAAAAATGTTTAAATTTCACTTGCCCTCTTCCCTATTGTATGTTTTTTGATGGGAATGATGGTGTAGGTGGTGTTGGTGATGATGATGGTGGTGATGGTGATGGCAGTGATGGGGATGATGATGGTGGTGATAGCAGTGCTGGTGGTGATGATGGTGGTGATGGTGATGGCAGTGATGGGGATGATGATAGTGGTGGTGATGGCAGTGATGGGGATGATGATGGTGGTGATGGTGATGGCAGTGATGGGGATGATGATGGTGGTGATGGTGATGGCAGTGTTGGGGATGA